>JAUMHQ010000089.1:16071517-16088859 GCA_032361165.1 Enteromius paludinosus | reverse complement strand
GGCTCGCTTCCCGGACAGCTCGCCAAATTTGCTTTTACTTACCACTCTAATCTTCCCTCGCATTAATGAGAAAGCGCGAACTCGTGAATCATCTTTGAATTTCAGTGTGAGTGAATTCTCTTTTTGTGGCTCATTTTATCTGGAAAAGTAAGCACGACACCTGAATATAAGGAGTTTTTCCACGTCTTGCCTTCATGGGTGAGTATATGCCTTTTAAAGGATTAAATACAAAATTAATGGTAGATATTAATGTATGGATGTAGCTTGGAACTGGTAAAACGTGCTTGGAAAAAATAGGATCAGAATATCAATTTACCTGATTATTATGCACACACTATATCTGTCCTGAGGGTGAGTACATTTTCAGCAGTCTTTTAATGTAATCAAAGAAATGCAATAAATAAAGTCTAAAAGACATTAAGTGAGGATTGATTAAGAATGAATTTCTCTCAGTGATGTTTTTATTTGCAAGTTTTGTTTGCATTGTTTTAGCCAGATTGACTAAAGTCATTATGCAGATCAGGTAGCAAAGCAAACTGTCAAAAATGAGTTGTGTTTGCTCAGAAAAAACCTCCAGTGCTAAAGATGCACAGATGAAAAAGTTGACACTTAAAACTCCCTTAAAATGCATGAATATATTTGCATTATTTACCTAAATATTAATTTAATTTAAATAAATATTACACATTTTTTTCAACAAGCAAAACCATTAGCATTTTGTGATATTCTAACATGGCACGATTGCCAAGTCTTTCACAGCCTTTCTTCAACAAATGAGTATAATACTTCTACTTTCTTTAGCTTTAAAGTATTTTCTGAATTTCATTTTCCTTCGCTTCTAACTTGAGATCAGAGTGGGTGTTCATGAGATTGCCCACCTGCAGTGATGGCGCCGCAGCCACCATGTGAACTGGCCCTGGCAGCCCAGACAATGTGTGGCCTCTTTATCTACCAGCCACCACTGCTCCTCCGCTCTCAGCTTCTGCTCGAACTCCAGGGCATCCGATTTCTGCCACAGAGCATCCTTATCCCTGAAAGACAGAGAGAAAGAAGGAGGTGAGAAATGAATACTCAGAATCACTTGTGTCCCCATTGTATTAAAGCACCTATCATGCTTCATTTTTATTTCATGTCAAGGATAGTTTTATAACTTAATAACTTGTAAGAATATGCATTAATCCCAATTTTTGTACCAAATGAATAATTCTCAGAAATGCATTGAATCTTTTTTCTGCCAAAACATGCTAGGTGTGACAGAGATTTGAGAACATGACTAGACTTGATGTTAGGAAAACCAGATAAAGCTAAAACCTAACTCATAATCATGAAACGCACTAGCTAATCATAAACAAGGAAACAACCTTGTTTTCAGGTAAGGAACAAGAAACTAGCCATGAAGTGCAAGCAATATACAAACCTTATAAGTTCAATGAGCCGTTCCTCCAGATTTACTTTGGTTTGGCCCAGATCCTCCAGCTCAGCAGACATCCGAAGTTGCTGATTCTGAGCATCTGTCAACACCTGATCCAATTTCTGCTTCAGTTCTTTCCTCTCTTTCTGTGCTTCACTAAGAGCCTCTTTGGTGCTAAAGGAGAGAAAAAGAGAACAGAATTTCATAATAATGCATACAAAAATAACTGATAATTACTTCAATTGAATCTCTTCCAGGGTCTAAGAAATCCTCATGAAGATCCATTCGGAAATCCATTAGTGCAGATCCATTATCTGTGCTGCATTAACCCGCATATTGTGTTTTTGAACACTCACCTCGATTCGCGTTCCTGCAGTTGCTGCGTCTCACTCTCTCTCTCGCGCATCTGAGTCTCACAGTCAGTAATGTGAGAGTCTTTCTCCTCAATCAGACGAGAGTATTCAATATTTACTGCCTGAACACACAAACAAATGCATGAACACGATCTGTACACAGAAGCATCAAACATTGGCATATCTAGACAATGCTATGCACAGGTTATCTCATTTTACACACCATGTAAATATGGTATAACTCAGCATCATGGTTGTACCATCAAATACCACCGCTGTATTTTTTAATAAAGCGTTTTTCCAAAAAAGAAATACTTGGAAATAAATATTTTTACTCAACATGCAACATAAAATAGCAGTTTTTGTTCCAAAAAAGCTGCTCAATTGGAGGAAAATTATTTTAGATAATAATTACAGTGGCACTTGTAGTCTAATTGACAAATATCTGCAGGTAACAGTCTGCACTGCTCCTAATTATAGACTTAATGAGAAGTAAATTATTCATCTCTGTCTGGCAATTAACCCCGATCTCTTGTCTTCTGTTCCACTGTCTCGCACAGCGGGTCTCCAATGAACGGGAACAAAAAGAGCAGCAAGAGATCAGACATTCATCACCTACTAATATCAGTGTTATCAGCTAACGGAGATGAATAATAATCAATTCACATGCTGGTATGCAAAAAGAATCTGATGATCATGTAGATGATTGAAATGGAAGTATTAAAAGTGAGCATATCGTCACCTGGCTCAACATTTACATACCTCTAACTCTGATAATTTGGCCTCCAGCTCAGATGCCTTCTTCAACTCCATGTCTAACTGAGTTTTCAAGACCTCAATCTTTTCGTTAAGGCCCTAGGTTAAAAAAAAGTAATAATTAAATAACAAAACTATATAATACTATGCATTCTTTTAAAGACAAAGCAAATCAGACAAAACATCACTGAAGTCTACTGGAAATGCTGCATTCATATCAAGTCAGAATTACTGTAATTATGAGTTCCTGCTTTGTAAAACGCATTCACATTGTTGAACCTGAATTGAGAGCAAATTACCTTTAACTGCTGTGACATGGAAAAACAACCAAAAGGCCGTGATAGAAATCTGCATGTTACATATTTCTATTTTATATTTCTTCACATTTCACTATTATTAATTATCACTGTAAGCAGACATAAAATGCAAATCAACAGCCAAGTCTGATACATTTAATGCATTTTGCATTAAGACTGTTACCATAGAAACAAATTATTTCAGAGCTTGTACAGAGTAGAGTTGTTATCTTGTAATTATGGTAATTCTACCAAGACATGAACGCAGCATAAGTATTTGACAGTATAGATTTGAAGTTATAGTGATTGATGGTTTTGAAGTCATTTTACCTTTATCTGGTTTTTGAGAGTCATGCTCTCTGTGCTCATCTGAAATTTCACTGCGGTGATCTCTTCTCGAGCAGCGTCCCGTTCACCCTCGGTTTTGTCCAACAGGTCCTTTATCTCCAGCACAGTTTCTGAAAGTTTCTCCGTCTGCTGGAGCTCTTCTCGAAGACTAGAGTTTTCTTGGTGAAGAGCCACCAAGCTGGCATTAAGTCGCTCCGTATCCTTCACTCCCTGCTGCTGAAGTTCTTGGATCCGAGCAGCTTCGGCAGCCCACTGTTCCCGGGCTTCTTCCCGCTCTGCGGTGAGCTTGCAAATGGTCATTCCCAACTCTGCCATTTCCGTGTTGACCCGATGGAGACCCTCTCTGGACTCTGCGTTCTCCAGAACCAACTTTTCATTCTGGGCCTTGAGCTTTGCCAGCTCCTCTTGGGCTGAAGTGAGTTCGGCAGTCGTTTTCTTGCATGTGGACATCTCCTGATTCAGTTGCGACGTTATAGCCTCTACACTTTCGCTAGACTGCAGCAGCTCTTTCACGTGCAGTCGATTCTGCTCCTCCGCCTGCTTTTTCAACTGCTCAGTCAAGGTTCGTAGTTCTGCGCAGGAAGCCTCGGTGACATCCAGCTTTGCTTGGACCTTGTCCTTTTCCTCCAGAGCACTGTGGAGTTTAGCCCTAAGATCGAGCACCGCTTCTTGAAGCCTAGAAACCTCTTTCACATTCAATCCCAGCTGATCTTCCAGAAGAGTCACTTTTGAGGCCATATCTTGTGCTTCTTTGGCCTGGCATGCACTCTGTTCAAGTTGGACCCTCTCTGCAGCCATTCTCTTGGCCTCCAGACTCTTAATCATCTCTGTTTGTTTGACAAAGGCCCTTTCTGCCTTCGTCTTCTCCACTTCCAAATCCCTCTCACAACCTTCAAGTTCTTCCACCCTTCCCTGCAGCTCCTCACAGAGCTTCTCCCGATCATCAAGTTGGGAATCCTTATCTTTAAGCTGTGCCGCCAGGTTTGCCTCATTGCATCTCACGGCTCCAAGAGTCTTCTCAAGTTCAGCAGTATGGCTGTTGATGTTTCGTATCTCCTCCTGCATGGCTGTGAGAGATGTTTTAAGAGTAACCTGAACCTCCATGAGGTCCTTGTTCTCCAGTTTCAATTGGCGAACTGAACTTTCGGATTCCTCCAACTGCATGTTGGCCTTATGCAGACTTTCATCCAGACTTCTGTTCTCCTCTCTTAGCCGCTTCTCTCGTTCATCTACAGTTACTTTGGCATCGTCAATTTGTGCTCGCAACTGCTTCTCTGAGGCCTTCAATCCAGCGAGCTCATTCTCCAGGAAAGATTTGTTTTCAAGCAACTCCTTCTTAGTTTCTTCATTTTTTTTCACCATCTGTAGAAGCTTGCTGCTTTCCTCCATTAGCTTGGCACAGCTGTCTTTGTATTCTCCGATCTTCTTGGCCTGCTCTTTGGTGTTGTTCTCCAGTTCAGACATGGTTTCTCTCATACTCTGTTTGTCGTTTTTCAGCTTCTCTGATTCCTTCTCCAAAAACTGGACTCTCTTGGTACTGGAGAGAAGATTGGACTCCTTAGCCTTTAGCTGTGTCCGCAATGTGTGCAACTGCTCCTCCAGACCACTCATCTTTTTCTCAAGCTCCTCTTTATCCTCTTGCATTTCTTTCCGCTCCACTTTGGCCTGCTTTTCCATAGTTTCCAAAGAGTGCTGTAGATCTTGCAGTTGCTTCTGCAGGTTGCTGCTCTCCTTCTCTCGCGCTGAAAGTGCCCCTTGAAGTTTGTCCATGACCTTGCGGTGTTCTTCTGCCCTGGTTTGCAGTTGCTCACCCTTCATCATCCAAGCTGCCATTTTTTCCTCAGCTTCTTTGAGTGCTTCATCCTTCATTCTGACTTTCTCAGCCACCTGTTCAGCCTGCCTCCTCCTTTCCTCTCCTTCTGCCAGAGCATCTGTCCTTCCCTTCTCAGCCTCTTTTAATTCATTTAACAGCTCATGAATCTTTTGGGCAGAGTTGAAGTCACTGGCCACCCTCTGGCCTTTCTCATCCAATACTCCATCTAGTCTTGCCATCAATTCCTCATTTTTACGCTCTGCGGCTGCCAACATATGTTGGAGGTCCTTACAGGATGCCTCCCTGACAGTCTCGTGTCCCCTCAGGATCTCCAGTTCACGTGATATTGCTCGTTCACTCTCAGTTAGCACCTCCAGGTTCCGCTGGAGCTCCTGATGGTTACCTTGGGCAGCTAGAGAAACGTCCAGCTGCCTTTGGAGTTCAACCACAACCCCACGGAGTTGACCTGCTTCGCTGCCTAACTGCTGAACCTGGTCGAGGAGATCTCTTTGCTTTAATTCAGACTGGTCCAGCTCCAGACGGAGCTCATCTATAGCACTGATGGAAGAATCATTTAGTCCACTGAAGTTTTGGACAGACATGTCTGATAGAAGCCCAGGTCCAAAGTCTGGACTCCCAGGGAACTCATGGGCCTGCTAGAAGATTTGACAGCAGTGAGAGGGAATATACATTAACAGAAAGAATAAGGATAGATTGCTGCCAACACTGCCATCTACTGGGTATGCTCATTTCTACAGTAAGCTTAGAATGAAACATGACATCAGGGACTGTCTAAAGGTGTGCTGGTACCTGTGAGTATGTGCTGGCTAGACTGTTGATGCTGGAACAACGACTCGGTGGTTTCCAAGTGTGACTGGGGGAGCTAGTCAATCCCAGTGTTCTCCTGTGAGACATTTCTTAAATTAATGTTAAATTAACTTAACTGAACATCATCAACAGCTGATTTAAATGCATTCACACACACATACTATTACCAGTCATGACAAATGGACTGGCAAATAGATTATAAATTAGGAGCATTATTTATGTACCAATGTGTTTGTATTAATCTAATTTTGATGTTAAATTAAACTAAATTACAGTGGGCTCTTACCTTGCAAAAGTGGGCCATTCTGAGTCAAGGTCATGACCCCTGGATGCCACATCAAACTGAACATCATTTAGCTCATAGAGGTAATTAATTATGTCCACACTGAGATGGGGTTTGAGAAATGGACTCCGGGAATTATACCAGTCACTACAGAGGAACAAGAGAAAACAGCCTAGCTCTCAATGAGAAAAAGTGAAAAGTCCAGTTTTTTTTTTATTAATTTTACAAAGAAAACTTAATTAACTTATTATATAAATAATTTTTGTTGTACAGTACCTTCTGATACCTAATTAGTTTGATGTTTTTTCAGTGCAAATGTCTAAAGATTCTTAAATAAAGACACTTTTACTTGCAAAAGCATCACATATTTACTCTTGTTTTATGCAAGCTCACTTACATTTGGTATAAAACAACAACAACACATCTTCAATGTGCATCTCTGATTTAAACTTTAAGTAAAGGAAATTTTCTTTTAAGACTTGCAGAAACTACAGTTTTTCAAAAGCATTGCAAAATATGTATTCATTCATGTAAGCACTTTTGGTTAATGTAACTTACAACATCCGGTTGCACAACAGTTTATGATGGTTAACTTTGGTTGATGGTTAACTGTAATACATTGTACTGGCCATATTAATTCAGTCTCACCGTGGGTTATCGTGCCATGTATTCTTCACAAACACTACATTGTCTAAGTAATCAATAGGTATTTTAAATAAGGAAGCTCACATTAAGCTTGTATACACATAATACAGACACATTAACCTGGAGTAAAGAGTACTAGTGTTTTCTTAAAACAGGAAAGGCAATTTAAAGAAGTAAAACCGTAAGGGAAGCACTCTCAGTATTGTTTCTACTAAACTGAGCTGAGCATTGTTAAAATACCGTAAATAGAACATGGGGAAATGATAGCTTAAGAAGGTTTTTGCCTTTTTTGGTTTAGCTAGTAAACACAGACAGGTACAGGTGCCATTTCTCCAAAACTGCTGTAAAGCTGCATAAAAACATTGTGTGTGGTTAATAAACTTTAGCACACAAATGTTCAATTAAAAAATGGTTATGGTCATTTGTAGAAATTATTAACCTTAAAAAGTTTTAAATTGCAATTTTAAATGATTTATAAAGTAACAGATATAATTTACTTCCATGTTTAAAACACAATTACATAGTGCGGCACATAGGCCTACACAATGTACATATACACATCATGTTTTTTTTAATTGCACTCTTCATTATTTTCATTAGTTTGTAATGTTTATATTGTTAAGACTGTTTTACTATGTAAAGTACTTTAAGATAATACTAATAATTGACCATGATCACATTTAGATCTCAAATGTCCATATAAAGTATGTAATAAAACGTTTGTAAATCTCTATCTATCTATCTATACATATATATATATATATGAATATTTTTCATACACCATAAAAGTTTATCATTATCAGTATAACTATTATTGAATTTATAATTCAAATGCCCATTATATATACAGTACTTTGAAAAACATATTTTTTATGTTTTAAAAACTTATGCTCACCAAGGTTGCAACCATTCGATCAAAATTGCTACAAAAACAGTAGTGCTGTAAAATATAATTACAATTTAAAATGAAAATGTTTTCTTTGTGAATGTCATTTATTCCTGTGATGTAATGCTGAATCTTTAGCACCTTTACTCTAGTTTTCCACACCACTGGCTAATTTCTGTTAAAAATGAATAGAAATAAACACATTCACAAACATACCCCAGACATTTAAATGGTAGTACATCACAGTTTCTGCCTAATTGAGCAGCATAACCATTTTCAACAATAATTATAAGAAGATATCTTTTTTTGAGCAACAAATCATCTTTTAAAGGATCATGTGACACTAAAGACTGGAGTAATGGTACTGAAGATTCAGCTTTCCACTTTTGTTCCATTTCCATTTTATTGCAATAGAAACCTTTATTTTAAATTGTAATTCTATTTCATAATATCATAGTTTTACTATATTTATGAGAACATAAATGCAGCTTTGATGAGCATAAGAGACTTCTTATTTGGAAATGTTTTCAAACTTCAGACAAGTACTAATCCTTATAATATATGATTTATACTGCATATACACACATGTAGTTTCATTCCCTTTATTTTGAAACCAGAACTATTTAATAATAGCAAAAGGTAAACATTTTGGAGTAATATTTGGAACTCAAATAATCAGGTTTGACTAAAGGTCTGAATACGAAAATTCCATGTTTAAGGAAAAAGATGGGCAACATGACAGATGTGGGGACAGTGAAGTGTTACTGTACCTGGTGACCCTGTGGTTCATGAGGCACTGCTGGAGTGTGTCAGCCAGACGCTGATGCACAAGTGAGTAACGGATAAATGCTCTGCCTTTACCCAGAGATGTCTTCAGCTAAGAGAGAAAAAAAAAACACTTTTACTGCCACTCAAGTATCTACAGTGCCCCAAAACATATCTGACCTGGTTAAAAATATGAATGACAATAGATTTATGTTTATTATTATTATTATTATTATTTTATTTTTTATGACATTTTCTTAAAATGTTCAGGTGCTGCATGTAGTTGCTAGGACATTTCAGGTGGTTGCTTTGGGTGGACTTTATACATACACAGTAATTACTGCTTTTCATATGACAGTGTTTATTTTCTTTTAAATTGATGGATATTAGGGGTGGGCAATATACTGGTAGACACAATTAACTGGTAGAAATTTTGGACAATTGTCCCTATTGCAGTTACACACTCATTTGACATTGCAGTGTTAAAAATGTAAAAAAGGGATTTTAAGCCACTGTAACGCAAGTTTCTGAGTGAGACATGTACACACTGTATGTAGACAGTGCTGCTCATAGAGCATGGAAGTATTGTACGGTATTTTGGGGAGTTATTCTTGCTTCTTTATGGGCCACAAACTGCTGAATAAACACATTTGTATTTCAAGTCAAGTTAAGGTCTCTTTTATGTATGTAGCACTTTTAACAAACAAGGCCATATCTGCAGATGAAACTTTTTTGTATAAGGACTTTTTAACATTTGAACTAGCACCTCATGACCACTCCACGTTATGTACGAGAAGTTGCAAAAGACAGGCACAAGTGGAATGCAAAAAAAACATATATATATATTGTTGTTGTTGTTTTTGTTGTTCATATACATATATTGTGCGATAAGCTGATATATTGATTATTCTAATAGTCTAATGTTCCTGCTGTCTGTCATTAATGCAAATCGAACAACAAAACCTCTTATTGCTCTTAAGAAAAGTGTTTTTTATATGCAGTGTTTTTTACATTTACATTTAATTACTTTGCAGCATTTCTGTGAAAAAACATTTATCATTTGACTTTTTCTGCGTGGCATAATTAAATATGCATATTTTTATGTGTGCATACACATAGGTGCATAGCACAGTAACTTGGTCAAAGCTGAATAATTCACATACTGTTATCAAATTCAATTCCCAAAATTCAGCATATCTGCCACAGAATCTAACCACACAAGAGAAGGAAGCTGGTCACCACTGTAAAAGAGCTCAGCATCAAGACAATACAAATACAAATTTGTATTGGACTATATCAAATAGCGGTCAATGTGGAAGTGGCACTTTTAAAAAGAACATGGCATTTAGATCTACGTATCATGTGGACAGAAAAGGAACAACCTGCTCAATAGCATAATTAAAATCACTTGTATTTCAGTGAGAAAGCAGAACTGTCAAATCTAATAGGAAGGTCTGTTTAAACAAAAGGTATGTGTCTAATAAATAAGCCTTGGTAAGAGATGCCCACCAATACCATACATACCACACATTATAAAAAAAGGGTAGTTAACAGGGACATTTACCGCTTTTCATGCATTTGCAAAAAAATAAATAAATAAACAATAAATGATGACTATTAAAATATTTGAAAAACAAAATATAGGTAGTACTAAGTCGTCATTGTTAATATTAGTAATAAGTGACACAGATGAATGACACAGATTTATGTTTCTTGTTTTTATTTTATGTTTATGTATTTGCATTTGTGTGCAACTTTCATGATTTATTTAAAGTGCTTTGAGAAGCTACTTTTAAATGTGCTTTAAATAAGGCCTTTATTAGCACTATTATTATAATATATATAGTTTGGGCTTTTTTGTGAATTATTCTTAATAAATATTTTTCATTATTAATACAGTAACAAATGAAATTTCTATATTATATATTAAACACCTAAATTATTGCTATTCTTGTTACACTGAAAACAAAAATAGGAGTAGGTTAAAGAGTTTTAGATGCAATATTTAGTAGGGGTGGCACGTTTGTATACAGCAAGAGGAAAGACGATGATGATTTCAACATGCTTTTCTTTTATTTAGCAAAAAAAGGAGAACGTGTATTGCCTTTTTAGCACACAAAGATTGCAATATTACAGAATATCTTGCATTTATCAAACTGCCAACTTCAGTGTAACTCTTACAAAATGTTCTCTTCTCAGATGAAATTATTTCTATTCGAAGTGTTTCCATTAGCATAGTGGATGCGTGTTGCACAATACTTGCAAACAGTCGCAGTTCTATCTATCGTTTTATTTCGCTGTCATCAAAGGTAACATGAAATCCAAAATGTTCCCACACACCACCGGGCAGCTTTCCTTTTCTGTCCCACTTGCCATTTCTACACGTACAGTATTGTAACCTGCAGCACTCACTCCTCACCGTAGACACCTCAATTCTTTCGCGCACAATGCTGCGTTCACACCGGACGCGAATGAAGCGTCAAGCGCGAGTGATTTACATGTAAAGTCAATGATTAGACATCCTGCGGCATGATTCGCGCAATCCGCGTCTGGTGTGAACGCAGCTAAAAGGAAACACACTCACGTCACATACTGTACGGGGCATGAGCCTACATTGCGCATGTCATGAACCGTCGAACCGTGCGACGCATGCATGCACCGAACCGAGACAAGCGAACCGAAACAGTTCGTTTTTTTTTCATGAACAGTGCCATCCCTAATGTTTAGTATGTCACACAAACAAATGCTGCTCAGACACATGTTAGTGTTAGTGTGAAGTGAAGATGTTTACCTCTGGAATTGATTTAACAAAGCGGATTCCATCGTTCGCTCCTTTGATTTTGGCCAGGCAGTCACTGAAATAATCCCAGTAGTCTTTTCTGGATCCCAAAAATGTTGTTTTCTCCTTCTGGTCAAACTGAGCAACACAATAATAACGTAACACTTCAGATACATCTTAAAAAAATAGACTTAAAGAAATTTCAATGGAAAAGTTTCAAGTTCTTTAGGGACAATGCGAGATCTCATCTTGCATGATTAGGGATTTCGAGTCCCACCATATGTCCTGCTTCACACTCTGTATTTGCATTAGTTGCGGGTGATCAGATCCCGAGAGGTCGGCAGAAACAACTGTCATTTACACCTGACATTAACATGCATCTCCTGTGATCACTCGTGGTTGGGTTTAATCAAAGCAAGGTTTCCCATTACGTGACTAAATACATCAGTCTGGCACCTCAACACAAAAGTTAAAGCACCAGAAGTAGAAATAAATCACATCTGCTACCAAGTCTTAGAGCAAAAGCATAAGTTATATGGTTCATTAAAAAGTCTTTTTGTCTTGTTTCAAAAATATATATATATAGATTATTCATAAAATTTAAGATACATTTATGTGAGAAGCAAAATAAAGTATTGTTAAACTGGTCAGTTTCTGATTAAAACAAGAAAAAATATGAATACATGTTAATACACTGACTGATACTGATACTCTTGTTTTTTTCCAAAACATTTTACATTTGCACCAATAATATTTAAGGATATTTAGATATTTATATTAGAAAACAAAAACATTTTTTCAAAGCATTTAATGCCATGACTTCCTGCTCTGATTTAGGGCCCTTTTAAAGGCCTTAAATTGTGGAAGGGCGAAATAAGACTTTTGAAGACCTTTGTAAGATCAGCAAAAACATGATTTCTTTTCTTTTAAACCCATACATAATGCTAAGGTTTCAAAATCTTATTTTAGCCCAACGGTTGATTGGCAGGAGAGTATGCGGTACTGTGTTGTTGCTCAGGATGCATAAGAATTTACACAACATTTCTGTCCACCTCAAACCGGTTTTTCTGCGATCATGTGCCTCTGACCTGAAGCAGGTACTCCAGTTTGTAGGAGAACTTGTGTAGATTGGAGCTGTCATCTGTAATGGGCTCGCCGTTCTCCTTGTACTCCTTTTCCAGTTCTGATACAGCATCTATAAGAAAACAAGACCATGAGAATAAAGCAAGCCAAAGACACCTAGATCAATATCTGAGGTACACCATAATCAACAATAATCACAGGAAACAAAAACCCAATTATATAGTCATTTTTCAAGGCTTTAGGACGTGTTTTTCCCCTTCTTTAGCCTATCTTGGTTATATTTGCTCCACGCGCCTTTCATCCACCTCAGGAACTGAAACGGCACACAAGAGGGATGAACTCTGACACGCAGGTCATTTTGCATTTCTCTGTCCCCCATTTTAAAAGCCAGCACCCTGAAAATCGCAACTGCACGTGCTCCACCATGGACTCTCTAAACAATAGCTCTGCCTCTCTCGTGGAGTTCAACGCACATCCGTACCATGCAGATCTCTGATAATCCTTTGGATCTGACCCTCCCCGACTGCAGCACCAGCGGCCATGGTCTGACTAGCTTCCTGCCAACAGGGTCAAGAGGTCATCTGTAGTCTGCAGAGTAAAAAAAAGACAACAGACAACCCACATTTGACATGCACATTATATTTATTCATAGAGAAGCATGATTCATCAGTCACACGATGGATTGGTTTCTTACAAACACACAGCTTTTATATTTCACAAGACGTTCACTGATGGGCTGGGATCACGTGGATTGCTCACTTCAATTCACAAGCCCACAAATAAGGATCTTAGTATTGCTCTGTTGGTGACCAACTATATTTAGGCCAAAGTGTCTATTTTTACTTATTTAAATGGAGCAATAGGCAACATTGTGTAGAGTCACAGCAATGCTGGCAGGACATAAACTGCAGTGAATACTTAATACAGGCGGGATGAACTCTTTTCGCTGTCTGGGGCAAGGTAGAGATCTGTTAAGTAGAAATACAAGACCTGGGAATAAAAAAGCTATAAAAGGAACTACTAAATTTGTACCAAATGAAAGCTAAAGACAATTTAACAGAAATTTTCCCTAAGAGAAACCTACTTCTCTAATCTATTTTAACAGCTGTTTTACTTTATACAGCGGTTTGGTGACGGTTCTGGGGATAAAAAAATAATAAGAACCACTAAGTGCAACTTATAGACTGTATTTTTATATATATAGCCTACTTAGATAGCATAAGGTTATTTATAGATACATAGATAGCTAGATAGAAATGTATTAACTGCACGTGCTCTTCTTAAATAATCAAATGATACTCACTGCATCTAATGTTACTGTGTTTATGAGAATTTATGACTACCTTGAATTCAAAAAAGTATGAAGTAAAAAAAAATGATCACACATGACATCTTAACCCTGAGAGTGGAAGGGAACCGATAATAGAGCTCTGAGAGAAACAATAGCACGCTTTACTGTACTGTTTGACTACACAAAAACACTAGAAGCAGCTGTTTGGAAATGTAAACAAACATCAGTGTCCGCGCTCTCTCGCGCAATCCTTTGACGTGCACTGGATGGTTTGAACTCAAAGAAAACGACCTAGCTATTGGAACAGCGTCTTCTGTTGCCATAGAAATTGATTGTTTTTTTCTTAAACGATATCGAACGGGTGTTGAAGTGTATAAAAGTTGAGTCAAGAATTCACAGGGGTAACGTAAACAGCAGTCGCGCGCAGGATGACATGTCACAATGTTTATTCTGCTGGATAAACGCGGATTTCGACGTAGCATTAGCATGTGTGTGTTACAGCTGGACGTTTGTTAAATGTGTGTTAAATGTCTCGAAAGTGAAAAAAAGAAGCTGACATACTCTTTCGTAAGGATCCGAGAAGGTCCGCTTTTAGTTTACATCGTCACACAACCTTGCTGGCCTACGATTTTTGATTGACAGACATTTCCACCATAGAATGCGGGCTTGAGAGCCGAAGTCATTTTTTATTGGACCGCGATAGCCCCGCCTTATTAGGTTGGTTAGAGAACAAGATAGCATAAAAAAGTTATTATGAAATCATACAATTGTTTTATGAAGTATTATATATTTAATAAAATATATTTTTAAATTACATTTTTATAAATTATATTATTTATAATTGTAATAAATTAATTATAGTAAATTATAAACAATTTATAAATATAAGATTTATACAAAATTAACTCACATATTAAAAGAAAAGAAAAGGAAAAAAGAAAAGAAAAGAAAAGGAAAAGAGAAGAAAAAAAAAGAAAAAGAAATGAAAAGAGAACCAAGAGCAAGTCATTACCTAATTCAAGGGTGTAGCATTTATTAGGAACATGTCTCTACAATATCCAGTGACTACTAAATTGTATAAATTGTACATGTAGGCCTAAATGTAACCAGCGTTGTAATTTCAACCTCATCTTACCATTGATACTACCTGAGAACCTAAAGTAAAAAAGCCTATAGAAAACTATACATTTTGAATCATTAATTACTAACCATATTTTTTTCCTTTCTTCTTCTGAACACAAATTTTGATCATTTCAATGAAATCTAAGAACTCTCAGAGCCCCAGACAGCAACACAATTGTAATTTTTATAAACATAGTATGGGCATCTGTAAAACAGTCCTTGTGGCATCAGTGGCTCAACGAGTACATTGCAGCCAAAAGATTTTTAAAAAGTAAGATTTTTTTAATGCTTCTGCCAACCAAGCAGTAATATTGTGATATATCTTTATTATTTAAACATAACTAATAATTTGAATACGTTTTAAAATCTAATTTATTCCTGTTACTTCAAAGATAAATTTTTGGCATGAGCCTGAAGATATCATTCTCATATAAAAACTTGTTTACATTATAAATAATTAAAACAGTTGAGTATTCAGCATCTATCTGAAATAAAAAGTTTTCTCAACATTATATGACTATACCTGATGGAATTATGTACTTTTTGTCCTGTGTTTTTCTCCCCATTTGTCCGCCGACAGAGGCCACTCCCACAATAGTTGATTGACTGAACTGGTGTCTTACCACTGACCTGCCCTGAGTGAGCCGTCATCAGACCGAGATGCAGAGACAAGCAAGACTCCTAAGAGATTGAGGTGTTTTGTTGTTGAATGTATTAATGAACATATCAGTAGTCATTTACTCCCGACATCTGAGTGACTGAAGACGCGGAGGATTCATGTTACGCTTGGTTCTGAAGGGAAACGGGCTCTTGATCAACCAAAATGCATTTATGTTCGTGCGAATCATTCATGATCCAGCCTCACCTACAGAAGCAGTGAGTGTAATATCTTTTAAGGAATCTTTGCAAATCGCCTTTCCTAATAATGTGCTAATCCTGTTAGCAAAACTATGTTTAACAGTTTTCATCAGTTTTCCTCAATTGGGCTGCGTTCAAACAGCAGCAGAATATGGTTTTATTTGTTATTCTCTCTTTCACATCTTCTCTCCCTCCCTTATCTCTCCCCGCTTGCTCCTCTTGTTTTTTTGGATTATGAATTTGATCAACTGGTCTCTGAACGCAATTGACACCATCTTCTCGACGAGAAGCCTGGGTTCGGGGGAACCCAACTGTCCTGCGGGGACATTTGCAGCTGGATACATGATGGACGGGTGGGAGAAGTGGCGCGTTCTATGCCTTGCCGCTCTGTCCCTGTAGGATGTTGAAGATATCTACCTATTCGGAACCCTGATAACAGGCCTCCTGCTGATTGGATTAGAAGGGGCCCTGGGATATCGATGATTGATGAAAGTGACCAGTCAAACCCCCACTAAGCTGGCCGGCTGGTTTGAAACAGTGTTGACGAGAGCTGTTAGCACTCAGACTGTGGTTTTTGGACCGCAAATTGGAAAACATCTTGGAGAAACTAGCAAACTAGAAACTTTGGGCAGACCTGGAGACCAGTGACGGACATTAGATATCTGCGAAATTGGCAGATATTGTTCCAAATTGGAAAGTATCGCTTTCCTATTTTTCGGCTTCTCCCTTCTTCTAGCTGAAGCACCTGGCCTTGGCCAAGAGACAAAACTCCCCCGGAGAGCAAGATAACGAGACGCTCTGAAAACTTCCTTTCCCTCCTCCAAGGACACCTGGTACGGACTGTTACAGACTGCCAGGCACACACACACAAATCAAGTACACAGCTACAGATGGACAATCACTACCTTCCCCACATCCCACGCCTTCATGTGCTTCTACACTTCAGTGTGGGTAGGCTTTCATTCCTCCGCAAGAGGTTCTCTATCTCAAGCTTCTCCCCTTCATACCTCCGCAGACGTTCTGATTCCCGCCCACCATACCCATTAATATATATATATATATTCATATGTTTATATTGTTTTGCTTGCTTGCTTTTCCAATCCACTAATCTACGTCTCCGTCTCTACCAGCAGGTCGCCGGATAAACCAGCTCCCCAGTCCACCCTGTTCCTAGCACATCCCTATTTAAGCTTCCCGAAACTAGTCCGACTCCAAGGAGCACACAAACTAAATTCCCTTAGCTGACCCGTCCAGCATCCTCTTTCGCGCATTCTTTGGGGGCATCGCATTTGGCTGCTGTCCTCCTTAAGCTTTTTTTGGGGGCATGCAGGGACGGAGTCGGATGAGCTCTAGCCCTAGTTAGGGTTCAAGACTCTAGGGTTCGGAGTACGACGTTCTCCCGACTCGCCCCCCAGCAGCACGCCAAACCTGCTAAACTTTTATCCTTCTAGATTATGAGGAAGCGCGAACTTGTGAAGTTAAGTTTTTACAAATAAGCTAGTTTCGGGAGGAGCGCTGGTCGATTAATCACAGCTGGCACCGCATCACCTAATCAATCTCCTCATTACACCTGCCCAATCAAATCCTTTCTACTCACTATAAATACACCCTTTCTCTTTCCGTCCGTACCTCGCTTTTGCGCATCCCTCCTCCACCCCTTCTCCGCCATTTAGCCGCTCTCACGCTTCCTCCGGGGGGGCATGCAAGGAACGAGCCGGACGCCGAGCTCTAGCCTCTAGGGTTCGAAGTAGGGCTGGGCGATATATATCGTACAATATATTATGCGCATCTCGTCAATAAAGCCAGTTCTTTGATTAGCGTTAAA
>JAUMHQ010000089.1:16015636-16028455 GCA_032361165.1 Enteromius paludinosus | reverse complement strand
TATGCCCACCCCTAATATATATATATATATATATATATATATATATATAAATAAATTACACACATACAGTATATATTTTAAAAATATTTACATTTATATTTTATTATATATAACTATGTTAAATCTATAATATTTTTTCTTAAAAATCATTAGCTGACCATCCTTACACATCCCTGCTTGGAAGGCTTTACTCTTTTGTGCAGAGCACAGCTTTCGTGGCACACCCAAAACACAAAACTGACAGAAGCCACTTAAACAACAGAACAGCAACCGGATCTAAAATCTCTAAATGGCACACAGCCCATTTCTCAATTTCTGAGTTACCCGAACCCACACAAAAAATCTGAACATAGCCTAAGAGTGTGCGTAATGCCTCCAGTGAGGCAGCGGCGTTTTGAGTTCAGACCCAGCAGACTACAGTCTTGTGACCCAAATCTGAGCATGTGAAAAGCCAACGGAAGTCATAGGTTGAAGTATGTTAGCGTTACATTTTAATGTCAGGTAATTTAGGCTAATTGTCATTAGAAGGCTTACATACAAATTAATAGTTCCAGAAAGAGATCTGGCATTTTAGCTCTGGAAAAGAAAACACAGAATGTGAGCATTAACCTACATCCCATCTCTATATGGATCCTTGCAGTCAGTTTACAGAGCTGTGCTGCCGTTTACAATCTACTTCCTGGTGGTCATGTGACACACCCACAGCCCAGGCCATCTTCTCCAACTTGTCAGCCATCTGCGACAATGGGGTGGGGCAAAACAGCCACTCCCAAGCAGAAGAGAGTTAAAAATCTTTTCCTGCTCAGCAGAAGTGCTAAAGCTGACACTCAAGACTAATAAATGTGTTTTGCTCCACATTAGTGTAATAGATACGATGTTGACGCTCACTCTAGACTTGTAGACGTCATGCTCAGTCTGCACCTTAACACTCGTTTAAGCAAACTAATACTAGCAGAAAAACATGATTAGCCAGTAAAACTAACTAATTACTTACACTTATCTAACTTACTTTGGTATTTTAGTCAAGAATGAGCGGTTCAGAACAGACAGGGACTTAAAACCTTGTGAGCTGCCTGAAAATATGTGCTTTTAAAAGCATCACACCTATGGTGCTTAAAATCCATGTTTTGACGTTTTAGCCATAAACAAACAAATGCCAGCACATACAGACACAAACCTAAAAGAAACTCTATCTGAAGCTGTTAGCAGCGGAGTATTAAGGCCACATTTTCCTTACGCACATTTAGTTACTGAATCAGGGCTCTGAAATAGGTTGTCCCGAAGTCTCACGTCGACATTTTAGACTGCTTGTACTCTGGTTTTCATTAAGACTAAAGTTGTAATATTTTAAAATTATGCTGTAACTGGTCACTTCTGGTTTCTTTAAAGTTTACACTCTTTTTTTTTGCAGTTTCACATAGTGGCAGGATATATTTCACATAATCGGTCAAAAATAATGTTATATATATATATATATATATATATAACTGTGTGTACATATAAGGGACATGACATGCACATGATTAACCCTTCCCTGCTATGTCGTCATCTGATGACACACAACAGTTCTGCAACACAAATGCAAACTACCAAACACACACAGACACATCAAGCACTTAACAGGTCAGCTATTAGCTTAGCACCCCGGAGACAGTGTTTTATATCAGCCTTTTTAATCTTTCCTAGCCTGACCTCCCACGTACCTCCTCCTTTCCTTCGTCTCTTGCGGCTTCGCTGTCCCTCCTCTTCCTCAGCGATGGTGGAGAGAGATGGGATAGCTGACCTGCAGGCCCCCCTCCTCATCCTGAGGGGGGCCGGCATCCTCCCCTCTTCTCTTGTGCCTCACTCTCTCAGCACCTAGCACTGCTAACAGCTAGCAGCCCACACATCTCCTCTGATTGATCTCAGATGATACAGCACACAGTAGAAAGACTAACAGACACTGTAAGAGCTGGAAGACGTGGCAAGACAGATTGAAAGGAAAGAGAGATGAGTCAAAACTCCTTCCAGTCCATCCTGGCTTACTGACGTTCCTGTAATCCACAGAAGCGGCTGGCTCTCTTCTTCCTTAAGCCTGAGAGACACGGCTGTTCTAGTTGCTGATGCTGCCACTGTCTCTCTCCAGGTCTGTCTCTCCCGTCTCTCCCCTTCTCTCTCTCTCTCTCTCTCTCTCTCTCTCAGGTCCTTGTGGAGAAAGTACAACAGACTGACAAACGCACTGAAACACTGCCTCACACGCACACAGTTCTCCGTTTCCTACTGAAATATTCAGTATGAAGACCAGCAAGGTTAGCCAGCGGATTAACAGGCACCAGGACAGTTACAGGAAACAGAATAGTGGACTGGAAAAAGATGCATTAACAACATTTCCAAAACAAAAACTAGTGTCCAAAAACTCTTTTGCCCTCTACATTGCACACACTCCTGAATTGAAATGACTGGATTTCACCCTAAACACTGCACATGAATACAGTCATCTGAAATCTAAACATAGACTGTGGCTACTACAATGTGTTCAAAAAACGAATGCACTGTATAGGGATGGGTCAGAACGATCGCCTAGTCATTCAACAGCGCCTGAACATCAAAAGGGCTCAAACTGAATGTGATGAGTCAAAAGGATTAGGTACAACAACATCTTTCCATTGTGTTGTGTTTGCTGGCGGTGTGCAAAAACAAATACAAAGCCTGATATAAAAACAACTGAATAATGAGCCGGTTCTTTTAATGAACTGGGGAAAAAACATGTGAGTTTTGAATCAGTCTAATTAGACACTGAACTCATCAGAGCAGTTATTGCCTGTGTCCCACCCTTTACTGTCTGCGGAGTGTGTGTGTGTGCGTATGAATGAGAAACAGCTGATAGTCAGTTTACAGCCAACAGGTGAATGACACGTAAAGACCAACCCATGACCTACTGCAAACTGAATGCACAAACACAAAACTCATGCAGTAATGAAATACTGTAATTTAAGACCCCTTCACATGTAATGCAGTCGACTAAAACCTATAACCACCAAATGATTGCAACTGTAATTCCTGCTTTAATCCCACTGTGCCACTAATACGAATGTAAATGCAACACATAATTATTCCCACGTATTGTGTTATTAACTCATAGTATGAGAGTAAATCTAATATCTGTGTAAGAGACTGTGAACATGCACTGTAGCCTTAACTTAGATGCATGTTGCATGAATAAGTCAATACCTGATAGTCGTATGCGCACTAAATCCATAAAACGGCACATGCAAACATATTCTTGCAATGATAACCATCTGTCTCAGTAAACATTAAATAGACCAATGCTGAAAATCAAGTGAGCAGCTTGTTTAAAAATCATCTGCGGTTGGCCAGATGAATTGCAAGCATTTCACAACATGACAACTGATTAACAGCAAAAATGCATTTGTGCACATTTTACTTCGTTTATGGCTGAGACCAAAACAAACCCAAACATTTGCATTTAGCACTCATAAATGGAAAGGTAGGATAGAGATGATAACTTATTCTATATAAGAAGGGGATACGATTACCACAGCTACAATGAAGCCGTCATCAGGGCTTCTCTTAAACCAGCTTCAGTGATATACAAAAACGATTGTTTTGTTCCATGTCATTACACCCGACTAATTCATTTACTAAAAATATAACTTTGTATGCGTTTATATTAAACAGCATGTTTAATAGATAATTACCTACACAAAATAAAATTTGCTGAAAATGTACTCATCATCAGATCTTTCTAGATGTAGTTTGTTTCTTCACAGGAACGGATCTGGAGAAATGTAGCCTTACATTACTTTCTGAATGGGTGCCGTCAGAATCAGAGTCCAAACAACTGATAAAAACATCACAATAATCCACTACTTTAGTCCATCGGTTAACATTTTGTAAAGCAAAAGCTGCGCGCTCACCATTATGATTTAAATGATCACTGCTGGCCATAAGAAGCAATAATATTGATAAAGGACCCGAAAGCAATAAGATGTTAACGGATGGACTAAAATCATTTGTATGCATTACGGTGATGTTTTTACCCATCACTGCAGTGGATCCACTGGTGAGGAAGTGATCTGTTCCAGTGAAGAAACAATCTTCATCTTGGACTGCCTGAGTGTGGGAAAAGTCGAAACATTTTGGTGAACTATTCCCTTTAATGCTTCTACTAATCAGCAAAGCAAATGTGTTTTGAGCTGATGCTGATAATAATCAAACATTATCAAAATAACCAATCATCTTCAAATTTATAACAGCCATCAATATTTATCTTTCCGTATATCTAAGCAAAAACACACAGTGTTATTTTTTTGCACCTACTCTCTATCTACGGGCCTCTTATTTTTCTCAATTCATAATAGAGGAAACACAGGAATCTGATCTTTGCCCCTCAAGCCCCAAGAAAGACAGTAACCTTACACTTTAACCAGTAACACTGTTGTTGTCTACCTAGAATCCATCAACAAAACTATTAGTAACCACAAAGTACATTTTCTTACCACAAAAGGCAAAAGTTAATCAGCAAAATAGACTTATATAAGACTGACTTGACCAGTGGACTAAAAAAAAAAAGCACTGCAGACAAAAGCTAATCAGAAAACTAGTCATTTATATGTGGCCCTTCCTTTTCTAGAAGGTTTTTCATTTGTCAAATTGTTTTTTTTTTCTTCAAAAATGTACAAGGCTATGTGGTTGTATCAGATATTTTAAAAGACACATTGACAGTGGATAATAAGAGGGGTGGGCAGGATTAATATACATTTAAAGACCATGTGAATCACTCACGAGAATATTTATCAAACAATCAAAACAAATGACTGCACCAGACTTTTTCGCCGCATTTACATGACTGTACAAATAAAACAACGACAAAAAAAAGCGAAATACTTCACAAAATTACATTAGACGAGATCACGCAGAACTCGCGCGCGCGCACGTAACAGGTGCTCCGTTCAAAACTGCTCCAACGGCATTTAAACGAGTATAAACTATATCAAAACATAAATCAATGTTTTTCTTACTTATAACTAGTGTAAACACCCGCTGGCAGTGCTTTGGCTCGGCGTTTAGGCTGATTTACTGAATTAATCCCTTTGCTCTGACCGGCTCGCGCTGCTTTTGAAGTAAAAGTGTTTTATTTCGTGACAAGTATAACCTACCAGCTTTAAAAACCGGCGAGGGTTGGGTACACTCGCCTGAAAGCTGGACAGTACTTTTGACAAACTTTACGTTAAATAAATAAACTCTCACCTTGGCTGGAGCTCTGACAGACGTCGCTTCCATCCCGCTCCGCCATTTCACCGACGTCACATGAGAGGATTAGAGCGCGCGCTTAGTACAAAAGCGTCACGCGCCTCCAGCGGACAGGTGCAGAATAACAGAGAAACAAGCACAGGCTGTCGAATAATGTCCATTTTCATTGATTAGTGATAAACACATTTTCAGCTTTAGGTGTTTAATATATCTGTCTGTCTTTACTTGCTATTATTTGGATATATATTGGCCTAATATTTTATGTTAACAAAGATGATTAGTTTTCATTTTTTATTTTAAAAGTTAATTTAATTGAATTATATTATTTATTATATTATATTGTTTATAATTTACATAATTTTGTATTTTATAAATTATTTGTATTTTAATTTTGTATAAAATATGCATGTAATAATATTTTAAGTACAATATCCTGATATTTTCAATCAATTATATCTTAAGATATATAGTTTTATAATTTAACAATTATTTTAGATATTTGCACTTTTAATAAAATATTTTAAGAATAAAAAATACACTTTATATTTGTTAGCATGCACTTAATTGTGTTTTCCGTCTAGTGGTAATCTTTTTTGGTGCTTTTTAAATGTTTTTTTCATGTTCCCCCTCACTGTAAAGCTAGCCTTTTAAAGAGTCGAGACGTTGTTTTGCTTACGGATTATATTATTTTATTTTTATTTATTTTTTTGGGATAGTACTTGTTTGTGTTTTCCTTGTAATTTTAAGACACACCCAGAAGATGGCAGCAGTTTACAGTACACTTCCACAACTTCAAAATATAAAGCGCATGTACCATGGAATTACATATATAAGACTGCATCATATTTGTTATATACATATAATACAATTATATAAACTGGCTTCATGTATGCACCATGATGTGATGTATGTGACTTGTGTGTTAAGCCAGTTGTTATTTTTGGGAGTGACATCATTTGACATCACTCTCTTTAACATACAAACAAATGGATAAAATATAAATATTTTTTAAATGCTTCTTAGAATTGTTTGTTTCAGCTTAACGCAGAATGTACAAAAACAGAACAATAAGCTGTGTGTTTTTGGATTGGATGGTTTAATATTAAATATCCCCGGATAACCTCTAATCCACATGCAGCACCCCATGCTTTTTGTCTACCAATCCATCACCCTGGCTGCTCAAATACATCATACTACCCACATGGTTATTAAGAAGCATTATGAAGTAGATAAATGAGAACATGAAGGTACTAGATCTCTCTCCCTCAGACTCTCTTGTTCTCTTTCTAGAGCAACACTGGTGTTTTGGGACTGGGCCATCTCATTAGTGGGAGTTTCATTACGTTACATAAGCCCTGAACGCTTTCTCTTCTCACTGTCCTCTATCACACTGAATCTCTGACCTCAGCTCCCCTCGATCATACAAACACACATCTGCATCAACATAACACAGACAAGTCTTTCTCTCAGTTAAAGCACAGTATGCATTTGATTTGTAAACCAGTTTATCTGGAAGATCATGTGGGTGTCACACGATTTACCTGTTTTCCTTTGTTTATACTTGTTTATAATCCAACTGGATGTGTATATTACTCCATGTATTGTCATAGTTTATATTGCATATTGTATTGGACTACTGTATAGTACAATTGCCTTCATTATATATTATTATAAAACAAAACATCAAATCAATATCAAATTGTTTCAAAAAATGAAGCGGATGAATACATAACAATACATAAAAAACATAGATAGACAGACAGACAGACAGACAGACAGACAGACAGATAGACAGATAGACAGATAGACAGATAGATAGATAGATAGATAGATAGATAGATAGATAGATAGATAGATAGATAGATAGACATGGTGCTGGCACAGCTTGTTCAGGATCTCTCTTGTGTCCAACGAGCACAGAGGGATTTCCCGCTTCACTAATACAGTGCGCGCTCCGGCACTCACAGCGTTAACGAGAGCGCGCACATTGGCTTGACATTCCCCTCCCACGCGCCTGGCGTCCTTTAAATGCTCGCGCTGCGCTTTAAATAGCAGGTGTGAGAAACTGTGTCCCTGCATACACCCCTCAGACACCACCACCATCATCATCATCGCCATCATCGCCGCAATGTCCACTGCCAGCGCCGAGACCACCGCGCAGCTGCCGCCGGCCGCGGGCAGGGTGTTCTTCCAGCCCGGCGTGGGCTGCGCCGGCTCCGGACCGATGCAGCGCGATGACCCGGTGCAGAAAAAACAGGGCAAAGTGACGGTGAAGTACGACAGAAAAGAGCTGCGGAAAAGACTCATACTGGAGGAGTGGATCATTGAACAGCTGAGCGAACTATACGACTGCGAGGTAAGACTGGACCCGAACTGGAATTGCGTAAAGAGCATTTTAATTGAGATTATTTAATTATCACTCATTTTTTTATTTTATTTTGTAGATTTTTTTAATATTACAAATTAAAAAAATTTTTACGTTGCAAAAGTAAAAATTACTATTACTAGTCTAGACTATTACTCTATATATTCAAATAAAAATACACTATTTTTATATCTTAATGTATACATACTTACTGTATGTTATACCCTACAAAAATAAATTTTTGACCTTTTTGTATGAATTTATTATTTTAAATAAAACAATATAGACTAGATTAATAATCTCTGCCAACATATCAGCCAGGCAAAATCAATGGTTATTTTCAGCTTTTTACAGTACATTTATTCCTCTTCTTGGAGTAACTTGAGGTTAAGCGTCTCGATCAAGGGCACAATGATGATCCAGGAGAATATGAATCGGCTCTTGTGGGCTTTTGACCTAGAAGGTCACAAAGCAAGATTGTTTTAAAACCTGAAAGCTACACCATTCCCTCGGGTTTATAGGTTGATGAATTGGTCTTCTTTGTGTGACCTACATTTTGCTGCGATGTATGCATGACGCTACAGCTATAGGCATCTTTAAAGTGTGGCATCCTTTGGCATCAGAGCTCATTTGAAGATGAGCAGACATCACTCTGCTGACCTCTGTGAGGTATTTTGTTGCTCTGTACAGTGTGCTGGTCTCTTTTGTTCTTTCTCTGTCCGTATCTCTCAGTGTTTCTATTCTGGAGCAGCCTGCTTGTTTTCTGCTGATGCTATGCTGGACTCAGAGAGAAAGAAAGAGAGAACGGTTAGCTGACTTGGGAGACGAATAACGTTTACTCAGTTAAAAGGATTCTGTGGGTTTTCCAGGAAAATTATATTGATATGAACAAAGATTAAGTTGATCAAAAATGTGAATCTGAAAAAAATGTCTTATTCTTTATAAATAAATTCTTAATAAATCTTATAGGTTATATTAAATATTTGTTAGTGAATATAAATTAATATAAAAATTAAGACTGAACCCAAACCAGAAATTCATAAAAGAGGTTTGTGATTTAATTTGGATAATTATTAGCCATTATAATTATATTTGACCTAAGTTATTGAAGATATAACATTTTTTTATTTTTAAAATTGTCAATTTAATTGTTTTAAAAAATATTTTTTAAAAAATCAGATTTTTATTTTTTTGGAATCTGATGATGATTATTATTATTAAAATAACAAGTTAATATTATATAATAAATAATATAATTGTCTTCATTTATTTTTTATTTAAATTAAAACATTGTATAATGCAGGCAAGTACTGTATTTTATAATAATTTGGTGTAAATGCTATTTAGAAACACAACAATATTTGATTAATTATTCATATTATTAATTTTACTTTTTTTAAATAAATTATATTTATAAAAATGTAATTTTAATTATTCTAATTAAATAATTAATGTTTTTTCCCCTCCCTATGGAAATACTGTTTGATGCAAAAACAATTAGAAGTACTTAGTAGTTTTTTTTCATATATAAATAGACAAATGTTCGTTTTTATCGGGTTAAGTATGTTTTATTTAATAAATAGCATTATGTTTGAGAATGGGGGTATTGACCAGGTTAATGTAATACCATGTTGTTTATTGTATAAATCTTCTTTAGACTAGCAGACATGAGCATATGGTAAGTTAACCTTTAACATGGTCTCTCTGGACTTTACACACAATCCCAGCAGCATCTTCTGAGTGTTTAGAGGCGGATTTCTGATGGCAGACGTTCACTGGCAATCATATGTGTTGAAAACCGAGCATGTTAAAGGAGGATATTCTACATCTGAGTTATATTCATGTTTTTTTTTCTTCTATGGCATTATCTCTATGACAATCCTTAAGTTGTCTGTTTTCGAGCTTATACATAGAATTTGTGGCAAATAAACTGCATTTTATTTGTGGTGTTAATCAAAACATCAAATAGGATGCTGTTTACAAGCTGAAGCATCTAATCAGATTAACCATGTGAGTTCATAAAGAGGTGTTTACGCAGGTGTATTTAACGACCCATCACATTTACACTAGAAACAGGAGGAGGAAGTCACACATCGCCAGTAATCACTCGCAACTCAGTGTCTGGGCACCCACGGACAGCAGGTTACAATCAAAGGCAATAGACCTCATGTAAACAACAGGACTCTGAATTGGATGAATAAAAACTGTGAAATTCATCTGTAACATTAGAGCTTTGTTGATTGTTGCATTTGTCTGCAGTGTGTTTTATGTTCACCGGGACTGCATGTATTTGCTCAGAAATATAGTTAAAACATAAAAAGGTGAAATATTGTTGTTTCAGTATATTTTAACATTTATTCCTGTGATGTCAGGCTGAATTTTCAGCATCTTTCCTCAAGTCTTCAGTGTCTTGTATGTCTCTCACTCTGCCAAATGAGTTGAGGGAAAGTGTTCAGCAGGTTAGCATGTACACGTGCTGCTCCCTAACAGCATCCCCATTGTGCAATATGGCCTTTAGGGTTAGTAAGGTGTTGACACCTTAGACAGACCTACTTAAGGAAGAGTAGGTCAGTATGAGATTACCTGCAGACAGTAAAGATTGACAGAATGAATTTCTAACTGAACCCTGAGGCCTGATCCTACACATGAATGCACATGCTAGATGTTTTAAATACGCTTGATGGTTGTTAAATTCCCAAATCAAAACCAAAATGAAATGCAGGTATGCAGTAAATATGTTTCATATTTTATTGTTGTCTCGACTTAAAATTTAGATTTTTAGTTTTTAATGCATATAAGTTCTATATAGTATATGTAGCTTATTCATTTTAGTTGTAGTTTTTGTACTTTAATTTCATTTAATTTTTATTTTAAGTAACATTTTATTCATGGTTTTAGTTAACTAACCCTAAGTAGCAGCAACCTGGTTACTCTTTTCAGCTCTAACTTTAATTCTACTTGTGATTAAACTTGTTATTCAAATAAATATGATGGCATTATGACTCGGTTATAGGCTATTCTTTTTTTTTATATCATACTATAATGTCACACATTTTTGAAAACATTGGATTGTTTTTTGTTGTTTTTTATAAAACATTTGGTTTGGTATCAAAGCATTTTTAGAAAAAAATATGCATGAAGCATGACATTTTAATCATAATTGGGTTTATAGTTATCTAAACATAAAAGCATGAAAAAATTTAGTAACTTGAAATAACAGATTTTAACAGTGGAAGCCTGTTTCTGCCACTGAATAAAAAATAAAAATGTTATTGAACCTTTTAATTTCACATTTCTGACTTTTTCCCCTCAGAATTATGAGCTATAAAGTCAGTATTTTTTTTTTTTTTTCACATAATTGTGGCTTTACATCTCGCAATTCTGACTTTCAGTTACAGGTTTATATCTCACAATTCAGAGAAAAAAAGGCAGAATTGTAAGATTAAAAAAAAGGTAATTATTTTTTATTTTATTTTTATTCAGTGGCGAAAACGGCTTCCATACTTTAACTGATACATTTAAATAAAATGCATTTTATTTCAGATAGTTCAGTGGATAAATTATAACTAAAAGCAATAAAAAATAGTAATGTAAACATTAATTAGTTTTAATGGTAATAGTTCTGCCTCCAATGCATTGGCCAGTCATCGAGTCTATGAGCTTAAACTGGCTTATAACATCACTTGACTATGACATCACAGAGCTGAACTTCGACCTCAGCCGATCAGAAAGAGTGACAGCGCAGCGTGGATTAGATGAATTTGTCATATAGAGAGTGTATCCAACAGAGCAAAAGTGAGAAGAAATAGTGTGACGTTATCAGAGGTTAATTTACATGACTTCTGGAAGAAGAGGATTGGGGGAAAGGAATTAGAGCAATGGAGAGGTTGAGGATGGACAAATTCAATAGAATTAGAGTAGAATATGTTTAGCAGATGATTAAAAAAAAAAAAAAGGAAAACGGGCAGTTTGATGGGAATAAAACGCATAGGTTTTGGACTGAGAATGAATCAATTTCTGCTTTGAGTAAAACAGCATGTCATCTTATACCTCACACACACACACACACACACTAACAACCCTCTGAGAAACACTGGTGTGTGTGTGTGTGTGTCTGTCCATTTTCACAGCATGATCTCTGCTTTCTCAGCAGCCTCGCCTGTGCTTACACAGCTTCTGAAGAACAAATGTAGGCCGCTTCTTGTTGCGATTCGCATGTATATGTGTGTCAGAGCTCTGATGGGCTTTGTCTTCGTAAAACAGGTCCATCTGGAGTTCATTAGCGTATTGAATGTGCGGATGAGGTGGTTGTGTGCGAGCTAATGATGAAGTCCTCAAATCAATGACGCTCTCAAACTGCTGCCTAGGCTGTTTTCTGCTGAGGATTCGCTCTATTTTGGGCAGCGTGCAGCGGTTTGCAAGTGTGCAGATTGTCTCCGTGTGATCGAGGATGAGTGGTGCTGTGATAGGACGTGAAAGCTACTTCAGTAACACTGCTGTACTAAACACTTCTCTTAAATATTCACATTAGCAGGCAATAAACCCTTTTTTTGCTCTATTTTTATGGCTGATTTTTAAACTCTTACACTCAACATATGTGGTTGCAACCTTGCAAAGATGATGCAAAATGCATGTTATTTCTTTACTTTTAATTATAGGCTAATAAATAAATTAATTGTGATTTTAATCAGTATTCCAGTATTATTGTTTTAGTGTACTTTTTAACTAATGACAGAATAATTGAAAACCCATGATTCTGTGTTTAAAACAAAGCCGATCAGAAAGAGTGACAGCGCAGCGTGGATTAGATGAATTTGTCATATAGAGAGTGTATCCAACAGAGCAAAAGTGAGAAGAAATAGTGTGACGTTATCAGAGGTTAATTTACATGACTTCTGGAAGAAGAGGATTGGGGGAAAGGAATTAGAGCAATGGAGAGGTTGAGGATGGACAAATTCAATAGAATTAGAGTAGAATATGTTTAGCAGATGATTAAAAAAAAAAAAAAGGAAAACGGGCAGTTTGATGGGAATAAAACGCATAGGTTTTGGACTGAGAATGAATCAATGCTTTTTAACTAATGACAGAATAATTGAAAACCCATGATTCTGTGTTTAAAACAAAGCCCTTCACATTCTGTTTTGGGGTTATATGTTACAATGTTAAGGGAAAAAGCATGATTTTTTCATCGTAGTCAGGGT
>JAUMHQ010000089.1:15964560-15992433 GCA_032361165.1 Enteromius paludinosus | reverse complement strand
TATCTCAAATATAATAGGTAGCACACAAATTCTGAATGCCTTTGGCAGATCTCAAATGAGCCATTTTAATCTAGATTCATTTCAAAATGAATCTAGATTAAAAAAATTAGTCTATGCCCACCCCTACTTAAAAGTTTTCTAAACCCTAGAAACCATCATACAGAGTGACAGTTAAATACACGAAATATGTAAATATTCTGTTGACGGATAATAAACTAAAACTGATATTTAAAAAAATAAGTATTTTCTAATTGTTAACTTTTAAGCTATAATTTATATTTAATAAACATTTCCATTACATGTATTCCAAATATATTTTTTTATCCATTTTTTTCGAAAATATTTACAATTGTTTCTAAATATTTTAACATAAGAAAATATAAAATATATGATATAATTTAAAATATAAACAATTCCTTGAAATTGTTTGATTTTGGTTTCAGTCTTAGTTTTTTTTTCAATATTTGTAATTTTTGTAATACTTAAAAGGATATTATTTTTTTTTTCCTTAAATTTATCATTTTTTTAATAATTACATTTTAAGTTGGTTATTCGAGTATATAGCTATTCTGTTTGCATTTAAATATTTTTTAAATATTTATTTTCAGACAACGTTTAAAAATTTATCCTTATAGCTATATATATATATATATATATAAATGTAAACAAATATTTTGAAATATTTAAATTTCAGTTTTAAATCTCAGTAGGCTATTTGTGATACTTAAAATGATATATATTTTTTTATAATATCACAATTTTAAAATGTTGGTTATCAAGCTATAATTAATATGCTCGTGTTTCTGTGTACCATTAAACAATGCAGAGTTCGATTAATTACACATATTTTCCACTGTCGACAACAGAACAAAACCCCGCCTGTCCAGTTGGTGGCGCCATGACGCAGCGCGAGCACACTCCTCCACTGCCGGGGAAGGGAAGAATGACAGCAGCGTACTCCAGCCTTCAAGCCAAAGTCATCCGCGCTACCGCCGCCATCCGCCTTCGACATGTCGGAGAAAGAGCTGGGCCAAAAGTGGGACCGCTGCCTCGCAGACAGCGCGATTAAATTCGGTAAGAACTCATCTGATTTATTAAATAAGGTTTAATTGGCGGCATGTTGTCACGTCTGTGTAGGGCACTCGGGTCACTGACGCGCGCACGATGGGTTTGCCTTTAAACCTAGTGTGCTCCCTACCTAGACGCCTGCTAGGACGCCTATCAGTGCTGTTTGTCTTGAAAGCTAACTAGGCTTTGAGAACTAAGGTATTATTTCTGTGTCATATTTAAAAAGGTGAGGTGAATTACTAAAAGGACCGCCTACTAACGTTACTAATCTGTTAGGCGGGTCTTACTATGTTAGTGTGGGATTCTACACTCACTATCTGTTTTTAGACTGCTGTGGTAATTATCATTATATGCTTACAAGATGCAAAACCTATGTCTGGGGAAAAATTGTTAAAAACATGCACTAGTGACATCATTTGTACCGATTTTTTCTTGAAAGTACATTGCGTGTCAAAATGATACATTTTTCTATTATGTCAAAAATCATTAGGATATTAAATAAAGATGATCTTCCATGACGATATTTAGTAATTTAGGGTAGGGTCAGTAGTCATTTATGAATAGTAATATGCATGGCTAAGACCTCAATTTAGACCGCTTTAAAGGCTGTTTTCTCAATATTTAGATTTTCAGACAGCTGCATCTCTGCCAAATATCGTCCTGTCCTAACATTTCTTTCTTTATTCAGCTTTCAGATTATTTATACATCTCCGTTTCAAAATCTATCCATCCTTATGATTGGTTTGTGATCTACAGGGAATGCTGGGTAATTTGGTAGTATAACATGTTTGTCTTCTAGGTACCGGTCTGGGTCTGGGAATTGTGTTCTCCGTTGTATTCTTCAAGCGTAAGTGTATATAGTGTGTTGAGTAAACCAGATCTATTAGGATGCGTTTTCATGGACTCTAATGTGAAGATGTGTTTGTGCAGGCCGGACGTGGCCCATTGCGTTTGGGACGGGACTGGGTCTTGGCATGGCTTATTCCAACTGCCAGAACGACTTGAAGTCACATTATGTACTGCACAGTAAAGTCGCTAAGGTTTGTGTTTTGATTCCAGAAATATCGTGTTGTCTTTGTCAGATGTCAGCTAGCTGTGAATGTGCCAGGAATATGCATTTGCACGGGAGCACTTAGGCTCATTTAGAAAGACATGCATAGAACTATCCTAAATGTGAACGTATTACTGATTAATTGTATTATTTATTAATATTGCTGTCAAGCAATTGTGATTTAATTGCATGCAAAATAAACGTTTTGTTTGCTTAATGTACTGTGCATGTGTATACATATAAATACACATGCATGTGTGTTTATATGAGCATAAATATATGCACGTGAATATTTTCCAAGTATATGCTGTATGTGTGCATGTTAAATATTATTTAAATATTAAAATATTCATGATCTTATATTATTATAAATAAATAATAAATATTATTACATATGTCCCAGGATTGCGGATATACACAGATGACATGAAATCTAATAAATTATTAAATAATTAACTTAAATAGCGTGCATTATTCAGAACATGTGACACTCATTTAGAATAATCGCATTATATCACATAAATATTTAAGAATTCTAATTCACTATAAACACTTAATTTATAAAAATGATCAGCAAGTCATGTGTATTAGATGAAGTTCATAAGCGTGATTTTTTTGGTGTATTCTTTCACATTTGTTTGTACTTTTTCTTTTCAAGATTTCATTCATGGAGCTCTTTTTTTTTTTCTCTGGTCTCTTTCAGGAGCAGTAGAGTCACATCAGTTATGGATTATGCCTTGCTTTTCATATTCGAAGCCTGACACAATCAGACGGGTTTGTCAGACTGGTTGTCTTTCTTTCACCAGAACATCCATGTTCTTGTACATGGCAGTCTGTCTATATTTAATAAAATATTAAAGGAGATTTGAAATTTGCTAAGGATGATTTGAATGTGATTTTTTTCTTGTTTGATCTTTGAAAAAAATGGCCCTACAGTAATATGTGTTCCAAAAATCATAGGCTTCTATTATAACCCCAGTGATATCAGCCCACGCTGTCATCTAACTTTTGACCCAGGCCAGGATGGTTTTTGGCAACCATGCTAAACTAGTGCACTTACTTTGCTTAAAGCAGAACATTCGCACAAACCTGCAGTGCGTCCAGAGCCATGTTGGCATGATGACAGTTCTCCAGTAGTGAAGTACAAGCATACATTTAATCTGCCGTGCTTCTACATAATTGCACTATTGTAATGTTGCTTTTTGCATAAAGCTAGAAGTACATATGGAAGTTCTCATGCATGGCCTTGTTGAGAATTAAGACATGTTGGCTGTAATTATAATAAAAAATGACAAATATTAAATGTATTATCTTTTGTGTTTTACAAAGGTGCAACAATTTTAAGCTCTTTTTTTGTCATCTTGGAATAAAATTTAATTCCAAAAGCCTTTTTTTTCTTGGTTCTGAGTCACTATTATAAATGCACACTCTGAAACACATCACGATCACTTAAGAAAACCAGAACAAAAAAATAATCATGCACTTGGACATCAGTGCACAGATTAAATTTCAGTTTGCAAAAAAAAACAAACATGTTGACATAAATGCATTTAAAACCAAATATCAGAGTCAAGATGAGGCACAGAAGAAAAAATGTTCACACACATGTAAAATAAAATTGTAATTATTTGGTAGCAATCTTGAATATATTCTTTTAAATCTCTCACATTTACATAAGCCTTTTGTTAGATGCTAATTGCTTGTCTCAATTAACCCTGAATAATGATTGACTGTGAATGTGCATCAAGAGCACGATGCTCAGACACGCTTTATGCCCAGCGGCAAAGCGCAGCTCCCGCTGAGGCACGCTGAAGTGGACGATACAGGGATTAGAAGGGCGCAGGGAACTGCAAAGACGCCAACACAGTTACCTCTAGTGCACTCGTCCGCTCCCTTTCACTCAATTACTGAATTAAGAACCTTGAGCTCATAAAAATGCATAGAAAGCAAACAGAAATTGGCAAGAAGCGGACCGTGATAAGTTTGTTTTTTAATTCACTCATCTAAAAATATCAATACGGTAGTCTTGCTCCGGTAACGCTGCCTCTCTTTCTCTCACACTCTCTCGTACCGAAGCCCACCTCTCAGTTGCCCTCCCCCAAAGAGTGTCATCATGACACGTAGCTTTGAAATACTCTGACAGGCACAGAATTGCTCATACTGGTGCTAAGCACTGAAGAAGCCAGACTAGGAGATGTGTCATTTTATTGCTTTGCTCATCTCACGTTAACAAATGGAGTGATGGCAGCTGAATGTCCTTGCACTGATGTGACTGAGGCGCACGGAGGGAGTGAAATCGCCGACCTCGCCAGGGGAAAGATGGAAAGGATTGCTACAAACGGGACGTCAATCTTTTTTTTTGCCACCTGATTCTGGCCAGGTGACCTGTAGATCAACTGTTTCACATTCGGCATTGCACTCTCAATGCACTTGAAAAACGCTGGATGTGTGTTTGCTTCGTCGAGACCACTGGAAGCGCACACAGTCCTATTCAACACTCCGATGATGAGTGGCTCACCTATCCCTCGAGTAGAGGCAGCATCAGGTGCGGACGTTCGCAGGGGCTTTAATGACAGCGGTACTATCGGTGATGGCTGGAGCATTAGTGGCAGCGGTCCCTGGCTTCTCGCGGTCATGCTGTCCCTCATAATTCTAGTGACAGCTTGTGGGAACATTTTGCTGATCGCCTTGGTGTTTGCACATCGGTCGCTGCGCTGCACCTCCAATTGCTTCCTGGTGTCCCTCTTCCTGTCAGACTTGATGGTGGCTCTAGTCGTGATGCCCCCTGCCATGCTCAACGTGCTGTGTGGGACCTGGGTGCTGGCGCCCGGATTCTGCCCCGTCTGGCTTTGCTTCGACGTGATGTGCTGTAGTGCTTCCATCCTCAACTTGTGTGTCATCAGTTTGGACCGCTACCTCCTCATCATCTCTCCGTTGCGATACAAACAGCACATGACCCCACCTCGTGCCTTGCTTCTGGTGGGTGGGGCTTGGGGGTTGGCAGCCCTCACTTCCTTCCTCCCAATCAAGATGGACTGGCACAGGCTGGGACGCACCCAAGACCTCGCAGAGAACGAGCTCACCAACGACACGGTCTCGCAGTTGGGTTCCTTCTACCCCTCTTCGTACTTCCAGCTATCCACGTCAGGGACGCCGACCACGCAGTGCCGCCTGCGGGTGACTCTCCCCTTCGCCCTTGTGGCGACCTTTCTCACCTTCTTCTTGCCCTCGACGGCCATCTGTTTCACCTACTGCCGGATCCTGCTGGCGGCCAGAAGACAGGCACGACAGGTGGAGGCTCTTACTCATCCGGCTTACCCACATCACTCACCCGGCGAGCCATCTCGTCCTCCTTCTCCCGGACACGCTGCCCAGGATGGAGATGACTACAGCCATCAGGAGCCGCCCATGCTGCGGCAAGCTCCGGTGAGAAGTCCAGAGTCAGAGAAAAAGATGAATTTTATTGCTTCATGTATGTGTGTGCACGAAAACGTTGCTGTGAATTCTCAACAAACTTGGGCTGGGTAATCCCAAACCCAAGATTTTTTTTAAATCTTATAAGATCTTCAAAATGTGAGAGACCACAAACACGAAGGGGGGAAAAAATTCTAGCTTGGCTCCTATAGCGTGTGATGTCCTCAAACCACAGGAAATTCTGGTAAGACAATCTTTAGAGTGACCAAGATGATTGGCCCAAAACCAGCCTGATTATCTCGTGGTGTGTACCCAGCCTAAGCCACTTGGAGTAGAGGTCTTTATGGGTCCCCTTGGATCCAAAAACCAGAGAGGGTTCATGTATGTGTGTGCAAATACTTCTTCAAGCGGCTTAAGTTTGTTGAAAGTTCACAGCAAGTTTTGAGTAGAGGTCTTCATGGGTGTCCTTGGATCCGAAAACCTGTGAGGGTTCAGGTCCAAGGGTAATTTCTCATGCTTTTTCCAAATGCACCCATTAAAACCCGAATTCTTTTGAACTATTCGGGATTCAACCATGAGCGTTCATGTTAAGTTCATTTCTGAGAAAAGCACATAGAAAAGGGACTTAGTTTGTATCCTCGAAATACAAGATCATGAATATTTGAACATGCATTACACTGCATGTTCATGTAGCAACTTTATTACTTGCACACACAAGCCCTTCCCCGGAGATAAGGTAAACAACACTGTTAAAGTCATGATTTATTAGGCTATCAATTACTATCTTATCAAGCAATATCTGGTCACAACTGAGAAATAGCATGTATCCATCTGGCAGGCAAAAATATGAAGTAATATTCAGGTCGGCTCTGGATTTTAGGACCCTCTTACCTTGGTGTGCCTGCATTCTCAAACTGTTTTAGCCTATTGTTTCATTCACGTACCCACGGCTTATGCAAGTGAAGGCTGTGTGATTACAGACACAATACAGCATGTTGAAAACGCGCAGAGAATTCCCCGCACTTTAACGCACACAAAAAAAAAAGGTGAAAGAGATGTAGCGGAAAAAGGAAAATTCAATTTTAAGGACTTGAACAGAAAGTAATGAGAGACGAGATACGGGTGTCGGAGTGCCAATAAGGCATTTGAAGATGAGGAAGGGTGAAATGGGAGGGTAGAGCTATTCAAGAGAATAGCAAAGACCTTGTGAGGCGCTGTCGCTTTCAAGAGCTTTCATCTGGGAGAGGGAAAGGCATAAACAATTACCCCGGGCCAAGGTAACATTACTACCCAGCACTCAGCAGGAGAATCGCTGTGAAATATCCCTGAATATATTCTTTTCTGTCTCTTCCTCTCAGCTGTCGGTGAACAGCGAGCGCAGATTGGCACACAGGCAAAGGAAGAGAGCTCTGAAAGCCAGCCTTACCCTGGGAGTGCTCCTGGGTCTCTTCTTCAGTGCCTGGCTTCCCTTTTTTATCACCAACATGGCACAGGTCAGTCCACAAAAACTGTTATGCCAGTTAATCTTTACCTCAACCTTAACAAGCATGTAAAAATGGATGGGTGGCTAATTACTGCATGACATACTAAGAGAAAGATTCCTATTTAACGAAGCAATTATTCTTTATCTTGCACTCAAGCTTTCAACGACCCTGTCCCCCATCTGTGTCCCTCACTTTGCTCAGATTTCGAGCTTCTGGGCAAGCCTGTCTCTAGCCCTCCTTCACACACAATATGGTGTGTGAATAGCACTCTATCTCGGTCTCCTACTCTCCCCTTTTTCATCCATGGCATCCCAACATCCTCTCCTGACGAGCTGGACATCTTTGACCTTTTCCACCTCTTTGGTATTGAGTCTCTGCCGCATTATGTATTGACTTTGTGATCTAAGACCTTTTCTTCTGTACATTCAGGCGGTGTGTGAGTGCATACCACCCTCCTTCTTCGATGCCATCACCTGGTTGGGGTACTGTAACAGCACCATGAACCCGATTATATACCCAATGTTCATGAGGGATTTCAAAAGGGCTTTGGCGCGGCTTCTACCCTGCTGTTCTTCATCTCAAGCCCCTCGTAGGCCATCGCTGCCACTTTCCCTTTCTCTACGCAACTCAGGGGAGCCACATCTGCCCACCGAACCCCCCTCGCTTGTGTCAGACCCACCTCAACTCCCGGCGACGGCCACGGACGCCGTTAACCTTCTCGACGCGGAAAACGCAGGGATCGACCTACCCCTGCTGCTGCCCAACCAGGTCGATACATTAGACGATTGACACGCCAGCCAATATACTGTGAACAGCAAGATGTGAGACTTAGAATTATAGGTTTTTGAAAGAACTGTGTTGAAAGGGAAAATAAAAATAAAATAAAAAGAATCAATGGGATGAGTGTTAATGGGATAGTCGTGCCTAAACTGGAAGGCTGCATCGCTCCTCAAGGCAGATCAGGGAGATTGTACATTTAAAACGGACTCAACATGCATCCTGCTTCATTCATTACCATAACAACCAAAACAACAGATGGATAAAGCAGACGAGAGCGAAAGAAATCTCACTAATACCTCACACAATGTCAAGTGGGTTGTCTGTGGAGCTGTAATTCACATCTTAATTAAACAACAAACCACTTCTAATGAAGGAGGCAAACGGTTTATACAGAATACTGACAGTTTTCACATAGCGTTTTATCACAAATTATATTTAGCAGTTCTTAAAATCGATATTAAGTAGAGATGATACCCACAAATAACTTAAAGTTGTTATTATTAGGCAAATGACAAAAAGCCAATGCTCCAGTTGGTTTTAGCTCATACTGAGAAGTTACATTGCGTGGTCCAGATCAGTGGTTTTCAATCCTGGTCCCTGGGGACCCAATGCTCTGCACATTCTGCATGTCTCCCTTACCTGACACACTCAAGTGAGTTCATGGAGCTCTCTCCTAATGAGCTGATGATCTAAATCTGGTGTATAAATTAGGGAGACATGCAAAATGTGCAGAGCTGTGGGTCCCCAGGAACAAGTTTGAAATCCACTGGTCTAGATGGTAACTGTTCTTCTGCTAAAAGTCTAGTGAGATCCACACGTGACATTTAAACACGGTGTTTATTTGAATCCCACAGGAACCCTTAATCTTGGTAGCAGCAAATGGGAATCTCAGGAGTTTCTGGAAACCTGGGGCCTGTTCCACAAAACAAGTTTACCAAATAAGCCAGGTTTATTTCAGTTAGTCTGACTCATTGCAAGTTCATTTGGTTTAAAATAAGTCGGACTATCTGCCATAAGCCTGGATCATTTGGTAAACTTGTTTTATGGAACAGGCCCTAGGTTTACCATCTAGGCCCGACTCAAATAAGTTGCAAATTAAGAAAATGTCATGATTTCATTGCTCTAGGCTCAGAACCTGCAGGTTTGCCATTGGCTAACTGTTCCTGCGCTTCAGTTTGCAAGAGATAGGCTTTGTTTGCGCATAAATAATGCATATTAATTAGAGACGATATGCACAAATAAGTTAATATTAATATAATATTAATAGATAATTCCCCAATGACAAAAAGCCAAGGTTACACTCTGGGTGGTGTCTGGATGGTCACCCCTATTCTTCTATAAGTCTTGCGATATTCACATGCATTCAAATACTGTTTATTTGGGTTCCACAGCAACCTTGTGCTCAGCCCTTAAAGGGTTACTCCACCCCAAAACAAACCTTTTGTCATTAATCACTTTCCCCCATGTAATTCTAAACCCATAAAAGCTTAGTTGGTCTTTGGTGCACAATTTAAGATGTTTTGGATGAAAACAGGGAGGTTTTTGGCCGTCCCGTTGACTGCAAAGCAATATGAACTACACTTCAATAATAGTCCATCTGCCATCAGTGGTTCAATCCATATTTTATGAATCGATGAGAATACCTTTTTTACACATAGAAAATAAAAATGACTACTTTATTTAACAATTCGTCTCCTCTTTGTCTCTGTGCATAAAAAATATATATAGCTTTGTGTTATCATCCATAGGACTACTGGGCATGCGCACATCAATCGAACAATTTTTTTTTTTCTAACACTTTACGTCAATAATACTGTTTTTCTATCATGGTAAAGGGTAGGTGTTAGGGTTGGGGAAGGTGTAGACGTTAAATAAACACAATCTAATCGCTAGAATAATTAATTTCATTTCAAGTTTTACCAGTAGGTGCAGCAGGCCCCTACTGACCCATATGAATGGGCTGATAACGACTGATCAGCCCATTCAAATCGAGTGATAACATCCGAAGCGGGTGCAAAATGACGCTATGGTGATGCGGAGAGACACAGAGGAGACGAATTGTTGAATAAAGTCGGTACTTTTTTCTTACGATGGCAGATGGGCTATTTTTGACGTTATCTTTTATACTTTTCTGGATCTTGACAGTGTTCATTCATTACTTGGTGGGTTTTCATCCAAACATCTTTAATTGTGTTCGGAAAAACGTTTGGAACGACACGGGGGGAAGTGACTCATGACAAAATGTTCATTTTGGGATGGAGTGACCCTTTAATCTTGGTAGCAGCAAATGCGAAGCTTAAGAGTTTCTTGGAAAGGGGTTCACCATCTAAACCCGACCCATATTTTTGCGAGCTGTGAATAAAGTAAATGTCATGATTTCATTGCTCTTGGCTCAGAACCAGCAGGTTTGCCATTGGCTAACTGCTCCTGTGCTTCAGTGTGTGACTGGTAGGTGCTGCTTGTGCATTCAGTAGTCCAGTTCGTGTCGTCCCAGTCCCAGGACGTGTGCTCACAGTCTGTCTCTCTTTCACCTTCTCTGTCTATTTTGCCTTGATCTTGAGATGGTTCAACATGACACTTGACTCCGTGAGCGCATGGAGAATGCGTATTCACTTGACAGGGTTCAGGGACGCCATCACACTCACTGACGGAGTCCAGTAAATCAGATATATCAGGGATATCCCAGCCGTTCTCAGAGTCCTTCCTCTCACACTTTTCCCTGTCTCCAGTCTGTTTCTTGTGTTCATCTACATTTGCCTCTGTGGTGTCTGAGGGATCCGTGTTTGAAATGTCCATGGACGGTTCCCCTTTCACTCTGCTCTGACCAACTGATTCTGGAGTGCCTGTTTTTTCCTCAGATAAATGTACCTGCTGTAGTTTGCCGCTCATGGCTCCAGCTTCTTCTCTGGTAGGAACCCCTACTGCTACTAGGATGGTGTCCATCTGACGCATATAGTCCAGGTGTCCTTTTACCTAAGAGTTGGACAAAACATACCCAGTATTAATAAAGCGGAAATAACCTAGAAATTTACATTATTATATTAATATTCTCCTTCTATTTTAGCGGTGCTTGCAAACTTTTCAGAAAAATTACGCTTGGTGCAGATCTCAGGCATGCATTATACCTCAAACCACGCAACGTATTCGAGTGCAATTTTAAGTGATCAAATTAACATTTTTTCATGCTTTGGTGGATAAAAGCGGTGAAAGACTCTCATATTATAAAGAGAGAGAGGCCTGAACCAACATACATAGACTCAGGGCTAGCAAGAGACTTACAAAAAAAATGCAGAATAGCATATGTAATTTTTCACAAATAAAGATATAAAATAGACACGCGTCTTTTCAAGGGTTTGCAAGGTTTTTAACTTTGCTAACTGACACTGCATTAGAAAAACACCATTTTAATCAGAGGTGAGCTAAATGTATGTAAAATAAGTCTGGTGAACATCATGATATCACTGTGTACTGGATTGTGATTGGTCTATTTTAATTTATTGGCACTATAGCTGCCTTGACATTGCACATTATGTAACATCTGCAAAGTGTTTATGTGAACAGCCAGATTCCAGTTGCTCTGATAAGTCTGATTTAAACCCAAAACTGTAGCGCTATTCTTGTGCTGTCTTACAAGCGCTGGTATTTATTTCAGGAAATGCTAATTTAGTTGCTCATTAACATTTCTTCACATGCCAAGCGAAGGTGCAATTCTTCACATGCCTCACATTGCAGTCGCATAATCAGGGTTCTTGAACGGATTACCTTGCCATATCTCCCGCCGATTTATCCAAGCTGTGTAATTATTTGTAACACGAGACAAAAGATCGACAAAAGATCCACAAGCATTTCTTGTTTTGTCCTGGATTAAGGCTGGACACGATGACCTCAGATCTGTTTCAGTGTAATTTAAAAGGAATCGTACTGAATATATCAAGTTCAAGTGTCTTTTTTTACCATTTGTTCATTGCATAAAAGCACACTTTTATTTTTAGGTCATTTTCTCTTTTTTTTTTATGAGGTAACGGCGCTGGATTTAAGGACTCCACTTGAATATCAACGAGCAACTTCCCGCGACAGTAATTACAGTAATTGTAGTCTTTTATGGGTGACAATTTAACAATGCCCTTTCTATTCATGGCAGGGGGTGTTCTGCAAAAAGCATTAAATCATTTTTGTCCAAAAAAGTAACTTCAGATGACTTGCTGGAAGGAAATTAAACTTTGTGATAATATAATGTCATGGCATTGTGTGGAGTAGTTACTATTCCAGCCAAGAGTCTACATGCATCTCACAGGCCCCGAGAACATTTCAACAAAGCACATCTACTAAGAACAACAGGGACTTGATGCTCAGTTCGCACATGCATTTACTTACCACCGATGACAGATCCACATTGATTATTTTGCGGTCTCTGGAACTGATTGGCTGGAGCCCAGCAACAGACAGCTGGACTGATGAACTTCTGTACAGGAACCCAAGAAGCCAATCCCCTCTAAACCAATAAAAATACATTTTCAAACATGCTAATGTAATAACTAGGACTGACTGTCAATTAAACTAGCAGCCGTTATTAAAAAAACTCTGTTTGCAGCTAACATGTTGACACATCCTGTTCATTTTTATTGAATAATAAACGAATGAAGTGTCAGTTCTAATTCTTTATCTGCTGGCCTGAAATGTAAGTGGGTGAATGTTTGATTTAAATATCATTTTAAAAGAAATGCCCATCATAACCTGTTTCAGTAAAATGAAACGATATGTTAATGTATTACTTCAGCTCTTCATTGCCATCCAAATCTGACTTAATGAGATTGTTTTTCTCCCATTGATGAAGAAGACCCTCTTAAAGGAATAGTTCACCCTATGTCAGTGGTGTCAAACTCAATTCCTGGAGGGCCACAGCTCTGCAGAGTTAAGCTCCAAATCACACCTGCTTGTAAGTTTCTAGTGATCCTGAAGACCTTGATTAGCTGAATCAGGTGTGGTTTATTAGGGTTGGAGCTAAACTGTGCAGAGCTGTGTTTGACACCCCTGCCCTATGTCATCGTTTACTCACCCTCAAGCAGTTCCATTGGCTAACTGCGATCAGGCTGTTTTTGGTCACCATTGACTCCCGTAGTATTTTTGTTTCCTACTACAGAAGTCAGCGGGGACCAAAACAGCCTGGTCACAAACAGTCTTCAAAACATCTTCCTTTGTGTTCAGCAGAACAATGAAAGTCATACAGGTTTGAAACCAGGGTGAGTAAACGATGACACAATTTTCACTTTTGGGTGATCTATTCCTTTAACAGAGGTCTTTAGGTTTATAAGCAGGAAAGTTCTAGAAAACCTCTAGACGAGAATTAACTTGCAAAAAAAATTGCAAAAAATCCTGCCATAATAACTGTGAACACCTCAAACGTCAGGGACAGTAAAAAAAAAAAAATCGAAATCATTTTATTCATCAAGGACGCATTCAATTGACAATTAATGAAATGACTCATTAATGGATGCATTCAGTTGACAAGGTGACATATTGAAGGTTTTTATCATTTTAGGAGAGACTTCAAAAAACACTGTCCTAACTTCATCAAAGAATCCAATTAAATCAAGCCATATTGATTTCTGAAGAATCATGTGACTCTGAAGACAGGAGGAATGACGCTGAAACTTTTTGTACAGTAGTGCATCAGAGTTAAATTAACTGTTAAAATGGGCAATTATAATTTGAGTACTTACATACTCCTTACCCCAAGTAAGAGTATTACTAATAGTGTCTTACCTGCAATATCCATTAACTATCTTCCCAGCCACCACCCTGGACAGTCTCTGCCATGCTTTCTCGGATCCGTCCACAGGGGCCCCCAGCAGCACCACATCCTCCACCACACCTTCACTACCTGCCCGATAATAAGAGACGAGAGCCATCCGATTCTCATTTACAGTCTCACACCTCTCAGATCCCATCTTTCATTACGACGACAAAGAGAACAGCGCTCAATCTGGCATGCAGGATATTTGGCCGTGTCCAGCTCTCTCATGAGGACACTACATGAGCCTCAAGGTCTTAAAGACAAAAGGATGTTCCCTCGTTATCGCAGACTCATTAAAATGAATGAAAAGCTTACCTTGGTCATTAGCGAGCTCTTCTAGGCAGAAGTAGATGACACGAGCTCCAAGGCTAAATCCAATTAGATTGACAGGCCGCTTTCCCTGCAGAAAGATAGGAGGTAATTATACACATATTTGAAAGGTACATTTTTTGGTTAACATTACATAGGCGATTATAAAGCCTACTGTCTCATATTTAATACATAATAAGGTCTCTAAAGGATCAACATGATTGTTGGAAAACAGTTGTACTACATGCCTTCTGGCATCTGATTAATAGTTTTTTGAAGCAAATAAAAGGCCTTTTTTAAGTTTCAACTTTAGTAATACTGTAGTTCAAGATGGAACAAAGCGACTTAATCCCGGCGCACACGGTGCGATTTTAGCCACGATTTGGCCAATCCTAAAAGATTCCTATAACCCTAGGCTAAAATCTAGTCTTTTATGGTTAGTTTGACATGTTGACCGTGTCAGAAGATTTTGTGCATAGTCCTGCAGTGTGACATCTCCTACGACGAACATCAAACTTTCTTTGTTTTTCAAGGCAAGCCATGATCAGAATTAATGCTGGAGATGTCTTCTATATGCCATAAACTCCTGCGCTTTCATCCTCAGATGATATGTTGTCTTTGCTGTGATAAACACCGGTTGCACCGCTGTTTTCATGTGGGTGTGTGGTGCTACTTGTACTATTCTTCTTAAATACGCTGGTTTTTCCACCGTGCATATACTTTTCATGATAACCAATATTTCATCCCCACGTGCAATGCAGCTCGCGGACACTTAATTATGTGTGGGTTGATGTAAAACTCGTACAGTCGTACAGTCTGACATTAGTACCAACTGAGATCCCACAGTGTGACATGATCATCATGTTCGTACAGTCTGACAAGTACAAACCCGAAGGACTTAAAAAAAACAAAAAAAAAGCCTAACTTTTGGACATCAATATTTATGTTAAAATGCATCAGATTTGATGCAACAAGCTTTTGAGGATCGAGTGTTTGATCATCAGATCTAAGCATTGAAATATCATCTTAATACAACATTTGGGTGATACAAAGTGACAGCTGATAATCATATTTATCAGATACATTTACATAAAAAAATAAAACTTGCGATATGCACTGTGCTAGACTGACTGACACTTGTCACAGCACTTGCATACTGCTGCTCTCTCGTTGGTCTGTTTGCTTCTGCTAAGTCGCTTTGGATAAAAGCGTCTGCCAAATGACTGAATGTACATGTGATTATTCGGTCATACTGTTATAAATACCTCATTTATTAACATTATGCTTATTTACATTTAAGCTACCAGAATTTCACCTGACTATCTATCGATATAAATATCAGCAACTGCTTATTTTTGCTGAGTTTGTGCCTCTGAATAAAACAGAGACCCTTTTTTTTCCTCTTCCGAGTATGAGTCACAGATACTGTCCTTAGAGCTTGTATGTGACCCGTTACAGTCCTCGAATTAGTCATTTCAAGCTGCATTGAAGCAAGATCGTCAAAGACTAAAGAGAATCTTGTCTCCGCTGGACTCTGACCTGCTGTCGGCTCCGGAGCACCTGAGCGAGGTGTTTTCCCACCTCGGCTGAGCGACTCAGGCACACTCCCCAGGGGTTGTCGATCACACTGGCCACAGCCAGCAGAGAGGCAGGCCATGTCAGAGCCGTTACTATTCCTGAACAGAGACAACAGCATGAGCAATGCGGGTGTTCTGGACACCTTCATGTATTGTGTGACAATTACATTCTTCCTTGATGCTACCATTCAATGAAGACTTTCATTTTGAGGCTGTGACATGGTCATTTTTTGCTCTTATTTTCCAATCATTTTAAACTATATTTTTGAAATCCATTAACAGTATAAAAAAAATGCAGTGTAAAAACTGATTTGTGGGATTTTCTAAATAGCTATGATGAAAACATCTACATTAACTATATGTATGTGTGTAGATAGATAGACAGGCAGATAACTGAGGCTGCATTTATTATAAAAAAAAGCAATAATGTGAAATATTTTAAATTTTTAAATAACAATTTTCTCACTTATTATATTTTACAATGTCATTTATTTCTGTGATGAAAAGCTGTATTTTCAGCATCATTACTCCAGTCTTCAGTGTCACATAATCCTTCAGAAATCGTTCATATATGCTGACTTAATTCAACCATTTATGATTCTTTGATTAATCATTTTTTTTAGCATTTATTTGAATGTATTTAAAAAGGTATTGTTTTATGAAATTGTGCTTTTAAAGTTAAGTGGGAGAGAAAGCTGCCGTTGATTAAAGCTTCACTGGCCACTCTGCAAAACGTGAAAAATTCCTGCACTGGATCATCATTTCTTCAAACACATGAATAAATGAAACTCCAGCTCCTCCTCCTGTATTAGACACATCCCTGCTGAGACGACTGTCAAAAATGGTCCATTTCAGATTAGTTTTAAGATGAAGTGAATTAATATGACTGCACAGCTCAATACATAAATAAGGTAAGATGAAGCACAGGAAGTTTTCTTTCCTCAAACGAGTAGTTCTACCTTTTTTTATAGCGTACCTGCATTAGTAAAGCAGACATACAGTACCTGAGAGCACTGTGTATTTGAGGGCCTCCTGAGCCACGACACTAACAAGCCCATCCCATAATGAGTCCAGAATAGAGCCCAAGTCTAATAAATAACGTGACTCCCATTTCAGACAGTACTGCTCGCCACACACTCCTAGACTGGACCAGGGAGCCTGGAACGAACCTATGACAGGCAAGAGAATCTGAACCTTAGTGTGATTAGATTAAAGAAATCAATGTCAACACTCTCAGGCCATCTAAGATGCAGATGTGCTTGATTCTTCATCAGATATTCAGAATTGTAGCATTACGTCACTTGCTCAGCAATGGATCTGCAGCGAATGGGTGCCGTCAGAATCATCACAGTAACCCATACCACTTCAGTCCATCAATTTGTGAATGACTGCATGTCATTGTGAGAAACAAATCCATTAAGATGTTTTAACTTCAATCAGGAGAGCAATCCACTGATCAAGCACTGTTTATGAGCAAAGAGTGTTTAAGAGAAAGGAAACTGTGGAATTGCATCATACGCCCCCCCTTTAAGACATTAACTGATCAATGCTGTGGATTACTGTGATGTTTTTATCAGCTCCCATTCACCGCAGAGGAAACATTGTTGAGCAAGAGATCCCAAATTTCTCCAAATCTCCTCTGAAGAAGAAACAAACTCATCTAACTCTCGAATAGCCCGAAGGTGAGTAAATATTTAGCACACTTTCACTGTCGGGTGAACCATTTCTTTATTAATTAACTGAAAGAAATGCTATTTTGGTGGAGATGTGTAAGTGAACTCACTGTATTTGCCGCTGCACAGCCAGCCTGTCACCGCTATCGTGAGATGAAGATGCTTTCCAGAGCTCATGGGAAGAAACTCAAACTCCTCTATAGCGCCAACACGCTTGTTCATTTTATAACCTGAATAAAAAAGTTCATATACATTTAGGTATTTTCATGCTTCAAAAAATGATTTAACATTAATATAGATAAAAAAGATCTGAAAACAGAAATACAGCGAGGCAGAAGCACACACAAAAAAACCAAACCACTCCAATAACCTTGAGCTCAGTTCCTTTTGCATGTGCTATGAAAGCAGGGTTATATAAAGCTCTGCTCCAAACAGAAAACGAACTATAACTTTATCATCACGGTCCATCTGCTAAATTACATGCTTGTCGATCAATCCTTGTGATTCAACACAGTGACCCTTTTGGTGGCAAGAAATCATAGAAATTGCTTGCCCTCCAGATGACACAGTACCTTAGATACCAACACTGCTTTAAAGACCTGCCTTATAATCATTTTCCCACGCACAAATAAACAGTTTAGTTGCTAACATCAACTATTATTATTATTTAAGGCTGTCCTCGACTAAGGATTTCAAGCATCGACTAATCACCCCTTTTGTTTTTAATAAACAATTCAATATTATGAGCCTTAAATTGTCTTCATTATGTGAAGTGTGCAGGCAGACGCCCCAGCGCACAGGCAGAAGTGAAGATTATGTCAGTGAAAAACAGTAAGGAGACTGTTTAACATGCTTTGTTCTCAGTTTAAGTCGGCGGCCCTCATCTCTGCAGTAGTGATGAATCTGTAGGCTATGCATGTTTCATGAGGATTACATCATCTGAGATTATTTGTTTTCAATTTGGATTGGTTCATCTGAAAGAAGACACTTCACTGTCTCTCTCTACATATATTTGTTTTGTTTTGCACTCAAATTCACAGCCTGTTTTTTTAATTGTGAGTTTTTTTACAGACCCTACACATTTGAAATATGTATTACTTTCATCTGTATGGCCGAAAATGAGCATTATTTCAAGAGCTGCCTCTATCCATCCTGCAGTTCGAGTATGCTACTCTTCACTCTCCGCACAGACACTGAACAGCGCACATTTTACATTTTTTACATTGAGCGGTCATGTAAGCCACATTTGAGGGTTTGAATGCACCTTACCATAAACTAGCCATTGTCTGTCAGTCGCAGACGGTGTGACTTCGCCTGCGAATTATAATTATAAAAAAAAAAAAAGAAATTCTGCAACTAAGCGACTAATACAATTTTTGTTTACCGAGGCTCTTCTGGTCAGCCAACGATTAGTCGACTATTAGAGGGCAGCCCTATTAATTTTCTTCAAATTTATTACAGTCCAATTCTTATTTATTATGTTATGTTTATTATTGCTACTATGTATCTTTATCAGCATAACAAGCTTCCGCTAAGTCAGCTAGCTCACCTGTTAACCCGGCCCCTGCGGCTCCAAACAATGAGGCCATGATGGCGATACCCGTGGCTGATCCCAGGACAGCGGCTCCACCCGCTCCCAGCACCGCTCCGGCCCCCGCAGCCACCAGAGGAGCCGCCAACCCTCCTGTGACACCTGACCAAAACAAACCAGACCTGAACATGCTCACATAGAACAGATAAAACACTTTAGGAGAGTAATTGAATCATCTAAAATAAAAATGTAAATATTTAGATGCTGGAAACTAATAATAACATAAATAAAACACTTATATTTAGCTTAAATATTTGGTATTAAAAGTAAGCATATTACTCATATATCATTACTATAACACAACTAATATCCATGTATACAACCACAACATTTTATATATTGAATATATTTATTTACATTATAAAATTATGTTAATATTAATATAGACATGGAAATATATGTAAATATTTTTTAAATATGTATTGTATGCGTTTGTATATGTATATATATATATATATATACGTAATAAATTTATACAGAGCACACATACATATTATACAAACATGTATATACATGAATATAAAAATATATATAATTAATTAACAATAAAAATAATAATAAATAACTAAGATGCGTTATAGTTATGATTTTTTTAAGTACAATACATACAATAAATAAATTGCTTAAAAACCATTACAGCAGTTAAATTGTTTTTAGTAAAATATAAATCAATGATTATTTATTTTAAATAAATAAATACAGATGAATTACAATAATTGTAATTAATTTTTAATGTCCTAAAAATGAATTAATAAATAACTCAAATAAAAATAAACAGGCTTTACGCATGGGGAGGTCAATGTAGTTTAAAACAAATGTCCTTTGATATTGAGACTCACCAATTACCGTCCCTCCACCCACAGTGGCAAGTCCGATGAGCAGGTACCGGCGCAATTTACGACCTCTCTCTTTCTTCTGTCTCCTTGATGACTCTTCTCTGTTGAGAGAATGCCAGTTTGATTTATAATACGCTCACTGGAGCAGCCGAAAGCTCAAAGGTCCTGTTCATTGTCAACTTGAAAACCTAAAAGAAAAGCGCTGAACTGAAAGGAAAAACCTTGACCTAGACTGCATATGCACAAAATACTTACACTGTCTCATGCAGCAGAGAACACATTAAAAAACAGGAATCAGCAAACGCATTCAAGTTTATTCCCCATGTCAAAATGATTACGGCACGTTCATTGATTTCATGCCCCCGTCGCAACTTTTCTTTGTGAATCTGCAGATGGCTCTATGTGGGCTTTGTGGAAATAATCTCGTGCAAATGAGAGCAGTATGTGTTTCCCAGAGACATGTTGATAACCCAAAAAAAACCCATAAAGAGGCAACAGCTGATGATCGGAGGAAGTTTCACTCACTCGCTCTCCTCTTCTGCCTCTCTCAATTTCTCTCCGAGAGTCTCTTCAAAATCCTCCAGCTGCTGTTGGGTCACACGCAGCAGACAGCTGACATGTCGGATCAGAACTCGAGCCCTGGCATCATAATGTCCTACATGAGAAGAATCAAAAAAGGGCCATTACACGGAAAACAAGACTGGAGGAAGAAGAGCGAATCTCACAGAAACAGTTCATGCTTTGCTGCAAAAAATAAATAAATAAATAAAAAAATAAATAAAATAAAAATATATATATATATATATAAATGAATCTTGCATACAGAAAATAAAGACATTGTGTGCACCTCTATTTTTATAGCGCTTTATAAAATAGAGATCGCTACAAAGCAGCTTCATAGAATTAAAGTAACAGAATCAATGACACAAACTGCAAATATGAGGCAAATCCTAATTTTAATATTTAATAAAAATAAATAAATCTAAATAACACATAAATCATCCAAATGCATTATGCTATTTACATATATTATACATCTGAAATAGATCAGAGTTAATAAAAAAAATAGCGTTTTTATGAATGATAAATAAATAAATATATCTCATAAAAATAATCTTTATTTTCTTTATGCAAGTTTTCATTGACATTCTTCCTTGATGTGACTGATGGAGATTAAAAGCAAAAAATGCAAAGTGATGTATTATTTTTTTCAATTGACATAAGTGATAAGTAGCTTAAATTAACAATATCGTAAAGCATTAATTTTTTACCATTTAAATGATTTCAAATACTGAGATTCACGTTTTGTTTTCGCTGCAGTAACAAGCACTGGGATGTGAATTTGCTTAATTGTTTAGAAATCAAAACTGCAATGCGAGATACGTTAAGAGTATTCATTTTCTTCATGCACAATATAATATAAAACTGACATTTTTTTAGAGAGACTTCATTTTCTTTTTTCTTATTGTAAACTTTTCCGTATGCTAATGCAAAAAAACCCCACAGCTAATTACGTGTAAAAATATCAGCTCACCATCTTTGACAGAGAAAGACACAAGATCCTGAAAAACAAAAGAGAACGTCTCAAACACCGAGTTGTGCGAGCATCTATGTGTTCATGCGATTGTCCAGCTGGGGTAATGTCACACGTTACCTGAGTGATGGGTAAAGCTCCGGCTCCGAGCAGCGGCTCTGCATGCAGGATGGACAGGAAGGTGTCACTGCCTTCGAACCCGATCCCTGCCAGGAACGCTTGCATAACCGGCATGACCGACTCATCAAGATCCAGCCACTGAACAAGAGCCTCCAGATACGTCTCACGAAAACTCCTGCATTGGGGACATATCATGAAGTTTCACAACCCCCAAATCATTCCAAACAATCTCTAAGAAATAAAATGGCATGGTCCCACTTTAACTACAGTGGACTACATCTAAATTAATCATTTGGTACAATGCACTTATTGTGCATCCCTTACACCTTAACCCAGGCTTAAACCTACCCATACCACCAAACCTGCCCTTAACCAATGTCATAGTGAGTCAAAAGTGACTATAAAGACATTTATAATGTTACAAAATATCTCTATTTCACATTAAAATGGTTTCTGAAGGATCTTGTGACACTGAAGACTGGAGTACAGCTTCGCAGCTTTGCATCAGAAATTGTATTACTTTAAATTGTAATCATTTTTGACAATTATACTGTTATTACTGTATTTTTTAATGATGCTGCCTCGGTGTGCATGAGATTTTTTGTTTTTTAAACCAACCTCAATCTTCTAACGCTAAGATATATTAGTATATAGAACAGAACAAGAGTGATTTCTTTGTTTTTTACTTCTGCTCAGGTCCTTGAAACAGCTGGCCCAAAGACACTCCACATAACCCAGCGTACGCAAAGCGCCCTGGTTCACTCAGCTGCCGACCACAGACTTTCTCTGCTGCTGACTGATCACGCTTCTGTCCTCCTGGGTCTGTCACAATCAAAAATAATGTACAAAGTTCCTGTCAGGAATGTGCAAGTGTTCAATAACAGATACGTCACATTTAGCCCTCCACATTTCCATTTCACGTTTACTACAGGGGTCCAAGTAGAATAGCAGTCCCTTTTGAAAAAAAATCTGTTACCCTATATTCTTGCTTGAAGAATAACATTTGTTTGTGCTTTTTTTAAGTTTAATATGAACAGTTCCATTGCAAACGCCTTTAAGTGCCGTCTGAAATTTTCATCTAAAATGGGCTTGTTTTGGTTAGTGGCAATGTGTAGGTCCTTTTCTATGCAATTAAAATAAAATAACTCAACATAAATATAAGAGCCTGATAAAAAATGCTTATTTTAGAAGAATATTTCAGAGTGCACTCAGAGGCATTTTCATCTGAACTCTTCATATGAATATTGGAAAGGGTGTAGCTTCCAGATCCAACATAATTTGCATGATTTCTCATATTGGAGAACACATACAACTCTGTTACTAACATTCTGCTTTGCAAAAGGCATTTCCATAAACACATGACACTATAATGCTTTAAGAATTCAGTACACGTAGTACTCATTGGTCTCTTTGCACTGAAAATGCATAGCAAAAGGTGTTATTATGTGACATGTATATGGTACTCTGTAATGTACATTATCATTATTATTATTTTTTGTAAATCAGTCCGTTTGATTATATCTAAAGTAATTAGTTTATTCTCAAAGGGTTTTTTTCTGCTTCAAGGGATTATTTATTCATATTAACAATATTGTTTATCTTCAACTAAATGCTTGTTTAAAACATGTTGGGTTTTCATGGTCGAGTGTTATTGTTTAGGTAGGAATTAGTGAAGTGCTGTGATTGGTTGGTTGGTTAAAGTGACGTGTAAATGCAATGTTACAGTGTATTTCATGTTCAAGTCTATGTCACGAGTTATTCAAGTGTAAATCTGTTGGTAACACAGGGATGTATGCGTGGCAGAGTGACATTATACGAGTAATATCTATGTTATTGATATACCGGTTGGGTTTGTGCACTAATGTGAATGTGTACAGTCAGTTAACGGTGAAGAAGCATCGCGTGTCAGTGTGTTATTAATGATGTCCTCCTTTACAGGAGTAGGTTACTACATAAGGCCTCGATCTTATCCTGCATCTTTAAATGGAGCCCAGAACTGATTAGCAGCTGTTGAACACGTACACTTAACGTTATGTCTGACTAACAGAAAACAACTCAATATAAGTCTCATCACAGAAACGAAACACAATACAACAGAACCAACAATAATTAATAAATTCGCTCAAAATAAAAAGACTCTTATTTTGTTGTTATCTGCTGAGAAAACTAAAACTCTTTGAAAAGTGCCTCAACAAAAGCGCGCTCTTGGTGAATTCTGTACCTGGGGTTAGTTTCGGGTCCTCGTTGTTGTTATTTGTTGTTTCCATTTGGTTTATCCTCTCAGTAAGTTACAGCAGATTTGTTCTCTCCATGGAGAAAAAGTTACACTTTGTCGTCGTGACAGATGAAAGTTCAGCACTAAGTTGTTCTTTTGTGCAGCAGCGCCCTCTATCCGCGAGTAATGGAGGACTGGCTCATGAATATTAATCACGTAGAGTTACGGTTGTCCAGTGGGCTCCTACGATTGGCTGAACTGCAGACGTTGGCGAGGTCTATTTGGCGAATAAGCGTAAGGTAAGGTTTGGCTTATGAATATTAACTACGCAACGTCACGCACGCCCAGTTGGCTCTGCTGATTGGCTGGTCTGCAGACGTTGGTAAAGTTGGCGTCATCCAGAGCTATGGCTTGGCTTATGAATATTAATCACGCAACATGACTGGACAGTATCGGAATGTTACTTGTCAAAATTGCAATTTTGCCTCATGACGACGATATCGATACATTTGAAATGTTCCGATGAAGGCTGATAATAATTTACGCTATTAAGTGTTGACGTTTTGAGCGATGAAGGACATAATTGTTTCTTGTGTGCTTTAGCTGACTTGGGAGCTATAAATACTGTGGAATATTACGTAGGTCTGCAACTTGAGTCTCCAAGAAGGTGTAGCAAGTAAACAGCAAATAAAGAGCGTGGCCTAATTAATATTCATAAGCAGAGTCTTCTTAGAAGGATCTATAGAATAATGATATCAACATGATATTAGGGTTATGCGATGTTGCGTGAGGATAATTTATGTTATTAATTGTTCATGCTATAGGACTATGCCTCATAAATCCGTGATGCTGAACAAAAAAGGAGACTGAATATGAATACAGAAATATTGTGATCAGCAGGGGGCATTAGAGACCTACATAAAACTGCCACAATATAAAACCAACAATCTAACCAGAAAGAAAATACACTTAAAATGAAAAATAAAAGTACATCAAATGTAGATAATAAATGGGAAATCATAAAGCTAAATAATGAATATAATAGTTTTTTTACAATGACACGATTGATTACAGCAATGTGTCCGAGTTACATAATTCTCATTGCCTAATAACTCTCTATTTGACACCTCGTGGTATTTTTAGATTGATTAGTCTGATTCTTACCCTGTGCTTTATTATCTTGATCGCTCCTGTTGTCACATAAGGTCTGTGAGCTGCTGTGTCCTGTTGTTTTTTCCAGTAAAAGCCCATACTTGGGATGATCCATGGAGAATGATTCGTGAAATGCAGGATTGCATAGTTTACCAAAAAAGCATACATACTGTTTGAGCAATAACGATCTTTCAAAGTGTCTTTTTTCTTTACAGCTTTACAAGCCTGTACGTAGAATAACAGACATGTCTATTCATATTCCTTTTAACAAGAAACTGGGAAATATGAAACTGATATTCACAACACGAGTATGTTCACATATCTCCTGTCTTTGTATGTCTGTATTTTCTCGCCTGTCTTCTTTTCTTACTGTGCCTGGTACCATCTCTTTACAGAGGTTATGAGGTCAAGACTGTAAAAAAAAGGAGTAAAGAAAGGAAGAACTAGCAGTCGATGGTACTTGATACAAAGGCTGCTTCTTCCTTCATGTAAATAAATGTCAGCGAAGAATCTAACATTTGCGTTTGAGGTCAAAACATCCTGTTTATACACCGGTGTGCATTACAGATGCCTTTATTTGTGCTTCTTTCTCCGTTTCAACTTGAAAGGATCACATGCAAGAGACACAGAGCACCATCAGCCTTGACAGACGATGTAAGCAAATGTAATTTTTTCCATTTTCATTTAACGTAAAACCATCTGTGGTGCAACACTCCCAAAATTCATAACTCACAGAAACCGAAAATACCAACAGCGATTGATAAAACTGTCCAAATAAGAATGAATAGCATCTACTATAATAATATCTAAATATATTACTATACTAGTAAATACTAATAATAGCTATGGAATATATATTTAATTTATAATCAATATTTTATTATTTTTTACCCATTTTTATGATGTGCAAATTAAACAAATAAATAAATATTTAAATAAATAAATGAAAAAAATATATAAATTAACTGCATACAAAATTGTACTGTTTACAATCAGGCATATAATAAATTATGAAAGTAAATGAAGTAAAACGCTTTCAGGTTCTGTGCAAAAACTTACAGAAAAATTTAATATAAATTATATTTAAACACTTTCAGGTTTTAAGTCAAATCTTATGGAAAAACTATAAATATATACAAAGCTGCATTGATTTATGATCAATGCAAAAAAAAACAACAACAATTATATCAATACTTATCGATTAATAATTACATAAATAAATAAGTAAATTAATAAATACAAAAATAAAGCTGTATTGTTTTATTATGTTAATCTGAACAATAAATAAATAGTAATGGTAAATATTATTTGAATACTTTCTCAATTCAAACCTTATGGAAAGACTATAAATGTACAAAACTGTATTGTTTTATGATATTAAACTGAGCAATGAATGATATCGGAACACTTTTTCCAGTCCAGTTCTTTTCCTGCTTCTGTAGAGTCTTATCTTTCGGCTTAGTTTGGCAGTTTATCTTAGCTTAGTGTTTAGTTGAGCTTATGCTTAAGTGAGATCCTATTCTTTTCTCATATTTTCGAATGTAACTGATTAGACAAGCACGCTGGGGTCGGCGGCTCCTCACCTTCTCCATCAGCTTGATGCAAGGCCAACGACACGCTCGGTCGCACTTGCATTTAGTCTTGAGATCAGAGAAGCAAAGGCAAACAGAAGAAAGGTGCTAAAGCGGTTTGTTCAGAGCTAAAAGGGCATTGGGGTTTACCGTCATCTCCCTGTCATCAAGAGCTCCTCACATCCGTTGAAAGATAACAAAGCAGAGGTTTTCCACCTCCCGACCCGAGACCTACACACACACACAAACTTATAAAGATCTATCCCAGCAACCATTGTTCTACATTAAGTGTGTGTTCTCAGCACATCCGCAGCCAAATCTGTCGAGACAGGCCCTCGCAGCAAAGGGGGATTCTTAGGGAATTTGGCGCTCCAATCAAAGGCAATATAAACTAAATACACCCTCTTGACATCCGCTTAGTCAGATAAAGTAAACACACTAAAAAGATAATTCGTGGCACACAAACATGCTCCCAAAATAACTACTGGTCTTGTCGAAAACACCAAAGCAGCATATATCAAGCCATAAGGTCCGTTTGGCCTCCTTACACACGTGTAGAAAGACTGAGTCTTGTGTGTGGTTGTGTATGAGTGGGTTTCTATGGAAAAAAGGCAGCTGGACAGTCTTTTGGGAACGATGGGGGCGTGGAGTGGAAGAATAAGTCATGATATAAAAGAAAACCGCAGCTGTATAAGACTGTGGCCAAGATGAGGAAAATGCAAAATTGCATTGAAATGCATAACAACATGCAAGGAACTAATGATAACTTCAGAGAACGGGAAGAATGCAGAGAGGGAAAAAGGGTTCCCATCATGAATGAGACATCATAAAAGTTTCATTTTGATGCGGTCAGTGAGGATACAAAAGCTGTCACTGGGCCGGTACCTTTTCAAAAGATACATGTTTGTACCTAAAGGGTTCATTTTGGTATCTTAAGGGTACATATTAATAGCTAAAGTGTACATACATTTGAACCTAATAGGTACAAAAGTGTAGCTTTTGAACAGGCTTTTGTACCTTTATTTCTAAGAGTGAAGATATCTCCAATCTCAATATTTACGTTAACATTTGTCATATGATTTGAGCTACTATATGAGGCTTGATATATGTCAACCATGTATGTCTATACTAAGAAATTATAGGAGATAAAATATGTTCCCCGAGTTAAATGAAGCTTAATCAGCAGAACTCGGGGCATAAGAAGTACAAAAATTTATTTCTGCATGTCCTTACGTTTCAATGAGGCACAATGGAACAAATGAAAGCCGATCTGAACATGTTCTAATGGCCAATTAAAAACATTACAGCCACAAGACATTTACACAAGTGTGAACATGATTTTAGTGTGAAGACACTGCTATTAAAAAGTGTTTCAATGAAATTAAATAGATTTCAAGTGTACTTGTTATTCAATTTTGTTATATGCAAAATAACTTGCATACATAGTTATGCATACAAAAAACTTAACACAAACTATATAAATTAACTTAGAGAACAAAAAAAAAAGAAAATTCAATAAATAAATATAATCTGTTTATTTTAATAATCACAAATCTGGGGTGTTAAACAACTTTGAATAATGAATTACAAATTATAAATAAATGAATAAGTTAATAAAAACTTTGGGAATATATATATATATTAGGGGTGGGCATAGATTAATTTTTTTAATCTAGATTAATCTATATTAAAATGGCTCATTTG
>JAUMHQ010000089.1:15936223-15953343 GCA_032361165.1 Enteromius paludinosus | reverse complement strand
ATGCCAAAATCATCAATATTAAAACAATAAAAGGCTTGAACTACTTCAGTTGTGTGTAATGAATCTAAAATATATGACAGTCTAATGTTTATCAGTACATTACAGAAAATAATTTTATCACAATATGCACATTTTTTGAGAAGGACCTGTACAGTATATACATGCGAGTCAAAGACCAAAAAGGGTTTAACCATAAAAACAGTAAGTGTAATCCTGCTTTCAATACAGCATTTAATGATGCCAGAAATATTAGATTTAATTTTTATATAATGACCACATCATCAGTAACCAGATGGCAGTAAGACCGACCATATATCAGCTGTCTGCCCTTCATGTATTCACACACACTCAGCTGTATGACATGATGATGACTAAACAGTCTCAAACTAATCTGAGCTCCGGTCACAGGTGAGTGAGCTGTATGTCTACAGGTCAGACGCTGTATTGAGGTCAGTCACAACTGGTCTAATGGGACCATCACAATATGATAAAGGGGTCATGGCATGTTTTACTATGCATAACCTCATCTGCATATCATTTCCATGCATATTCACGTCCACGTGACGCGATTATGTTTAACATAATCAGAGGTAAGGTAGACCTACATTGAGGACATTTGTGCCGTAATTTTACTGCTGAAAATAAAAGAAAAGTGACAAAAACAGTGACGTGTGAGCGGTTTATTGGTAAAAATATTGCACAAAGAATCAACAGTAGAAGCTACACAGACATAAATCTTCTCTGTAGTTTAGAGGACACTTAATTATAATCTCTTACAAGATAATTACACAGTATTACCAATAATTTACAGTATTTCTAACAGTAAAGTTCATGTGTTTCAGGAACAGTAGTGTATTATACTGCACAAAACAAGGGCTTACTATGGTGGTGGGAAAAGGCGTTCAATTATTTTGATCTGGTTTATTATGACAAAAATATATAATGGATAAACATACAATGATGATTTCAGCATTAGAAAAATATTTATATTATTGAACATTCACTCTAGTTCAATAACCAAGAAAAATAATAATAATAATTACTACTGTAGTACACATTACAACCTAGCCATGCATCATAGAGAGATTATATGTACAAAACTCCCAATACTCCTTGCACAAGTGTCTAATAACGCAGACCCCTGCTCCAAATGCTTGAATACAGAGAGATTAATTGACCTTGATAATGCAAAACCGTTTCCTCAAGGGAAAATACAAAGTCTGAGGTTTAGGACCTAAGATGTAATCACTTCTGCTTTTACAGGGATACTGTTGTTTGTGAGTGTGTGACACGCTGGATTTGTGCTCTGTGTGTGTGTGTGTGTTTGCAGGTTCGGAGGCACTCCCCTAAAACTTCAGTATTTCAGAACAGAGCGGGCCGGTGGCCAGATGCCTCGCCAACTCTCTTGAGCAGGACAGAGCAGCGGGACCTGCCTCCAGAAAGCAGTCAGTGGATGAGTGCAAGGTCACAGACCTGTAAAGAGCACGGGAAATACTGGCATTCAGCATTTTCATGTCAGCATATGTTAATAATATGCAGTGAAAACGTAAGCAGTCATATTTACCTGTCAATGCCAAAGCAGCCGATCACATGACAGAGCAAACGCCAGTCTGCAGGTTCTGCCCGCTACGATTGGAGCTTCTTTTTGCGTACCTGAAGAAATGTAAATACTTAATTAGAGCATGTATGGAAAGAAAATCAATAATACTCAGTTGATAAAATCAAATCCTGTCCCACATTTTTCTGTTTTATGCAGATTAGGGAAATAAAACAGGCTGTGTCCGTTAAATACTATTTACTAAAATTCTGAATTAGCTTTTTATATTTTCAGTTTTCGTGTTATTTTTATGTGCCTTTATCATATATTTCTTTTTGGTTTTAATGTTTTTTCATTTCAGGTTTAGTTATACAGTAGTACTTAAAGTGCCCCTCTTATGCTTTTTCAAATATGATTGTTGTAAAATTTGTGTGTCATGTAGCTGTATGTGAACATAAACTATCTGCAAAGTTGTGATGCTGACAGTGCACGATAAATAAAGTTATTGTCTATCAAAAAAAAGAGTCGGCTCACATTCGCCTTAACGAGTCGTCAGCAATTCGAATATTTTTTCTGTTACGGCCACACATCATTAAGTAACATTTGCATAACATTTGCATAATCTCCGCCCACGTTATATGTCGCAAACAGCTTGCCCCGCCCCCAAATAGTACAATTTCCGTGTGGATGACATCATGTGAAGAAGACATTGTATCCTGTGAGAGTTAATTTGTTTTATAAGCCCTTCTGAAAGATTAATCTACAAAGAATGAGTGGTTAACATTCATTTTTTTGTTCAACAACACCTCAGCAGGACAATCTCTTGTTGTGCCAGAAAATGCTTAACGTCATGTAAGCGACCTATTTAACATTACATAGGTTTGGCGTAGTTATTATCGCGCTCGACGGTGTATTTATGCGGGTTGATATAAATGAAAAGTTTTTGGAAAACGAAGTTGTGTGCACTATTGAAAACGGAGGGGAAGAAATATTCGGTTCTTTATATACCCGGCTATGTGTAAATGTGGCCTAAGTAATGATAAACGATGCTTAATGCAGTGTTATGCTTTATACGATGCTGAAGTTCACTTCGTAGAGGTGTGCTCGATTCGCTTACAAAAGCACTGTCCACGTTAGTTTTGGTTCAAGCTTTGAGTCTGTGGAGCGCTGCAGCGGTAGACCAATCATATAGGACTGCGCCATCTGACCAATCACAGTGAAGGCTCGCGGGAGGGAGGGGTTTAGACAGACTGAGTCTTCGAACTGCTTCACACGAGTCGTTTAGGAATCATTTAGCAATGGGGTAAAATTAAACCTATTTTTGGAGAAAACTAAAGTGTTTTTTGACCTTGTATACATGTAAACCTGTTTTAAAATACTCATAAAACAATATTAGCCACTTTTAAAATGGCTTAATAGGGGCACTTTAAGATCAGTTCGTTGCCAAGGCAAGTTTTTATTTAAGCTTCTCTAATATTTTTTTATTTTATTCTGTCTTTATTTCGACTTATGATTAAAAAAGGTTTTAGTTAACAATGAAAAAAGGGGTTTTAGCTTATGTACAACTTTTTCTTGTACAATTTTTTTGTGTGTGTGTTTGTGTGTGGAGGTGGCTGTATTTTTATTCCTATCTAGCTTTAGTTTATTTTCATTTCAGGTTTAGTTTTAGCAATTTCGGCACTTAACCTTAAAAAACTTATCACCAAGTAAGTGGAAATCTTTTAAGCTCCGCAAAAATTTTCGTTTAGCATTATTTTAATTTAATTCCACCGTCTTGCTGCTGCTGTCCCTTTAAGATGTAAATCACCTCGATCATGACTGGCTAGCCTTCTCGAATGTGAAATCAGTAACAAGATCACCACTAAACCGCTGTGAACTACTCTTAGTTGGTCCTGGTTTTACAGCATCTTGGTTAGATTGGAAGACAGGTTTAAACCAGCTTAGGGTTGTTTTTTTTCAGCAGGTATGTAAATGTAGAAGGTCATATGTTAATGCTGTCATAACTGTGACCTTATGGTTTCTGTTTAACACATATCCACAGCTTAATTGTCAAATGTAAGAGTCAATTTATCACACAAAGGTCTTGTCTTCCATATTTTCCTCACGAATACACACCCATTTAGGTCCGCCGGCTGCGAGTGGTACACATGCTTGCTCTTCTCTGTAATGGTGAGGGTCCCGACGTGAGTGGTCTCGCTGTGACTGACCCGGACCGGGTGATACTGACTCTTTGGCTCGGTGGAGTCGGACGGCACGTTGATCTGGTTAGTGGGAAGGCTGCCGTTTGGTTCGGGGGTCTCGGCGAACTGCTTCTTACGGACGGATTCAGGTGAGGATGTCGCGATGACCTTGATCTCAGGCACAGGCGTCTGTTTGAGACGGAGACAGGCCTCGGAGTGGGCCAGCTGCAGCTTCTTCATGTGGTGAATGGCCACCGTAGCGTGGAAGGCTTGCTGGAGTGAGGAGATTTCAGACAGTCAGTAGAGTTCAGGAAACAAGCTAACAGGCTAACTGTTTCATCTTTATAACAAAACATAAAGTAAAATCCCAAACTACCAATGCATATTAATGGTGGACAAAAGTATGCAAATTTCACTGTATGAGTAAAAGACCTGCTTTTGACATAGTGTGCAGTGTATAAACATACAGTATTTTAAAATTGCATGTGAAGAGGAAGCATACATGTTTTAAGAGTATTGTCACATGACCTCATCAAGTTGCATGTTTAATGTAAAAAGCAGCATGTTTAAAAATAAAAATGGTTATATTAACCACATTTTTTGCACAAATGTGTTACGTTTTGGTAGTTTATATCACTTTTGGTTGCAGTGGTGGTTCAAACTGAGATTGTTGCATTGCATTGTGGGATTCAGACTGACTGGTTCACATTCTCTGCAAGAGTCTGAGATTATTACCTCTCAACATGTTGGAAAGCATAAGAAGGAGACCGGTTTTATGTTAAATAAAATCTTTTGATTAGGAGAGCATACTGAAAGTATAAATCAGATTGCAGAAACTGGATTATTCCAGATAGTCACACAGATGGAGCAATTATAGGCAAGACGGGTCACCAAATCAGCCACTCATATTTAAAGCTGAATTGTGTAATCTGTCCAGAGGTCATCTGAAAGAGCCAACTGAGACTAAACCACCGGAGACACACAGACTTATGAAACATGACCTTACCTTCCACTTGGACTTGGCAAAGTTTTTCTGGATCTGCTCGCTGACCGAGTGGTAGATGTCCTGACTCCGGGCCGTCTTTCCTATAATCCTGCAGGACAAAGCTAGATTTAAAACCTGAGCTGGTGGAAGCAGAAGGATTGAGTTTCCTGTTTTAAACAATCCCTCAGACAGAGTTTGGTTTACTCTCAATCTGCGTCAACAAAGTTTTATCTGTTTTAGATTTCAGACATGAATAAATGAAACATAACAGAGATCTTTATTTAGAGAGCAGTGAATCTGTCCTGCGGTCACTCACCAGGGGTGTCTGAGAGCCTGATCTGTGTCATACCGCATCTTAGGATTCTTCTGCATCATGTTACGGATGAAGTCCTTTGCTAGAGAGATAATACATACATATATATATGAGCTTGTAGGCCTTAGCTCCAGGTGTTTTACAGAACCGCATAAGATGATTTAGCAGTATAGGATACTAACCAGACTCAGAGATATCGTCCCAGAAGGGTGAATCAAACTCATACTGCGCCTTCATGATTTTAGAAAACAGACGAGTCTCGGTTTCTTCATAGAAAGGAGGATATCCACAGAGACTGTAAAGATAAAGCAAAATAAATCAATGCAACCTTCCAGCAGGGGGCGCTGTGTATCATTAGCTTTCTGAGTTAAAGAGCACAGCTAAAGGTCTTTGGTGAACCTTTGACTTAAACTGTCAGTTTTGACAAGCACAAGCTCTAGGTTTCTAAATTAAGAGCTTGACATCCGTTTATCGCTCTCTGTAAATAGCAGTGCTGTTTAAAGTCCAACTCACTTATATAGTACAAAAATCAGTTTCTTAGAAATGACATCCCTACTGGGAAGGGGCTTACAGGATGTAGGTGATGACTCCAATCGACCAGCAGTCAACGGCTTTGCTGTAGGGTTTCTGGGCCAATACTTCAGGGGCTGTGAGGAAATACAGATGACAAAAAAACCTTGTTTATTGTCTCAAATGCCCTCGGATTTATTGTGCAAGATCATGGTTGATTTTTACTCAGGGTTGTTAACTATGAATAAAACTACTAAAGATTTGCTTTTTATATATATATATATATACACTCAGTTTACTAAGACTGAAATAAAATAAAGCTAAATATTAAAATAATACAAATATTTTTTAAAAGCACTTACAATTTCTAGAACTGAAAATATTAAAATAAAAGCATAAATATAATAAAATAAAATATTCATAAAATAAATACTACAAACAGTATACTGTAAATATAATATAAAATAACTTATTTTTATATTTAATCAAAATACCTACAACTGTAACTAAAAGTACAAAAAAATTAAAATATGAAAATAAATGTGTATAAATACTATATAAATTAATATTAATAATATAAATAATGCTGAAATAAAACATTTGTTTTCATACTTTCCTATTAAAATATATTAATATATAAATAAAAAAATATTTACATTAAAACTGAAATTATAAAATAAAATCATAATAGAAATCAAATAAGCATAAATAATTTATCAAATTTACTATCTTAATTTTTTGCTGATGCAGCCAGCGCAGTTTTATAACATAATTCCAAATACAATTAAGCACCCGATGAAAATACTGTGCATCACTCAGAAAAATTATTTTGTGATATTTCAACCCAAAAGCAGCTGCGTATGTGGCCTTTTTACAGTTTTACAGATGTGTCTCTTTGTGGCTGTTGTTCTTACCCACATATCCTGGAGTCCCGCAGGCCGTGGACATGACGCCATTATCCTCCATCTTAGACAGGCCAAAATCACTGATCATGATCTTGGAGTTTTCATCAGGGCTGTAGTAGAGCAGATTCTCCGGCTGTAGAGACAATGCAGAAAGTCAATGTTTTGTGCTTTTTACTCCACGTCTGTTGGTACATCTGCATGTGTTTTGGTGGTCTCTGTACCTTGAGGTCGCGGTGGACTACGCCGTTTTTGTGCAGGTAGCTGACCGCCTCCAGCACCTGTCGGATGACCAGACTAGCATCGGCCTCTGAATACACGCCCCGGTCCAGGATCCGGTCGAACAGTTCACCACCTGAAACACTGAAGGGGTATGAATAATGTAAAAAAAAACAGGCCATAAAGACACGTGAGGTTTAAAGTAAGGAGGTTTAATGCAAACAGAGGTGCTTACAGCTGCATGACCAGATAGTAATGCGTCCGACTTTCATAGAAATCCTCCAAGCAAACCACATTGTCATGTTTGATCCTGTATGATAACAGATGAATCAGTTAGAGGATGAGATAAATTAGGTTGTAAATGCATTTTCGATGTACTTGGATTGGTCAGTCTACAAGTTTACAGATTCACATTTTCTACTCCTTTACGATTTCTCTCTTACTTTCGCAACACAGCGATTTCATTCTCCAGGTTGATGTCCCTTTTGTTTTTCTTCTTCACACACTTCAGGGCAAAAAGCTTCCCTGTTTTTCTCTCCTTCACCATGAAGACCTCTGAGAACGCTCCCCTGGAGAAAGCAAAGATAGAAAGACGAGGTAAGGTCAAATGTGCAATTACTCGGGATTACGTTTTCATCCACGGATCTGAGAGAGAGCATGATCCTGGTGTATGTGAAGCCGGTGTGGCACGTCCCCCCCCGAAAGCAAAGCAGGTTTTAATGAAGGTTAGGATGTGACCTTTTAAACCCTGCTGAGATCTCAGCGCTACACTGCAAGCCACCCATTTAATAACAGCTAGAAGTGCTAGTAGCGTTGCCATGTGCCATGTGATCGCGGCTCTGGGGAGATCTGGTATGAAGTAATGTGTGAAGCAATTATTATTAGTGCAGTTGATTTGACCAGGTCTGCAAAACACATACGAATCCTGTGAGTTAGGACAGCAGGAACATACCCAGCAATGTAGTATTTATCATTATTATATGCCATTGTAGTTTTATTTATTTATTTTTTATTTATTTTAGTTAATTTTTTATGAGCTTTTGGCATTTCGTTTTTTATAGTGCTGACCAAAGAAATTTTTGTGTTTATATATGAATACTTTGCATATTTATGTTGTATATATAAATTCAAATGCACGAATATTAAGAAAAATATATGTTTATATATTAAATATATAAAATATAAGAATATAAATATATGAATACACTGTATATACAAGTAAAACAAATTTCTCTGTATATATATATATTTATATATATATACTTTATTTTAGATGCGATTAAATGTGATTAACTGTATGACCAACATTTTTTTTTTCATTATTATTTTTTAGTATTATTTCATTTAATTTAATTTAGTTCTGGATTTATTTTTTTATTTTCAGTAATTGTAGTGTTTCGACTACAATTTTTTCTTTTGTTTAGTTTTTTTTGGTAATTTTTGTTTTTTTATAGTGCTGTCAAAAATAAAAGTGCATCTAAAATAAAAGTTTTTGTTTAAATATGTGTGTATACTGTGTATATTTATTATGTACATATATATATACAAATGCATGCATGTATATATTTAAGTAAATTATCTTATGTTTATATATTAAATATATTTGGTATAAAATATAAGAATATAAATATATGAATGTATGTACATGTAAAAAAAATCTCTCTCTCTCTCTCTCTCTCTATACTGTATATATATATATATAAATTGTATATGTGTGTACAGTATTTATATATCACAAACCGACAGTAACTCTAGAACATCTTTGCAACATCCTAGAAATCAATCAGAGCACCATAACAGAAAAAAAGGAAAAAATGACTGACAAAATGCAGACATTTTTTGACAAAAAAGTGCAAAAAATAAACTTGATTTCACAAACTAATTTTGTAAATGGGTCATTTACGTAAAAGATCATTAGCTCTTTGTGGTGAGTCTTAAGAAAGGGGCTTTTTCTCTTCTCCTCAGCTGTAACCTGGAATAGCTGTCCTGGGATAAAGATTACACGTGAAATCCCTTATGCAATGGAAACAGTAATGGCTTCGGTTTCCAGGTACATCGATAAACACAGGCCTGCAACCAGGTCAGCTGGCACTGTAAGGCCTCCAATGGAAAGAGGCTAGGTTACAATTAGCCTGGGATGGGATGAATAAGACAGTCTCATCTAGGCTATAAAGAATGCTTGCTGAGATTAAGTGTGCTATCACTGGTTTACCTGCTGCAAATCTGCATATTATTCATGTAATACTCTTATCAGTGTTTAATAGCTGAACTGTTCCCATCTGTATTTTACATCGTGAAAATCTTTGTGTGCACTTTTACTAAAAAGATTAGAGAAAATAAAGCTGCATAAGATATAACTTCTCAAACAATATAAAAAGATATTAAGGGTATAGTGTATTTTGGGTATAAATCATACTAAATGTATTATATTTAACTGTATAAAATGTTTTAATAATATATAAAAAAAACATGCTGGTAAAAAAGGTTAATCTCATTAAATTGATTATTTTAAACTGTATACAATTATTTAATAATACACATTTAAATAAATGAAATGAAAAAAAGAATGAAATTTAAGTGTAAATATGACTACATGTATTATTTAACTGCATAAAATAAATTAATAAAATGTATTAAATATTAAGAGAATATATTGAAGATACTGTAATAGTGTTTATGAGTATAAATCCCAATAATGCATTATCTTTAACTGCTTAAAGTTTGTTTTAATAACATGAAAATAATTAAAATAATATTAAGAGAATATATTTAGAAAATAATAGTTATATTGAGTGCAAATCACACTAAATGTATTATTTTTAATTGTTTAAAATATTTTAATGACATGAGAAATAATATAAAAAAATAATTCATCTTGAAAATAAAAATGCAAATATTACTAAATATTTTTGTGTATACTGTAAAAAAATGACATTTGCTGCTTAAATCAAATGTAATAAATATTAAGATACAATACACCTTGGAAAAAGAAAAACAATTAAATTTGAGCGTAAACCTTACTAAATGTGTTCTTTTTAGCTGTATAAAATATTTTATTAACATTTACTGATTTAAATAAATATTAAAAGATATATTACAAATATATCTTTAGTGTACTTTGAGTGTACATCTCATGAAAATTGATTATTTTTAGCTGTATGCAATCTTTATAGCATTTGCTTCTTAAAATATAAGCAGTAGTAGTGTATGTTTTTGATATTACACTGAATTCATAATGGTTTGGACTCACACCTGTTACAAAAGAAGTGCTATATCACACATGGCCCCTGACGATCAATCTCAGCCTCCCACACACAAATGAAGCGGCACGAAACAACCATCTCCCTGACACCGCCAGCGTCTAACACATATTCCCATACCGCCGTTTTCCTGCACTGAATGCAAAAGCTCAGAGACGCGTGTTTGCCTTCACCCCGCGGTCAGGAGTGAATAATCCTTTAAAAAGTCTTCAATTCATTAACTATGTGGTTTTCAATCAAATGCATGAATAAATACATAATAAAAATTAAATAAAGCTCAAACTGAAGGTCAGTGCACAGAATGTGCCCAAAGGCAAAGAAAACTGCCAATGAAATACTTAAAAACACAGTTTTTCCATTGCACAATCACTGACTCCCCAATATAAGCCAATTTTAGACGCCGTACTTCATCCTGATTGGTGTTAAGTCCAATGGAAGCCTGCTGAGGGATTGTGGGAGTTTAATTCAGGTTGTTTTTGTCAGTAGAAAGCACTGTGCTCAACTCCCTACGGCCCATAATGCCCCACTGGTGCCACTAACACCCACAGGCAAGGGCAGGTTGTGACAGAGCTCTCTAGACACACTAGTTTATGCCTGAAACTAGATAATTATGTCGCTTTAGGAATAATACGCCCTTTTTTTAAGTGGTTATTTTTGAGTTTGAGTGCTATTTGGCAAGTTTCTTTTTTCTTTTAGATTATATATATACATATATATATATATATATATATATATATAATTTTTTTTTTAATGTAAACAAAATGAAAAAGGACTGTTCAGATGTTACAGTAAATGTTTACATTACCATTCTGGAAAGGTATGCAAATTAGTGCATATTTAATTAGATAATGACTCGTTTGCAAAAAACATTTTAACTTGACTAAAAAAAAAATAAACAAAACAAATGCAATTTTTAATGTAAACAATCACAAAGACATTTATTAATTCATGAAAATAATTGAGTATAAAAAAAGCTGCATCAAAGCAATAGACAACACATTCTAGGCCATGTCTGGTAGATTATCGGCTCTATCCCGTTAGCCGTTTCCTGACGCCTACGATCCCTGTACTTGTCTGCCAACGTGATTAACACACTCCGGTTTGGAGGTGTCTTAACCTGTGCTTTACCCTTGATTCACCTACAGACCGATGCAATACAAAGTACTCAAAGTATAAATATTAGTACATAAAGTGTTTATATTGGTACTCAAAGTATAAATATTAGTACCTAAAGTATAAATATTAGTACCTAAAGTGTTTATATTGGTACTCAAAATATAAATTAATATCTAAAGTATGTACATTAGTGTGCATATAGTACCCAAAGTATATGTCTTATGGTACATATTAGTAACTAAAGTGTACAACCATTTTGAAAAGGTACAACCACAGTCACTGCTTTTGTATCTTTTTTTCTGAGAGTGTACAGACTTAACTGAATAAAATAACATCAGCAAATCACAAAGTCATTCCAATCCCACAGTAGCTGCTGATTTAGTCACGAACCTCACGAAATATGAATGGAATTAAAGGTCCCCATAATAATGATGCTTGTGCTGATCTCACAATGTCAATCTAGGGAGGGAACATTATTCTGCTCTACAGTCAGCAAAGACAATGTTCAGCTGCCCATGTCTGCTGAGCTCACTGTCTAGTCAGCTTTCTGCGCCCGCGATGACATCACAAGCGATTTAGGACAGCAGGGCCAGATCACTGGTGTCTGGTTTACCGTCTGAGACCTGTTAAGTTGCTCAGATGGGATAACGGATTTAGGATTACACATTTAAACAGCTTTTTCACAATCTATATCATAATTCATGTTTATTCAAGATGAAGAAGCATCAACCAACCAGAACTGAAATAATGCTTTCAGATAGGATTCCTGACCTTTCTATTGGCTGGTCAAACCGATAGTCCCGCCCTACAAACTCCTGCAATAGTTTGAGTTCATTTTGAAATTATCAATGTTTAATTTACAGACTGATAGGCTAGTGATATGCTTTTCAGTGGCTATGCGTATTAAAAATAGATATTATAAATATTAGAAAAGTCATGTACATTTAATTCAGCAAACTATTTTCTTTTGCTACAAGTCACAACACAAGACAGAAAGTGTTAAGACACAGCTAAAGCTGAATGCTCTTGAGTTTTTTCTGAATGAACCGCTAATACCAAAGACCTAAATAACCAGCTTATAAAGCACTACAGGTCAGAGTAAACCTGGTAAAGTTGCTCTAACCCAAGCAAAAACAGCTTTCTTGGAAATGTTTCTAACACACTTAATAAAACATTTATTTAGTTCTTTAATTGAAATTGCTCAGAAACTGAAATGCGCAATATGGGTAGTTGACCTATCAAAGTATCCTACGGTGTGACAGCAACAAAAAACAAACAAACATTGAAGGTAAACCCCTCTTATGCTATTTGTAAGATACGTTTTTCTCATGTTATTTGTATGTTAGGGTTTTTTTCAGTCCAATTTTTATTTTTCAACTCCCCATATTGACTACTTTAGTGTACTTTTTAAAAACCTTATTACTCTATAACACTTTCAATTATTTTAAGTATTTATTAATTATACTTTAAGCAACACTAAAAAATAGTGTAGGAACGAACAAAAAGTGTACTCACGATCCGAGCACCTGCATGAATTCAAACACATCCTGGATGTTATCCGTGCTCTTTTTCCAATCGTAGTCGCCCTCCTTTCGCCCCATTTCTGCGTGAGCTTCTACAGGGATTTCTGGAGAGGACAAAAAAAGAACATAAAAGATTGATAAAGTGATCCACGATCTCTTCGACCGCTTAAATCGACAATAAGTCAAAGCTTTGTAAAATATACCCTTACTCGTGGCCAAAACTATGCCAAATATTCCAGGAGCCATGAGTCCTGATCTCTAAATATATCTGATTAAATTTTAAAATCAAGATCAAAACTTGTTAGCATCCTTCAGAGCTCTTGATATGATGCAGAACGCATCTCAGTCTCATGTTCCTTAACGGCCAGTCGATCTTGATTGGATGTGTGTTCATCTATCAGCCTGTTTTAGTGTGTCACTGACCTCTGATGCCCTGTTTAAAAATTCCTCAGCTTCTCATTGGCTGTCCTACATGGCTTTAAGGTGGCAGTCATAAAACGCTAATCAGGTTTTGGCTGGTCAATGTACAGTGTCTTAATGCTGGGGTTCAGATGACTTTATGATTGATGCATGGCCCATTAGTAAAGGAAATATCTCTGATTTTATCTGGAATATCTACGGAGTTTGCAGGTGAATTTTGCATGTCCAAATCTAATAAAAACCAGTCCACATGCATCAAATGATTGAACGCATTTGATAAAGTCATCATGTTCAACAAAACACATCGAGAAAGCTGAACAATCCATCAACTGCACACAAAGACAGTATAAATTGGCAGCAAGGGAAGCTGAAATGACTGGTTATTTTTCACTGTGTTTACAGTTTATTTTGAGGTTTCTTCATAAAAGGAGTTCAAATATAAATACAGATTTGCCTTCTAAAATAAAACGAGATTAGCAGTACTGAGATCTGGTAAGTTAAGAAGTCTTGCTTTCATTATGCTTATATAACTGCTTAAAGTCTCTGATCTTCCTTCCTGAGTCGACCTTAAAACAAATCACAACCTGAGGTCAGAAGGTTACTGCAGTTTGTAACTTCAGAAGCCAAACATATCAACCACTTGCCACTAAACGTGTCACTGAGTACCCCAAGGTGGAAAAAACCCAGTGGAATGGAGTATTTTGTAGACTATTAGTAGACCACTAATAGACTGCTTGATAAACAAATGAGGTAACTTGAAGAGAAAAGGAACATCCAATTAGGAGGCTTGAATAGACTACAGCTCTCAACGAACACAAGGACTCGGGTGAACTTGCATAGTTGCATGCAGTCAGTATCATCAATGTAATTAAACCATATCTTTGCAGAATTATGATAAAGACTGATCTACAATAAAAAAATAAAATAAAAAAACATACATACTGTACATTAAAATTAAGGCATGACCATTTGTTATTAAATTTATATAAATATTATCTATACATATATATATATATTAAAATACATTTATTTTAAGATATATATTAATGATTAAAATAAACTTTAATTGTAAATGAAGATACATATTTAAAATATTAATTTCATTTAAATAGATATGACAATAAAAACATTTACATACTGAATATTTTATGAGAAAATATAATTATTAAAATGACATTATTAATTAAATTAATTGAAATGTAAATTAATTAGAATGACAATTTAATAACAAACATAATAAAACATACTTAATAAAATTATAAATACATTAATAATATAAAAAATGTAAGTACATATAAAATATTAATTAAATTAATTATAATATACATTGCAATACAAAATAATTGAATGCACATTAGTTTAAAATAAAACAAAAATTAACAAATATTTTAAATAAAACAAAGAAAATACAATATGTTAAAAATAACTTTTTACACTCACTCCAGCATACTCACAAATCAACATAATATTTACAATATTTCACAGAAAATGCTAACACTTGATAAACCTATAATAAGATTCCCTTTACAGAACTGTTTTACTGTATGTTTCCGTTCAGTTGACTAGCATCTTTCCCTTGGTCCCTTGGTTTTTCTCTGCCTTAACTTCTAATATTAAAATGCATATTGCAATACACAACAATGCAAAAACAAAGACGTTACATTACACTTGCAGTCTCTCTTTGCTCACATGAAAAGAACATTCTGTACTTGCCAAGCTTTGTCTTTACGATACAGCCCCTTTATAATGTACAGTGCGTCTGTGGACTAATCACTTATAAAGCATATTGCACACATAAACACGCAGCTCAGCACGGATTATTAAATCATGCAGCGCATGTCCCGTTGCGAGATGTCCCATACACCTCTGACTAGATCTCCACGCACAAACTAGCGTGCACGTGATGCATTAATTAATCATCATTCACAGCGCGCATTCTGATGTACGCATGGGTATTTATTTTCCAAACAGCCGGTTTTTGACCTTACCTTCAGGTCTGTAACAACTCCAGCACGATCTCTGTCTCTTGCAGAAACTACCGAGGCTCAAGCAAGGACAGCAGTGACAAAGAACGACGTGCGAAGAGAGAGGATGCTGCGCAGATCTCAACGAAACAGACATTTGCAACGCCTCCGAAATGCAGTGATGCACATTCCCGTGCAATTAACGCATACAAATCTTTCAGATGCAGTGTGCATTTAGCATGCAAATAACTGACAGTCATCAGTAAAAGAAAAGTTGATTTCTATAGCAATTGTTGCGTGCACTCAGACAATAAAATAGTCTATTGCAAAAAAAATACACTTTAAATTACCGTGCTCATGTATTGCATGCAAATATAATTAGTTGCACTAACTGCACGTCAACACGAACACTGTAATTTAAAGTCTGACCTGTTTTAGAGCAGCAGCAGCAGACTCGGTTGGTATCTGTGAATGGGACAGAATCGGCTTTACTCGGGTCAGCGTCCGGTCCTTTGACTTACCTAGAGGCAAGTGCGTAAAAGATGCCCTGCTCTGACTCTCCTGCCAAAAGCCCGCTGCAGTCTGGACAGATTAAGCCCGTCGAGAGGCGCACAAATAACCAACAGGTTGGAGATTACATGAGCTGTCAATGAAGGAGGAGCGGCAGCGAGGCGGATTGTCAAGGTCTCTTCTAAATGACCGTCTGCATGTGATGTCATCTTACAAAACGCAAAAAACTTATTGTAAAAACTGTGGTTGCCAGCACTTTGCAATAAAACACTCGCTAGCATAGCTAACGTTACACTGAAAGGTAAACTGTATGCTTGCATATCGCCTATTAGCTACTAATTTTAGTATAATCGATAAAAATCTGTTTTGTACGTGACTCGCACAATATACCGATAACCATCATAATAATAAAAGAGACACAACAATACAGAAGAGGCCCATACAAGCTGAGGAAAAAACTAGAACAAATACAAAACATGGTAACAAATGTGACACTAAAATAACTCAATAAACATTATTAAACAACGTAAGGTGCAAAAACGAACAACAAAAACTGACGAAAACATTGTGCTATTTGAACAAAGTACTGTCGATAGTATTGCACAAGCAATTGTGGGAATGTTTTTTTTTGTATTTTCACTGTAAAATTAATACGACGGAGTTTTAGTGCCACAAAAAAACAACAAAAAAAAAAATCTAATACTACGAGATTAAAGTGGAAACTACGAGAATAAAAGTCGAAATACTATGAGAATAAAAGTCGTGATAATACGAGATTAAAGTTGTAATATTACGAGAATAAAAGTCATAATACTACGAGAATAAAGTCGAAACTAAGAGAATAAAGTCAAAATACTATGAGAATAAAAGTAGTGATACTTCGAGAATAAAGTCGAAACTACGAGATTAAAGTCGTAAAATTACGAGAACAAAGTAGAAACTACGAGATTAAAGTTGTAATATTACGAGAATAAAAGTCATAATACGAGAATAAAGTCGAAACTAAGAGAATAAAGTAGAAACTATGAGATTAAAGTCGTGATATTACGAGAATAAAGTCTAAACTACGAGATTAAAGTTGTAATATTACGAGAATAAAAGTCATAATACTACGAGAATAAAGTCGAAACTACAAGATTAAAGTTGTAATATTACGAGAATAAAAGTCGAAATACTACGAGAATAAAAGTAGTGATACCACGAGAATAAAGTCGAAACTACGAGATTAAAATCGTAATATTACGAGAATAAAAGTCATAATACTACGAGAAGAAAGTCGAAACTATGAGAATAAAGTCATAATATTACAAGAATAAAAGTCAAAATACTACGAGAATAAAGTCGAAACTACAAGATTAAAGTCGAAACTATGAGAATAAAGTCGTAATATTAAGAGAATAAAGTCGAAACTACGAGAATAAAGTCAATACTACGAGAATAAAAGTAGTGGTACTACGAGAATAAAGTCGAAACTACGAGATTAAAGTCGTAATATTCCGAGAATAAAGTCGAAACTACGAGATTAAAGTCGTAATATTCAGAGAATAAAGTCGAAACTACGAGATTAAAGTTGTAATATTACGAGAATAAAAGTCATAATACTACGAGAATAAAGTCGAAACTACGAGAATAAAGTCGTAATATTCCGAGAATAAAGTCGAAACTACGAAATTAAAGTTGT
>JAUMHQ010000089.1:15874476-15891496 GCA_032361165.1 Enteromius paludinosus | reverse complement strand
TTTGAAAATTTCACAAAAGTTGCCAAAAAATGTATGAAAAGTTTCTAGAAATGTATTGAAATGTTTCCGCCCATTTGCAGACCTTCTTTTGATCAATGCAATGCTTCCTTGGTGAATAATAATAAAAGCAATCAATTATATGCTGCATGGCTTCATGAAGTGTAAAGGAGCAGCACAAGCATTCATCAAAATACCTCTTTTTAAGTTCTATAGCAAAAAGAAAGTCATATGGGTTTGGAATGATGGATTTTATTTTTATTTTTGGGTGAATTATTTACTACAAAACTGGTGGATTTATCAAAAAGTGAGTCATCTGTCTGGGAGTCTTGATGGCTTTTTAATAATAGATGTTGTGTTTTAGTGTGAGCTGTGGGGTGTCAGACTGTGACTCACTCCCTAAGCTAAAGTAATAAGACTTCATCCATCGCCAAGACATGCTGACCCGACACAAACCTCTCTAAGGTCTCTGAGCTCCTGCTAGCTGTCGTTGAGCGTAATTAAAACATAACCGCTCCAGCAAAAACAATGACATACAGTATATACACAGATGGGCACATATTCATATTCATACAATGCAAATACATTATTCATACACAGCGTACCATTCAAAATTCAGATGTTAATGAATTATTTATGTATGAAAAGGCATAAAAAACTGTGATTCTGATAAGCAGGGTATATGGAAGGATAAAGCAACAAGGCTTCAATTATGGTAGAAAACACTGTACATGCAAAATACATACTTACAAGAAATGTTACATTTTAAAACCATTATGCATCTACAATATTTTTTTTCCTGTGTGTTGATTTAGCTAAATGCTAATGCTAAGTTCATTCATTTAATGACCCCCCATTTATTTGTTTTTATTAATCTGTTAGTTTTGATGTCATTTGTACATGCTAGTATGCTACATAGCCTAATGTTAGCTATAAAAACGCTCTTTAGCGCTTAGTTTTTTATATGCAGGGTCTACAGAACAACCTCTTGAATGACAACTAGCAAGTTAGCTAAACTGAAAATGTAGCCAATAGCCTTTGGTTTGCATTTGAACTGTTTACTCTGCTAAATGCCAAAGCTGTTTGATAATAGATTTCGTAATTTATTAAATTACTGTTTAAGACCACATGCAATCAAATCTTGACTGAAATTTAATTGATATTTAGCTTTTAGCTTCGATATCATCTGTGGTATTCCTATGTGCTAGTGTACTCCCAGCATAGCATATGTGCTAAAAATATATGCATAGGCATTTAGCGGATTCATTTTATAGGGATTATTCAGATTTTTGTCAAGTTAATTGATCTCTAGATTGAAAACAACACCTAGCAAGTTAGGTAACATTAGCCTTTAGTTTACATTTCCATAGGCTAATTATGGCTAATTGCTAACGCTTTCTGAAAATAGCTTTAAAACTCCTAGCATTTTTTTTTAGCTCATATATGCATTTAATCTTTGATTTTGTAAGGTGTATATGGATTTTTCTCCAGTAAAAGTATCCTTGGAATGAGAACTAGCAAGTTAGCTAAACTAAAAACATAGCATGTAGATTACAATTTTACTATGCTAATGATATTTTAACAGTCTATTCACTTTAAGACTCCATGAAACCGAAATCTAATTTTAATTGCTATTTTAAAATGACATGTTTCTGTGACAATGTCCTGTTTAACAGGTACTATATGTCAACACAGGACAGAAAATGTTATATCCGATCATTGTTCTATGATTTATGTGCTTATCTTAATCTAGCACAGCATACAGCACAGATAACAATAGCATGGAAGCTAGCAGGTAGCCTAAGCAAATGTAAAGGTGCAATGGATAAAACGCTAAAGGACCATCCACAAAGTCAATGTGAAGGACAAATGTAAAATGGTGGTGAGTGAGCCAGTTATGAGGAGGTGTGAAACTATTTCTGGACCGCTTCCACAGTCTCTAGAAAGTCAGGACAAATCTCAGGTGGACAAGCAAATGGTGAAATGACACACATATCCACAAACACACAGAAAATGGACACTGAAAGCAAGAGCAACTTTACCAACCTGGGGTTCAACTTTCTCCTACATAAACGAGCGAGAGCGTGTGGAGGAAAAACACAGAGGAGATGTGAAGTGTTTGGACATTACAAGCAGAAAAAGCAGTAGCTACACATCCCACATAGTCTTAAAAACTGAGTAAAGGTCAGCTGCAGCGATGACGCACCGACAACAGCCTTCATCCAACTCTAAAAATACGGAAAACAATTACTGTAATGTGCGTTTGATTATCTCTGCTGACACACCACTCTGAAGGTCCCAGCGATAAGCCGGAGCAGATTGGTGATTTTGTTAAAAAGCTGATTACTTTACTATCAGGGGCTTCTGGGAAGGCTTTTGGACAGCGGTTGGTGATTGATTATGGTTTAAAGCAGGGTTCCTCAAATCTTACCCTGGAGGTCCGATGCACTGCAGAGTTTACTTTCAACCCTGATAAAACTCACCCACCTGTGTTTTCTAATGATCCTAATGTGTTTTCTAAGACGCTGATTAGCATGCTCAGGTGTGTTTGATTAGGGTGAGATCCAAACTCTGCAGTGCATCGGACCTCCAGGGTAAGATTTGAGGAACCCTATTTTGGTAACTTGTTTAATGTCTAAACCCAAACAAACACATGTAGCATTTAGTATGCTTCATTTCAAGTGTAATATGACAAAGTAATGCTCATAATGAATCATATGCTAATTTGGACTCAATTAATTCAGTGAATGATTCATCAGACATCTTCAAACTGATAATCTGCACAATTCATTCAAAGAATTACTCCGAGTCATTCCTTCATAAAAACAAATTGCATACACCCACTGCCAATTAAACTTAGTTTTTTTTTTTTTTTTTTTTTTATTAAAATAAATTAATACTTTAATTTGGCAAAAGAAGCAATATTTAAAATATTATTTTATTTCATAAAAAATGTAAAATTCTGAAAAATATTAAGAAATACAAGCAGTCAAAAAAAAAAAAATAAAATATATATATATATAAATAAACACACATATATTTATACACATACATATATATACACATATATATATATATACATATATATAATTGTGTGTGTTAGTATGTGTTTGTATAATTAATATATATATATTTATATATATACAGTAGTCAGCATTTGAAGTGGATCACAACTTTTCATCCAAGTTGTCCTAAAACCAAAACAGTATCAGTTCTTGTTTTAGGACAACTTTGATTGACTTTTTTGATCCACTTCAGATGTATATATCTATATCTATATATATATATATATATATATATATATATTAGTGTATAATACGCTTATATTTCCTTAAGTTTAAAATTAGCATGAATAAAAAAATAGGAACAGCTGCCTAATAGTCATGGAAATGATGTCACAGTTTTAACAATAATTAATGCTACTAAACACAGGCTTCATTATCATTCAGGAAAATATAATTTCTCATTTGTTTCTTTTGATTTTGGGTTGAAATATGACCCGTTGGGCCTGACATAAAAAAGCAATTCCCCAGGTCCTCTTCGTGCTGAAACCAGAGGATGTTTCTGAGAGCGTTTTAATTCTCTTAATGGTAGCGCTGTGCACTGGAATAAGGAAGTGAACCACAGGTGTAGAAAGGAAGGAAACTGCTCCCTTTGGTCCGGGAGGGGAAGTGGAGGTAAAGACGTGCAGCTGAGCTTTTTATTCTGTGCACAGGAAGACCAAAAAAGGAATCCAGAGAACAAAAAGCCGTCATCTCCCACAAATACAGCGCCTTTAGAGAGAGCCAGTTCCTATGGTTACCAAAGAGGAAGAGGGAAGGGGGGGGGGGGCTACATGTGCTCGGGGGGGTTCAGCAGTCAGACAGATGAGAGTGTGTGTGTGTGTGGGGGGGGGTGGGGGGGGGGGTGGTGGTGTCTGCATCAGTGGGTGTGTCTATTGCCCTCCAGAGCCCTGTTATTTTTGCGCGAGTGTTTGTGTTTCCCTCTTACGTGTTATTGACAATCTGGAGTCGTTCTCCTTTCCTGAATGACAAATCAGAGGCGGTTCGTGACTCGTAGTCATACAAAGCCACAAACGTGGTCACGCCGCCTATGAAAAAACACAAGAGACAAACATAGAGTGTTTACTCTGATGCATTCAATTCAAAAAATTCTGCAGGGAAATTACATCAACCTATATAATGTAATGCAGGGTTTCCAATGAAAATGGGCGTCTGTAGTCTAGACTTCCACAGTCAGACAAGCATAAAGACACTAAGAGGGTAATTTTGACTTTGATGCATGCTGTGTCTATTAATGTGCTAATAAGCTAATAACTATAATAAGGGTTATTATAGTTAGCAACTAAAATCATAAAATAAAATATATTAAAATATAATTTTTATATTAAATATTAAATTAATATTAAAACGAATTTAAATAAAATAATCAACATAAAATGTTTTTTAAATCTATTTTTATGTTAATTATTTATAGTAATAAAATAATACTAATTATTGTTATTACCTGAAATAAAATGTATATAATAAAAAATAAAGAACAAATAAGAAAAATACAAAAACTGTATTTTATTAACTAAAATACATTTAAATGCATATACAACAAATAATACAATAAATATAAAATTATAAAATATCTAAGACATTTATTTCAACTGTTTGCAAAGGCAACATTTCTAATTTTCAAAGATTAATTCAATGTACTAAAATAAGTAAAACAGTAATAAAAAGTACACACCATAAATACAAAAAATTATAAAATTGACAAAAACTTTCAAATTAATATAAAAACAAACAGTAAAATATAAATATAAAAATAATTTTTTATAAATATTAATGTAGGCCTATTATAACACTAATAATATTATTACTAACATATATAAGTGAATTTTACTTTTAAAACTCATTGTCATCAATAAAACTGAAGACATGTTTAAATAATGGTGCAGTAGCTTACAAGAATACTCAATACTAGATCATTTAGATTACTACTGAACAAAATGCACAAGATGACTTTGTGGCCAATAAATAAATAAATAAATAAATAAATAAAACCCTCAAAACCTAAAAAGTGGCAGTTATTTCCTGGACAAACTATGTTAAAGCAGCAAGTGGTTTTCTACAGAAATTGCTGGGTTACATGCAAACACAAATTAGTTTCCATGAAGACAGACAGAACTTCTGCATCCCGACTCAGGAATCAGGAATTGTAGGTGCTTATTTTTATATACAAGTACTAATTATTACATTTATTAAATATTTAGTTGTAAATAAGTGTAATTTTAGATTATAATGTGTCCTGAAAAGTCATCAAGTGTATTTAATTAAACCTCCCACACCCCCAAACATAGACAAAAAAAATGTTCAAAGCAAATGTCATATAACATGTGATCTGATATCTGATCTTATGGCTGTTTAAGAAAAAAGTAGTATTGTTATTATTAATACTAATAAGTGGTTTAAGTGAAGTAACATGAATAAGTGAATGAATTGTGTTCAGTAAATGATCATACGCTTAAAAGCTATAACCACAAATAAACAAATATTATAACACATTAAAACTGTTCATAATACAACATATTATAAACTTATTTATATTATGCATTCATTATAATGCCTTACGAATACAATTATAATGTATTATAAATACGTGCTTCATAAAATGTGCTACCTAAGTTTCTATACATAAATGAGTCTAATTTACATCGAAAGTAGGTGTGCTGAAAAAGCGCTATAGTGAATAAAGTTTAGTCAGTTCACCCTTCACATGTCTAGGCCTATATCTGTTAACACTATACTACTGAAAGCCAGCAGAAGCAGAAGTGTAAGGACGCCGATTTGACCGAGCTGCATTACCAGAAAGCGTGCCCACTCTGTGAGGAGACGTGATGTTGTTGGTGGAGTTGGAGCCTCCAAACAGCGCCTGCTCGGCGTTCATGATGTTGGGCTGGGTGCCGCGCCTGGTGCCGTCCACCGGTGGACTCCGGTTGGGAGTGAAGGACGACTGGTTGGGACTGTGATGGTGTCTTCCAGAGCCTTCGTCCAGACTCTGGGAGCGCTGGCTGGGCTCTTTGGGTTTACTCTTGGTTCCGCCCATGGCCTAGGCCTGCAAAATAATAGAAAAACAGCCCATCAACTAGTGCTTTTACCCACAACAGTAGAGTAAAAATCATGTCGTTTATTAAAAATATTTTTTTTTTTAAAATGACATAGAAAAATAAATAAACAGTAAAATCTGAAAATATTTAACCCTTTCAGCAGTGATTTTAAAATATTCCAGCGGTACCCCCCGGAGTTAATTTTTTTTATATTCATATTATTATATAAAATATAAAGTAAAATAAATAACAAATAAACAAACATTTATGTAAACGTTATTTATTTATTTATTTATTATATTAATTTAAATGTTTAATATTTATTTAATTTAGTGCTGGACACTAAAGTTTTGTGCACATATTATTGGTGCGTGTACGGTGAATATTGTGTATTAATATATATATAAATACACATACACGTATATTTTTAAGAAAATATGTTATGCTTATATGTTAAATATATTTATATATAATAATGAAATGTATACATTTTCTACATTTATACTGTATCTTTAAATATGCATAATAAATATAAATAGTACACACATATATGTACACAAAAATGTTTAATTTAGATACATTTATTTGGATTCATCTTTGCCCAGCCCTAATTTATTTATATAAAATAAATAAATAATACAAGACCGACCATTTTAATGCATCCATTTATTTATAATTCATTTAAATAAATCAATAATCTATCTAAAAATAAAACAATAATGGATGAAGAAAATACCGGTCAAGATTTTAACCACTATGCCACGCTACCCACAACCGATTACATTCAAACCATTGGACTTTAGACTTTTTTCTCCTGAAAAATAACTTCCATGCAATTTTTTTCATTAAAAACACTTCAAACGAATATCTGACCGTCCTCTTTTTCCAGCACTTCCACAAGAGACCAGCCCCTTTTCATGATTTTTGCATGAAATTCATTAATTATTAACCATTGATGTATTCAAGCAATACTCTGCTTTTCCTTAAGTAAAACAAATAAACAGTGATACTGGTGTACAGAAATATCTTCATCTAGAGAAATATTCAGTATTAAAGCCTAATCTCATTACCGCGTATCAAAGCGTCCACTATATTAAAATCCAGTCGGTTATTGGTTAATACTATCCAAGGGCTGCGTGGCTTAATGCATTTTAAGCATCAAAGATATTTCAGATTACATATAATTTTGTTTTGGCATGCAAAAAACACGCACTCACGATTTGTTCTCAATAAGTAAAGCATATTAAAACAAAAAATTATATTTCATATATGCTGTTAGAGGTTCTGCCCAAGCAAGCACCACTAAAAACCAGTCAAGAAAACTGACTGAAAACATGCTGGCGTGTGAATGTCAGTTCACCCAGACAGACCTGATCGAAGGAAAATGGCCAAATGGCCGAGTTTGTGCGACCTGCAGTAGCCTGAGGTTGTGTTTAGTGCACTTTAACCTCGCTTCAGCCGAGTTCAGGAGCGCTCAGCTGTTTCCTCTCACATACCAGCGACAGCCGCTGCAATACGATCCTCACAGACCCCCAACACACACACACACACACACTCTTCCACATGTCATACAGTCCGTCTGCCAGCACACACACACACATTTTTTGCGGGACAGACAGAGACAGTTTCCAATCCACCCACATGCTTCCTTACAGTCCTCAACTCTGTAAATGTGCAGAACAAGCCAATGCTTGCCCGCGGGACGAGATATTCAAAAACCAGTGGAACCCCAGCGGACCGGCAGCTCGGGGCGAGCAGTCTCTTAAGAGGAGCTGTTACAGGCCTGTCGGAGTGGAACTAATCTCAGCTGAGCAGCGTGAGAGCGGTGTGAGAGCGGGGTCAGAGCCCGGCCGAGGGCCCCGGAGCCTTTCACTAGAGACTTCAGGTTCACTGCTGCTGACGCCATGCTACAACACAGCGCTCTATACCATTAAACACCTGCACTGACCTTCACATTATAGACATTCAAGACATTTGAGTCCACATTGATTCCAAGCCATGCTGAATGATATACGATATTAGGACAAAAGGCGCAAAATAAAGAAATAAAACATAATATCAAACAGAATAAAAATAAAATCAATAAATAAAAAACAAGCCAAAATGTGATCATCTTGGTCTGTCAGGTCAAACAGCATGTGAATGTGTTCATAGAGGTTTCAATTATTTATTTGTTCCTCTTACAAACAAACCTCAATGCATCTGACTGTTTCCCGTTTACAAATAACCTCTTATAAGCCAATAACAGCCAATTCCTGACAAGAAACAATGATGCAATGACTCGTCAGTTTGCAGTCTGGGCTGTAAATGACATGAAGGTATCACGAGTGCTTTACTGTCCCTGCGTTCACCAGCAGTCAGAGTCAGGGGAAAACTTGCATCCTGCAAAAACACAGATGTCTCGTTACAGGCCAATTAATGGAGCCATGACTGTAGCATCAGGGTGACTTTACTGACAGCTTCCACAGCAATAAACCTCACCCAGATGAGTCAGGGTGAACTCTGGGTAATCAAAGAGCAGCTCATGCCTCACTAATGTCCAGCCACAACAAAAACGGTCATTAAACGCAAAGGCACAGTCATTACATTAAAGGCAGATCTAATTTGCTACATGAGGTGTGAATGTTTGGCTCTGATTGAGGCTTGTGTCCGGAAACAACCTTATTGAGATTCGAAAGTGATGGATGATCATCAGAAGAAAGCGTCAAACAGGGTTCAGACATTATGTAAAGCATCATTGATCTATGGTAAACAACTGGAAACAGGAAGTTCATTCACTGAATGCATGCTGCGTTGTGTCAGAGGTTTATGAAATCTGGCTGACGGATAATGTCATTAGAAACCGATTCATTACTAAAGGACATTTGAATATAATGATACACCACACTGACACATTAAACAAGACAGAAAGACCAATTATTTTGTAACTTTTCTGAAGAAAAAATGATTAACGAAAATTAATAGCAACAAGCAAAATAAAAAATAAAACAAGAAATGCAGAAAAAGGAAGCATAAAATTAAGAAAAATGAAGAAATGAAAGGAATGAAATAAAAAATGTAAAAGAAATAAAGATAAAAAAGCAGCAATAACCCCAAACTAAGAAATAAAAATGTATGCACAGAAAGAAAATGGAAACGAAAAAAAAAACAAAACAAAAAACTAAAAATACAAAAAATACAATACAATAAAAATAGGAAATGTAAAAGCAAAAAAAAAAAAAAAAAGTATGATGAATAAATAAATAAAATAATAATAATAATAATAAATACAACAGAAAAACAAGCAAATATGAAAAAAATACAAATACACACACAACTGTACAAAAGGAAAAGAAAGAAAGAAAGAAGTATGGATAAGAAAAGCAAAATAAAAAAAGACAAAAAATAAAATAAACAAAAACAATTTAATTTAAAAGAAATAAAGATAAAAAGGAGCAAGAATGCAAAAGAAATAACAAATGTTATAAAATCAATGAGAAAAGCAATAAGAAAGAAATGACAAGAAGTCAAAAACAAGATGCAAAATAAAAAAAAAAATAAAAAAAAAAAAACAGAAACAAGAAAAAAACTAAATAAAAAAATAAGAAACGTAAAAGCAAAAAAAATTACAAAATATAAAATGGAAAATAAAATCATTAAAAAACTAAACAAAATTATCATAAAAAATACAGAAGAAAAACAAGCCAAATATAAAAAAATACAAGCACACACACAACTGTACAAAAAAAAAAAAAAAAAAAAAAAAAAAAAAGAAATATGGATAGGAAAAGCAAAAAAGAAAAAAAAACAAAATAAAATGAGCTAAAGAAAGAAGCTGTCAAAGCATTACTTCATAGCTGCTCGTTCTGAGTGTTTGAGTGTTTTGTGGTTCCTTGCAGCAGGCCTTCTGCTGGATACTGCTTAAGCCTCAAACGTATCTCCGGCGCTCAGAAATCTCAGATTAGGTCAGCAAATCACCCGCTTTAATCCAAACACTAATTAGGACCTGAGTTCTGTCCCACTGCGCTCAGATTTCTGTGGCACGGGAAAAAACTAACTCGCACTGAACGCCTCCTCATCTCTAATAAACTGGTTATATGATGAACATCATTTTTGGGGTTTGGTGGAGGAACTCGTAACAGGTTAACTCTGGTGATCTCATGACTGAAATAAAAAAAAAATGCCCTGATTCAGCCGTTTAGAAAGTTGTAAGTTTACCAACGAATAAGCAGCAGAAGAAATCTCACAATTTAAGATGAACTATAAATGATTAAAGGGACATATATATTCATATATTCATCAAACATACAGTACTTGCATACTATTAACTGCATTTCCCCTACTGTTCATACAGTACATAAATCTGACATTAATATATATATATACACATAAAAACTGAAATAAAGATTGCTTAAAGCTTTGGAGACTATTAAAGCAAAATGGCAAAAACTTAAAACTCAAATTAAGTAAAAAAAGTAAATAATAAACCTATAAAAATAAAAGGACATTAACATATTGAAATGATGATCAAGCAAAAACGCATCCAAATTATATCATTTTTGAAATTACTAATTTTTTTATCAAAACAAAGGAGTCATTTCAGAGTTGTGTACGTATTATCAATACATTAATGTTTTTTATTATACGCCAAATAATGTAAAAATAACAAAGCATTTTAATTGATTTGAATTATAACCAAATTAAATTGTCATGCAGGGGGGTTCTTATTAACATAAATGATTAACTACATTTAAATTAAATTGTATATCTAAAAAAAAAAAAAACACATTGAAAACTAAAATTAGTGACTACCATGGGAACAAAAGCTGAGTGACTGGCAGCACGGCTGTGTCTTGTGGGAGGGATGGGAAGGTCTCATGTCTCCTGTGGAAATGTGGTGAGGGGCTGTTATCTAACAGCTGAGGAGATTCCTACAGATCGAATGAAGCCAGACACCCATCCCCCAGAGCTCAGACACACTCTGCTTTCTGAGGGAGCACACCATTGATTCCTGAGCGCTGGAGAGACCGCTAGCGGAGAGGGGCAGGGTGAGGGGGTGGAGGGTCGATACTCCCCCTCAGGCCTCGTCTGTGTGCTGAAGAGCCTGCTACACGTACATACTGTACAGTAAGGTATATACACGAACACACACAGCTACTGCAACACCACTGCTAACACACTCATACAAAAGAAGCCATACATGCCTGGACCTGTGCTAAACACAAAGCAGAAACTATCACTTCCTTCTGTATGCCAAATTATCATCATTCAAATACATTAAAAACATGTCAGCTATTTTTGCCATTTTCTCAAATGGTGGGTCAAAAATTACCCCAAAATAATAAATAATAAAATAAATAAAATTTCCTATTTAAATTTTATTTCATGATCCAAAAAGGACTGAATATATATTTATGAATGCATATTAGTGCTGTCAAGTGATTCATTGTGATTAATTGTATCCAAAATAAAAGTTTTTGTTGTGTTTTTGTGAACTGTGTATATATATATATTAATATATATATATATATATATATAGTAATATAAATTATGTGAATATAAGTATATACTTGTAAATACATGTACATATTTTCAAAATATATACTGTATGTGTGTACATTTATATATACACAGTACACACACACACACACATATTATTTTGGATGTGATTATTTGTGATTATTTGACAGCATTAATGTACAGAAATATTTGCATAAAAATGCATCTAATATTTTTAATATTTTGATAATGTAAATTATAAAATATATATTTTACGATTCATTTATATTCATATTAATATAAAATAAATGTGAAATAATTACATTTAAAATGTAAATATTATTTTAATTTTAGTTAAATAGATAAAGTAATTAAAAAATTAACAACTTATTTTTTTATGCGTTTTATTAATATACATTTATATTAATGTTATTTATTTAAATAAATAATACATACAAAATATATATTTAATAAATTTAAACTCGCATTTATGAATTTATTTTATTTTTCACTAAACAACATTCCATTAGAAACCATCCAGAACACCCTAGCAACCGCTTCTAGCTCTTTATCTAAACTATGCTAGAGTCTATGCTAGCAGAAGTCTTACCTTACAGATCACTGTTACTCATTATTTTTTAGTCATATGTAAAAAGCACAATGCAAGCTCAGCTGGGGCTCCTTCAGTTGAATAAAACAAAGCGTCCATTGTTCTCAACCCATCAAGCCTCTCAATCTGGAGAGTGTGATACTGCAACTATTCACTGGTTTGTTGCTGTGCAGGTCTATGATAATTCCTCTTTTTAAAGTCCTGTCTGACAAACCAGAAGCAAAACCATCTCTGAATTACACACAAGCATCCATAGAGTCCAAAACACCTGCAGAAACATTAAACGTCACACACATTCCCATACACTGGCAGGCCGGACCTCCTAAGGACGAGGAAAACACCTGCAGAGAGACAGCGAGAGAGAGAGAGAGAGAGAGAGAGAGAGAGAGAGAGAGAGAGTCCGATCCATGATGAAAGGCTTGGGATTGGTTTAATTATGCAGGAGGAAAGGCAGAGGATCACAATCCCACATACTTTGAGCACAACAGGAATTACAGAGACCCGAGATCCTTTCCTCCTTTCTGTTATCGGATAAAGTTATTTCTTGAACTCAATCTGTCAGCAGAGGCTGTGATTTGTGATGTAACAGCACCGTAAAAACCTGTTCATGCAATAATTTCAGCCAGAAAAAATTTATAAAACACTTGTTCACTGCATGCATCGTCACTGTCACATACATACATGTTTATCAGAGGCTTACATATTATTATAATTATTATTATTATTATTAATTAATTTTTTTATGAATACTGTTATTAATTAGCTTTGATTATTATTTATTATACATTCTATTATTATTATTAGTAGTAGTAGTAGTAGTAGTAGTAGTAGTAGTAGTAGTAGTAGTAGTAGTAGTAGTATTATTATAAACCTAAATGGAAATATAGCAGTATTTTAAAAAGTAAAGAACAAAATTAATAACAATTAATCTAGATCTCATTAATGTTTTGTTTCTTTTGAATTTGAAAATGATCAATACCAATATGACCGTCTTACACTTAATATTGCTGCCGTGTGTGTATATATATATAATATATATATATATTTATATAAAAATAAATAAAAATATGTGTATATATATAATTTTGTAATGATTTAATATAGTATATGATTGTATATGATCAAATACTGAATGAACTTAAGCTTTTACTATTGCATGAAGTTTCATTTGACTAATTTTATTACACAAATATATTTAAAATAATTAAATTGTCTTTTTACAAAATATTTAGCTTTATATTTTTATATTGCTATTTATCTTTCTATTATTAATACATTTTTAGTAAATAAACTTACAGAAACATTTTTTCGGTTTCATCAGTTTTTCATCTAAAATGTAGATTGTATCGTAAATTTCAAGTGACAAAAGCACTTTTTAAACAGGGTTTAATTAACCGACAGGGTGGTGTCCGCTCCCGTCGCCTTTCAGCTCCTCCTTTGGGGTCACTCGCGGTTGAAATCACTGTGGGCTATTCATGTCCCAGGAGATCTGAATCGTGCAGCCGATGCCCTCTCACGACAGCGAATTCTCCTTGGAGAATGGAGACTCCACCATGGGAGGATTCAGCACATTTGGAGTCGATTTGGGGAGGCCCATTTCGGCCTCTTTGCCTCCCGAGACTCCTCTCACTGTCTGCTGTGTTACTCTCTGACCAAGGCCTCCCTCGGCACGGATGCACTGGCACACAGCTGGCCCCGCGGACCCCTCAAGCACGCCTTTCCCCCAGTGAGCCTCCTAGCGCAGACACTGTGCAGGGTCAGGGGGATCAGGTTCTGTTAGTTGAGCCCTTCTGGCCCACCAGAACATGGTTTCCAGACCTTGTGCTCCTATCGGCAGCCCCTCCCTGGAAGATTCCCCAGAGGAAGGACCTTCTTTCTTAGGGGAAGGGCACAATTTGGCATCCAATCTATGGAACCTACATGTGTGGCTTCTGGATGGGACGCTGCAGACCTCACTGGCCTTCCCCAAGCCATGGTGAATACCATCACTCATGCCGAAGTGTGGTCTGTTCATTGACTGGTGCTCCTCTCATCGTGAGGACCCCCAGAGATGATTGATCGCTGTGATCCTTACCGTCTTGCAGGATAGGATAGAATGCAGGCCGTCCCCTTCCACCTTAAAATTCTAGGTTGCTGCTGTCGCTGCTTATCACGATGCAGTGGATGGAGTTTCCTTGGGAAGGCACCACTTGATCATCAGGTTTCTTAGGGGTGCGCAAAGGTTGAATCCAACCAGACCGCACCGCATCCCTTCTTGGGACCTTGCAGTTGGCCTTTTGGGACTACGGAAGGCCCCCTTTGAGCCGTTGGACTCAGTTGAGCTGAAGTTTCTGTCTCAGAAAACTTTGTTCCTGTTAGCGCTCGCCACCATTAAGAGGATGCGAGACCTCCATGCATTCTCGGTCAACAAGTAATGCCTAGCGGCCTACTCTCACGTTATTCTGAGACCCAGACCTGGTTATGTGCCCAAAGTTCCCCCCACACCCTTTCAGGATCAGGTGTTGTGAACCTGCAAGCACTGCCTTCGGAGGAGGCAGACCCAACCCTTGCATTGATGTGTCCGGTACATGCTTTGCGCCTTTCCGTGGAACAGCCCTTTGTTTGTTTCGGAGGCTAGCAGTAGGGGAATGCTCCCTACAAACAGCGGTTGGCCCATTGGGTGGTTGATGCCATCACCTCTGTGTATCAGGCCATAGGTGAGCTGTGCCCCCTAGGAGTGAGAGCCCACTCCACACGTAGTGTTGGCCCCTCCTGGGCGTTGGCGCACGTCGCCTGTCTTATAGCGTATGTAGAGCTGCGGGTTGGGCAACACCCAACACCTTTGCCAGGCTTTATAACCACCGCATAGATCCCGTGTCCCCCTGTGTATTGGGTAACAACAGGTAATCCCGAGAGGACTAGAAGGGTGTTGGCCTGCTGCGCCATTTCTCTAGGATCTGAGCGCTTTCCTCCAGTACAGCCAGAAGGTCTACTGGCCACTCCTTGCCCGTCAGTTAAGGCTACCCGGAGTAGCCTTGACAGTGCCAATAGAGGGGCATCCTTCACCCTCCCAGCCTTGGGATTTTGTTCCGCGGCTTCTTCCCACTGTGTTTCCCTGATTTTGGTTCAGTTCCCATTTCTAGCCGCATAGTTCTATGTGCTCTGTCCTCAACTTGCTTATCCAGGCCCCCTGCTGGGCCCACTTTTAGCCCTCAGGGAGTTGGGATGGTCAAAATGGACGCAGTGGCCCATTCATGGTGCAGGCCGGGTTGTGACTGACTGACCCGATTGGCTTGTTATCTAAGATCAGAGCGGATTGGTCTCTCAGACGAGACCCAATGACGTCAGTCATTGACGTAACATCTCGTTGTCTTTTTTTCACCGTTTAGCACCATTTTCTCTCTTTTCCCATCACTGTCAGCCAACAGGTGCCAGAGTGATATCTATCATGTTATTTCCGCATTTGCATGGTCAACATCAGACGTTTTATTAACTGTGGATAAGCTGCTTTGGTAGGAGCTGTACGGCAGCGTCTAAGCCACAGAAAACATGTGGATGAAAGTGTTTAATTCACTTGAACTGGAAAAGCACCTGAAAGCACACTAGGCCGCAGCAGCAGAAAATAAACTCAGCCTCCAGTTTAGCAGCTGAGGTTTTGTCACGTTATGCACTGTTTTCTGAGTTTCCAGAGCTGTTATAACATCAACCATTTTAAATAGCGTGACCAACGCACGCACCAAACAAGAAGCAAATTAATAAAATGGTTTTCATCATCACACTTACAGTAAAAGAACAAAGATCTTATGGGTTTGGAACGACATGAGGGTGAGTCATTAATGACAGAACTAACCCTTTAAGATGCTTATTGTTTTTTTAGTTTGACTAAAGTGGGATGTTTTTTCACGCCACATACCAAACGAGGTCTAATCTTGATGCTTGTTATGGGTCGAGATTATCAGCATTGACTCTGTAATCACTACGCCATGATAACATTCCTTCTGGGGCTCGACTCCAACTCCTCAAACTCCAAGACACGACTGGAACAATCACAAGACAAGAAGCCTGACTTGTGATGCATTTCCAGCTGAGGTGCCACAGCAGTCCTTTATCACTGTTCAGTTTTCTCCCTTGGGTTATCTACCGTCAGTTTGAAGAGACTTCTGAAGTTCATGAAGGTCCACATGTTTAAAGTTAGCTGACTCAATAACACTTCAGTACAGGTGTTTCTCACCACCACAGAACACAAACATTACATGTTGACTATGTACAGTGGGACCAAGCACCTGTACAACTAAACAAATCTTAGTTGTTAAAACAGTGCTTCACAAACCTGGTTTTGCTTCAGGACCAAGATTTTACATAAAACTGCACAAAAAACACAAAAGTAAACCTAACTTAAGATATAGGTATCAATATTACCATAAAATTGTAAAATTATATACAATATATACAAATAATTATGTTAAAAATAAATCATGTAAAAATAAAAAAAGATTAAATAATACAAAATTATATTTTAAAATATGAAAAAAATATTTTTTAATAAAAATATATATATATAATAGAATAATAATAATGTAAAAAATAAATTATATAAAATAAAATAATAGAAATTATAAAATAAAAAAAAAATAAAAAAAAACTCAATATCTTATATATCCAATTATATATCTGCTTTCTTAAAAAGTGTAACAAAAAAATAAATAATTAAACTTAAAATGTTTCTGTTAACTGAAATAAAGCAAAAATAAAAATAAAACTTATACATAAAATGTATAATAAAACTTATAAAGTGTTGCCTTGGCAACAAATTAACAAGTCTAAATTAAAATGCTAAATTTGCAACAACACAAAAAAAA
>JAUMHQ010000089.1:15808630-15819803 GCA_032361165.1 Enteromius paludinosus | reverse complement strand
GTTGAGCCCCAGCTGGACCAGTTTTTGAGTGAGCTGTTGGGGGATTATAGTATTGAATGCTGAACTGAAGTCTATGAACAGCATTCGTACATATGAGTCTTTTCTGTCCAGGTGTGTGAGTGCTGAGTGGAGTGCAGTGGAGATGGCGTCATCGGTCGAGCGGTTGGGCCGATACGCAAACTGGAAGGGGTCCAAGGAGGGGGGCAGTACAGACTTGATGTGTTGCATGACTAGCCGTTCGAAGCACTTCATCAGGATGGGAGTAAGTGCAACCGGACGGTAGTCATTAAAGCAGGAGGGAGATGACTTTTTTGGGACCGGAATGATTGTGGTGGCTTTAAAACATGTGGGGACGACAGCCTGGATGAGTGAGATATTGAAGATGTCTGTGAAGACATCGGTGAGTTCCACTGCACAGTCTCTCAGTGCACGACCAGGAATGTTGTCAGGACCCGGAGCTTTACTTTACTTTCTAATTTAGAATTCGAGATTTAAAAATAAACACTAAACATGCCAAAAACAGTGAAAAGAAAGGTTTTGAGTCAAGAAAAAAGGGCTCAATCCTAGCTTTACTTTGTTGTCAGGACCCGGAGCTTTACTTTACTTTCTAATTTAGAATTCGAGATTTAAAAATAAACACTAACATGCCAAAAACAGTGAAAAGAAAGGTTTTGAGTCAAGAAAAAAGGGCTCAATCCTAGCTTTACTGTCACAAGGATTCAGTGAGCATCAAGTTGCTTCTATCCTTAATATTTCAAAGACCCAGTTCACAAAAAAATTAAACAAACGTGCATTGTTTTGTATTGGTGAGATTAACAGTTTTAAGAAAAAAAACCAAAAGAAACAGATTTTTCTGCAGTGATCTCTTATTTTTTTCCAGAGCTGTATATGGTAGGGCTAGATGTGTTGGTTGGCCGGCTGGAGCCCTGGCGTCCACTGGGTGTTGCTCGGTGCCGCATACAGATCCAGAATTAATGTCTATGTTTGCCCAGGCTGCTGAGGGGATCGGGCTTGAAGTCCCACCGCATCCCGAGTCCTCCAAACCTGGAGAATTGGTACTTAGGGGTGGCTCGCGATGGTTCTCAGAGCTCAGTTCTTTCTACCCTGAAGTATATGAATAGCCCACCAGAATGTGGATGGCACCTTTCACTGCCAGAAACTGGTGGCTTTTTCTCCTTCACCACCCTTGACAGCGGTGGAGCGGTTGCCAGCTCCACTGCCGCTGGGCAGGGAGTTCCTGTGCTCAGCTCCTGGGCCCGTAGGCACTTGTCAACAGTGTTTATATGGTCTGTGGCAAAGCTGCATCTGCAGTACACGCTATGGCGTTGTTGCGAGTCCATCAGGCCATGGCACTGAGCACTTGCACGAGGGTGGTCATGTCCCAGAAGTTCTCAGTGAACTCCACACCAGGTAAGAGTTGCACACACTCTGCTGGGGACCAGTTTCGAGACGCCCGAGCCGGGTCCCTGCAGTCCCCATTGCTGCCCCACCGCTGGCACTCCCGATAGTCCCGATGGTGCCACTAGTTCAGTTCTTAGACGCCTGGATCAGGCTTAGGCCATCTCGTTGGCTCCTCCAGACCATCTGACTCGGTTATGTGATTCAGTTCGCCCAGCGGCCTCACAAGTTCAACGGCATCCGCTTTACGTCAGGTAGAAAGACGCTGCGGATGCCCCTGTCTTGTGTGCAGAGATTGCTACCCTTCTAGATCCTGGATCTGCGTATTTTGAACCGAGCACTTCACAGGCTCCTGTTCAAGATGTTGACACAGAAGTGCATTTTTAAGTCCTCAAGGACGCATACTTTCATGTTTTGATCCTTACACAGGCCATTCCTGAGGTATGCGTTCGTAGGACAAGCATATCAATACAACGTCCTACCCCTCGAGCTCTCCCTGTCGCCCCGTGTGTTTACGAAAGTACCGGAGGCTGCCCTGACTCCGCTCAAGGAGCAAGGGGTTCAGATCCTCAACTACCTGGATGACTGACTTATACTAGCACAGAGTTGGGCTCAGTTGTGCGAACACAGGGACTTGGTGTCACAACACCTCAGCCTGTTGGGGTCAACCGATAGAAGAGCAAACTCTGTCTGGTGCAGAGGATCTCTTTTCTCGGGATGGAGACTCCATCCCCAGATGGTTCAGCTGATTTGGGAGACATTCGGAGCCACTCAGGTAGACCTGTTTGCCTCTCCAGAGACCTCTCACTGCCAGTTGTTTATGCCCTGACCGACAGAACCCCCGGCAGGGACACCCTGACACGCAGCTGGCAGCGTTGACCGGACAAGAAGCTTCAGGACCTCAGACCAGCTCTTTGTCTGTCACGGAGGCCAACAGAAGGGGACTGCTGTCTCCAAGCAGAGGATGGCCCACTGGATAGTGGATGCCATCACCCTGGCTTTTCAGGCACAGGGTGTGCCCTGCCCCCTCAGTGTACGAGCTCACTCAACAAGAAGTGGCATAGTCCTGGGCGTTGGCACGTGGCACCTCGCTCGCAGATATTTGTAGAGCTGTGGGTCGGGCAACCCCTAACACGTTCGCTAGATTTTATAGCCTTTGTTTGGAATCGGTACCCTCCTGTGTTCTCACCTCAAACAGGTAGTGGCACGGGATGCCCCGGTTTCGGTCGGCTTGGCAACAATTTCTCCAGATGGTCCAGTGCGTAGACCCTGTCGAGTTCCTCCGTCCCCCTTCGGCAGCCGGATGTTGCAGAGCATCTGGCACCAGGCCCTCGATGCGATGAATCCTGTGAGAGCCAATCTTGTCTGGATGATGCAAAAATGCCCAATTTAGGCCTAATTACAAAGAATACAATAGACCATTGAATTGAATACAACACTTTGAAGTAGAAAGCCTGTAACAGTATTTTCTTGTAAAACAGACTTCAATCATTATTTTATTTAAACTGCAACATAAAAAAATGTATTGTGTAGGCTGCAGATGCTATTAATAATGGAAATAACCAAAAAACACCTTGTTAAAGGTCTAGCATCCACTTTTCACCATCTAATCAAACTTTTGCCTATTTTTCATGTAAAATATGCTTTTCACTCATGAATACATCATATTACAAACATAAAACGTTTTACAAACTTCAATTCTCATTAACTTGAACAGAGTTCCTGCATTTTAGATGACTGTGGCATGCATAAGAGCACTATTTGATATGTCTGTCTTGTCCTGAACTAAACAACATAAGCTAATTAACTGTTTGGAAACCAACCCACAAAAATCCACTTTGCCATTATTGCGCCATTTAGGAGTGCTTGTATTACATTAAGTGTGATTTGAATGCTAATGAGGGGCTGTAGGATCTCTCTGACCACACTGAAGGCTGTAGTTTAGTGTCATTACAGTGAAATTTTGATCGATATACATGCAGACAACATGTCTGGGAATGCAGGGAAAAACAAGTCGTTCGACAGCGGTGCTGTACTGGCGAGAGTGAGAGCTCTGCAACTCAGGATTCAAGGTTTTTTGTCAGCTTGTAGGCGCACATTAGCATATAGAACAGAAATAGACTAAAGGCCGCCATAATTATGATTGCACAAAGTTTGTAAACAATGTGATGAATTATTGACTAATGCTGTTCCTTTTTTTTATTTTTATACACAAAGGGGTTTATCTTCTGAGAGTCAGTAGCCTAATTGATTTCCGTAACAGTGGATTAGCTTACGGTGTTTGTTTATTTATTTATTTATTTTTTAATACTCTAAAGCTGACCAAAAAAATATATATATTTTGTGCATAAAACCTTGGATAAGTGTGCTAAAGATATTCATCTGAGACGATAATTGGCTGAGAATAAATTAAAACCACATTATAAATGTAATTATAGTTGTAGAATTCATCTTCTTACTTTTGCATGGCCTGTCAACCTAAATATTCCTCAAGCTTTTTATCCTCAAACAGATTTTCCATTCTTCTGACAGATGTTCCCCATATGATATAAAAACTAAAAATCATGTCCCAACTCTGACACAAAATCTCAAATCAGTAACTATAATAATATTAATAATGTGTAATGTTTTAATATAACTACTGCTTTTGTTAGTGGTGCTCACTAATAAAATATCATCTAATATAATCATAATTTTTACTTTATATTTAACAATATATTGTTATTTTTTCAATTAATAGTGGTGCTTATTATGTATAAATAACATTTATTTAACTTGCCATTCATACATCACATGATATTATTCATACTATTTTTTGACATCTTTATATTGCCTATATTTTTATTTCCCCCACCCTTTTGTTTTTTTGTTTTTCTTGTTACAGTACATTTTAAAGTTTCTTAAAGTCAATAAAGACGATGTTTGAAAATTCTACTACTATTATTATTATTAGCAAGCAACACTAACAACAGCCACAACAACAATACTAATACTAATAATATTAATGTTGTTCTGATCATTTATTGTGGTTATTGCTAATAATAATAATAATAATAATAATAATAATAATAATAATACTAAAACACGCTGTAAAATAACTATTATTATTAACAATAATAAGGCTGCTATTGAGACACTATAAAATAACATTATTATTGTTATTATTATTAGCAAGAACCACAAGTTATTATTATTATTGTTGTCCTATATGACTGAAAATGTTAATCTAGTGCTCTATAAAATCAAAACTGACTAATGTTCTGTGTGGTTCAACAGCACATAAGATCTTGCCAAGCGTTTGACTGAACAACTCATGATGCATGCTGATTGTAAAAGTCAAGAGCATTTGAAATCTGTAAAAGGTTAATTTAATGATGAAGCATGGCACATCACAAGCGCTTTGCATCGCATAGACTTGGCAAACTCGTGTGCTGCCTTGAACCGTACGCTCCAATCATAAAATGAGATGGAAAATGCCAAACTCATTACAAGCACGCTGGAATGGAGTGCGTGATTTATCTGTTCACCGGTCTCACCGAGTCCTCTCTTAAATACAATGTGTCTTAATGACACACGATTATCAGGAGATATGGAGGCTCGTGGCGGTTCCACATAAACAACAGTAGAGACACATGATTGTCATATCGGAGTGGAATATGACTGCTAGAGCCGAGAGTCTCACAGTGATAGCGAGTATTAGCTTTTCTCTTTTATTCTGTCCACACAAATGAGTTTCGTCAGCCAAAATCGTGAGGGGAAGCACAGAGGAGCCTGTAATCTGGTTACAGCATCGCACCTCAATATCTTTCTCCCCACCTCTCCTGTTGAATATCGGGGGAAGAGCCACAGATTTAAAGGAATAGGTCACTATGAAATAAACATTCTGTCATTATTTACTCTTTCCCACGTCGTTTCAAACCTGCATGGCTTTTTTTTCCTCTGAAGAACACAAAAGGAGATGATTTGGTTTTTAGTCACTGTTTGCGTTCTCATTCAGTATCATTTGACTTCAGGAGAATGTAGTGAAGTGGTCATATGGATTACGTTTATGCCGTTTTTGCTTATTAAACGTTTCATTTAGTTAATCATATGATTGGAGAATTCATCTTTATGTAATAATTGCCTGAACTATTATACCTCTTATGATTATTAATAGTAGTAATAATAACAAAAACATTATTATTATTATTATTAATTCTAGTATTATTAGCAAGCAACACTAACATTATTATTACTATTAACCACAACAATAATAAATAATTATTATCAGTTATTATTAAGAACAGGTCCCAGCTCTGATGTGAGAGAAGCCCGATCATAGTTAAGACCGAATTCTTTGATGATTCTCTCTTCGAGGATTCATAATGAAATGAACTGCAGGAAGTGCTGAACTGACTTGAGTACTAATGTAGTCACTGACTGAGCTAATACACAAACACTTTCATCGTTTAAGGCCTCATCTGCATATAAAGTGAGTCCTGCGTTTGCTTGTTACGTTCAATTTTCAGTCCCAGAAGGTGTACGAATGGCGTATGAATAAGTGTTAGTAGCGATGTGGATCTCAGACAGACCTCGTGCAGCTTAATTTCTTCCAAATCAAACATACTTCAGCTCTGCAGAGAGCAGCGGTCCGTCTGCCAGCATGTACAGCCATTGTAATTGTAAATAAGCATTGAGCATGGCAGAATGAATCCCGCGTCTAGACACTTGTTCAAGCAGAACTGATTGGTGATCAGAAGCCAAAGACCAAAACTCAGCAAAACTGAATTTCCGGTTCGCAGATTTATCCTGCCTTAATTACTGAGGAATTCTGTTCAGCTGAGAAAACCACCCTGTGCAGAACATAAACGTAAACATTCTGAGGTAGGCTCATCTGCAAGTTAAATGTATGTGTATTTTTCAAACATTCAGCTTTTTCATTCAAATGATGGACTGGAGTGGTGTGGATATCTTGTGGATTATTGTGATGTTTTTATCAGCTGTTTGGCACCCATTCACTGCAGAGGATTCTTTGCTAATTTAATGCTTCATTTCTCCAAATGTGTGCTGATAAAGATACAAACTCATATACGTCTTAGTTGTTCTGCAGATGTGTAAATTTTAGCCAATTTTATATTTTGGCTGAACTATTAACCCGAATGACTTTCTCTTGGTCTCAAAGTGTTAATAGTCCATTGTAAAAATGCTCTGATTTTTGGTTTGCCGTTTGATGTTGACTATCATTAACGAGAACAAGTTTCAATTTCCAGGGCCTGACTTTTGATTCTCCCGTTGGTATTACAATCATTATGAAATACCGCTATGGCCCTTCAGTGCAGCGAGACGCATTAGTTGGTGTTTTTTAAAGGGTCATTTCCCAGCAGTGCTAATGGATGCTGTTGCAAAAAGCCATTTTGTAGTGTTACTTTAAGGTGAATCAGCATGTTATCCATTCAGATACTCGGCTTGTTTTAGAGGCCATAATATTCTCATAATATTCAGGCCATATTGTGTAATTCAGCTGAGGGTTCCCGTGTGGTCACACATTAACCCCTGAGAGACCCGAGCCGATAAAAGCTTTAAGTAACAGCATGCCAGAAAAACTCACAGACTGTGTTAGTCAACAGAAACATGGGTCTGTTGGCCATCTCACAACAGTTTAGTTTTAAAAACTAAAACTTAGACTTAATTAAAAATATGTTTTCTAAAACTATTTATACTGTATACTATATTTTACTAATTTAGTATTTATTTTGAATTAGCTTTTATTTTTACACTATATATTTTTATCATGTTGCTTTTTTTTTTTTGCTAGCTTTCATTTTTTTATATATTTTTTTATTTTTTAGTTTAGATTTTTAATTTCAGCCAAGGTAACATTTCTAATTTTTGACCTCTTTTTTTGGGGGATCATTTGCTTTTATTTAAATTAACAATATTTTCATAGCTTTAGTTAACAATAACAATATTACATAATTTGGCTTCAGCTAATTTCTTATATTTTCCATTCCCAGAGCATGCACTAAACACAACTCTCTTTAAAAGAATGCATTCATTTCAATATTTACTTTGGAGATGGTTTGAAGTGAAAGCCGTGTTTAAACGTGTCCTTTCAATGCACTCCAGAGAGAGGTGGCTTGGTGTAAATATTAATATTAGCAGTAGAGTTTCTGTGTCAAGGTGGAGATTAGCATTCCCAATCTTTAGAAGTACAGCAGTTTGGAGATACAAGCCTCCTTATGAGCATCTGATTGCATACCAATTCACATACTTCACTAAGTACTGTATGTACTTTACTAAGAACGCCATACATGGGCAGTTTTTGGACTTCATATGCTTCACTGCAGAAGTGTTTAAAGGAACAGTTCACACAAGTATGAAAAAATGATCCAATATTTCTCACCCAGGCAATTAAAGATGATAAAAGCAGATGATAAAAGCATCACAACAATCCATATGACTCAGTCCATCAGTTAACATAATAAAAGTTTGTAAAGAACAAATCCATCAAGACGTTTTTATATTCAAACTGTTACTTCTGTCCTTAATTCTTTGCTTTCTCCACTAATAAAAACTGAAACAGAAGAAAAATATGCACAGATCAAGAACAGACAAAAACAGTCCAGAACAGCTCTAAACAAAAGTTTTTGTGTTTTTTTTTGTTTTTTTTTGATGATGATGACAATAGGAGATGGACTTTTTCACAAAAGGAAGCTTCTCTTTGCAAGGTATGGACTTATGGACTGGACTGGAGCTGTTTGGACTCTTATTCTGACGGCACCCATTCATTGCAGAGGATCCTTTGGTGAGCAAGTGATGTTATCCAAAAAAGTTTTCTGTTCTAATGAAGAAACCCATGTACATCATTGATGGGTGAGTACATTTCCAGCAAATGCATTTTTGGCTGGATATTCCTTTAACATGACTAACTAGCAAACTAGTAACAGTTATTAAAGTGGTGAAAACATACTCTAGAGATACTGTAGGAACTAGGACCAAAATAACACACTTTCTCTTGTTCATTAATATGCCCTTTACATTAAAATCTTGATTAAACATACCTGCATTAAATGTCAAAATAAGTGATTCATACATTTAATTTCATACATGCAGCAAATGCAGTACTCACATGTATTGCATGCAGGAATTGGCATCTAGCTAAAATAAATACAAGATTTTCATATGTTTACAAACTGTTGTAGACTAAAAAACGCAGCAAGAGAACCACTGCAAAAGAAAAAGAAAAAAGAAAAACAGCAGTAGGGGAAATTTATTCTTCCATTTCATGCTTTTGTGAGCCTAAAAACCTGCCATCTGCCATCATGAATTGACAAAAGCAACCAGAATGATCAGTCAATGATTAAATGTATGTAAGGCTTGTGATCCAGAAGCATGCTTGTAAGCCAATGTGATGCACATAACGCTGGCCATCTCTGCATGTTTACAGTCATCTGAGCTCCAGCACAGTGAGACGGTAATAATATCTGTCATTGGGGCCTTGTAAATGGCCTTCTTCAATTCAGAGAGTCATGATGGACTCAGATGGCATCCTGTGAGACTCTAATGAAGGCCAGGCCTGTGACGGAAGGACTAATGGCGTCATTACTAGAGTCAAGTTCCCACCGCTGCCCTTTATTTCAGCACGCTGGGGAATGTCAGCGCACATATGAGGACGAGGCCCTCCACTTCCCCAGCATCTGAAGAGCCAATCCATCCCGAGCGCCATACCCATAAACCCCGCACATCACCTCTTATTACAAACATATCGAGAGCAAAGCGTCTTTGCACTTTGACCCCCTCACAAACACACAGAGCTGCATGAAACCAGCCTCGTTGGTATTCCACATCAGGAACATGGAAGCAAACTCGATTTGCACATCAGGCTGATTGTATGCTGTCACCGGCAGCCGTTTGCCAACTGGCCTCTAACACCACATATATGTACAACACAGCAGCTCTTTTGATAGTAACAAGCCCTTGTGAACAATGCACGCTCTTGCAGCTTGCTCATGTACTTGACATATAGCTCTATTGCATGTTTGCTAAACCCAGCAGTCTAGTAATTTCATAAACGAATGAATTTTTAGCCAGTATTTAATAATATTGGCAGGTAAGACTAGAGTCTACATACATTTTGGACACATTCGAGAGAAATATTATTTTAAAATGTTTTAAATGCCTTAATTGTTTAAAACTTGCTTAAATGTTTCAAATCAGTTTTGTACACATAAAATATGTAGGAATATCTTATACTTGCTTATACTTAACAAAGTCACAAAGTGTGCTTGGCCAGTAATAATATCATGATGTTTCCGTAGCTCAAACAGTTGCAGGGACAGGACTTGACAAAACATCAAAAGAGAACGTAATGCATTGGTAAACGTGTCTGCCAAATGCTCTCACCCAAAGTTATCTAGATTTTATTAGTCCATGCATACTGTACATTGTCCACCCATGGCCTCAACCAATTTGATCTACTGCAGGAACATTTGACTATTATTGCCGCAGAGTGAAGACAAACGCTCGTCTCCTGTGTGTTTGTAAAGCTCATGATTGTCTCTAAATGTAATTTTGTCGTATATTACAGCTCTAATTGGGACTGCGAATGCATTACATTTCTTCAGAACCTCATAATTCCTGCAGCTCTTCCAGAACAACGACCTGCTCTTATATGCGTCCCACTGTTTCTGTCTCTATGTCAAAAGCTCAGAATCCCCTAACACCTCCGGCGAGACACTTAAAAGTTTCTAAGTCTCAGCAACTGCTGTTGCTTCCCGAAGCCAAGAGCGTGTTACATTCAGAGAAGATTTTAACAGAACAAAATGGTGTGTCAAAATCAATTAGCGCTTGGAGGATAGAGAGATCACAGATTGGAGGGTCATAATTATAACCTGCTCCTGGCTGGCAGTTTTTCTTTTCAACGAGATTGATCTGCATAATTGCAGAAAGGAGTCAGGAGGCAGTATGTCTGACAGGATGTTTTTTAGAGGTTCTCAGAAGACAAACAAAAGGCTCCTACAGGATTTCTGGCCTGATGGATCTGACGACGTGAACGACGGGTTTGATAACCCACCTCACACAGTGACCAAAGACAGCTGGATTTATAAGAGACTTGATGACTCACTAAAACCAAATGCCAAACGAGGAGCCTGACAGCGTGTGTACTCATTTACTGTTATTGAACTGCATTTTAATCTTTCATTTCACTTCACTTAAAAGGGTCATGTTTCAGTTTTTTTTCATCTCTTAAAATATGCAATCAATTTGGATATTACTGAATGACTTTGTGTCAAATTAACCATAATTCAGAAACATCCCCAGTTCTAATTTTGATTTTGTTAAAGGGGCCATTTAGAGGTTCAACCATTTGTATAAGTTGCCTTAACTAAAATGTATGTTACCAGTGTCTGTACAGAACTATCCTATAATGATAAAAATCCAATCAGTGGTTGTTTTACAATCTCTGTAAATGTTTTCCCGTTTCTCAATCAAGCCATCTGACCATGTGACGTCACATAGTCGAAGACCCCTCCCACAATAGTTGATTGACAGCAGCGTGTCACACAGACTGAACTGCGTCCGAAATCGCATACTGCTTAAGTAGGTACTACATTTAAAACCGAACGTACTAGCCGACCGTTAAAGCAGTACGTTCTATATAGTGTGAATGGGGGTAGTATGAATGGATCTCAGACGTACTACATCAGCCATATTGATGATGTCACGTGTCACGCGTCGTCACAACAGCGCGAAAATGTAAACTTTCAATAAGTCATCCGTTTATTTAGATTGTGTT
>JAUMHQ010000089.1:15757995-15782343 GCA_032361165.1 Enteromius paludinosus | reverse complement strand
AAACAAAGTCACCTACATCTTGGATGCCCTGGGGGTAAGCAAATAAACATCTAATTTTCATTTTTGGGTGAACTATCTCTTTAATTCACACCTACCCTCTCGTCTCTTGGCGTACCCCTCAGCTGATTCCCGTCGGTGAATGAGAGTTATAACTCCGTGAACGATATTCCTTCATTGAAAAGAAATATTGTGAGAAATGGTTTGTTTTTAGATTTAAAGATCTTGAAAATGAAGGACGTACAAGATGATCTCTTCAAAGCTTTCAGTTTTATTGCTCATGTTCTCAGCTAGTAGGCTTTATTTGACAAACAACTTTACACATCAGGTTAGACATGTTTATGCCAAAACATGAATATGATCGTAAAAAGCGAATGAAATAAAAAATAGAATCGTCTCTCTTTTGGCATTGACAGTCTTACATTAATATATAAAAGAAACGAAATGCAATTTGTCTTTATGTAGCAAAAGCTTTCTTTGGCAGTTCATATATTCCCAGAGCCCTGGTTATAAGATATTAAGTGGCAAGAGAACAACTGATTCAGTTCATATAAATATTCTCTTCCTATTACGTCTATCTGATTCTAAAAAATAAACATTGTAGAAACAGTCTTTACACTTTTAAGGCAATCTATTTACAGTAAAAAGAAAAGGTTTACATTCTGAATATAGCCGTTTTATTATGCCCACTGTACACTGAAACAACAGCGCAACGGAAACTTTGTTACAAATGAATTATTAATTTATACCTCTCTTAATCATTCAGCCAAAATTGTAAAGACATAGAAAAATACACTGCATAATTGCTTATGCCTTTTTTATTTCGTTTTTTAGGTTTGCTTTCAAAAATATTTGTAATATTTCCAAACTGATGCTTTTTGATTAATAGTTTGTTTCTTTAATAAATGCACTTTTTGCCAGTTTGAATTCAAGTGAGAGAATGAATGTGACAGTGTGTTACAGAGACATGCAGACCGCATCTACGTTAAGTGTAAATACAGAAACTGAATGTTTTACATTTACACGAAAAATATAAATGCATATCATAAAAGCAAAGCAGTTATGGTTAATAGAATCCATTAGTAATACAGCTAATCTAAATTTTAACATGGGGCACAAAACTTGAATATTTCAAGTGTTGTATATTCTTAAGTAGAACAGCTGGACCTGGTAAAGTCATACCATACACAAATAAAATATGATAACCGTACAGTTTTAATTCTGCACAAAGACGTTTCAGAACTTAAATGTAGTGCAGGGCATTATGGGCTCTGACTAAACTAGATGCATTTCCTTTTTGGTTTGCTTGTTCTGCGTTTTAGTAGAATGATAGCACTTTAGGAAAAGGCACAGATGTTAAAACAGTTTCTATATACATCACAAAAAAAGAAAACATCACGTCATTGGTTTTTAGCTGTATTTGCTCAACATCTACAATCTCATTCTGCTGAGATACTTTAAATAAAATAAAACTGGTTTCCCTTCACGAAGTGCATTTGCTTATAACAATGTAAAATATTAAGGCTTTTTTTCTCCCAATTTTTTTTTCGCCGTACACATGGTTCACCAAATACAAACACATTAGCAGTGGTGTGATCTGTTTATCCACTTTCCATTCAGAAGTATGTGCAAACCTCTTGTTTTTGGGAATATGACAGACTGTTGATGAGATTATTGCTGGAAATGCACTAATCTGAGTTAGTTCATTAACGTGAGTCAAAAGGCTGTGGAATAAAAAACCCACAAAAAGGGCAAAAAATGGACTTAACTCCACCTGTCCAATCCAAACTGTTTATTAAAGCCTCAAGGCTCTGACAACCTTGACATATGAGATCAACATTGGACGGGTTTCAGAATTCAAATAATAGCAGGGAAACTCAATATCATTTGCTGGAGCTGACTGAGATGGATGTTTGGTCAAATGTGGTCCATGATCCAGTTTTTGTCAGGGGTGATGTTTGGCGCTGCTGCTCTCGTGGGGCGCTGATGGCAGGACACTGGATGAGGGGTTTCCTCTATGTCTGACCCCTGCCGGGCACTCCTGTCAGATCCTTCCTTATGATCTCATTCACTGCAGAAACGACAGGAAAGAAGAACGTGTTTAAAAATGAGAGGACTGAACATTAGTGCAAGGGAACACACAAAGCTTATATTTAACATCATAACCAAAACAAATGTCTAAAACACTCTTACGTCATTTAATATTACCAAAATATTTTTATATTTACATTTTAACATGGCAATCACATATATTTAATACTAATAACAATATTTATTTGTAAATATGTACTTTATTATATTGAATTAAATTAGCTTTAAATATATATTTTAACTATATTTCTAGATAAATATCAGACATCAAAATTCACTTGCATTCAGCCAATGTAAAAACTCCAAATATATAGTAGTATACAGTAATTGTATCAAAATCTATTATGATGGAAATACAGAACTGGGTAGATTACGGATTCCAAATTATAGTTAGTAACATAATCCAATCGTTACACATTTTAGCTACTGTGATCTGATTACTCCTTACTACTTATAACATTGATTTAAATAGAATAATCTTGTACCGCACTGAAAGAGAACATTTATATATATAATAATTAATTAAATCATAAAGCTCTACAATTAAAAAAAAGAAGTCATTTAAAATAACATCCATCAAAATAATATTAATTATATTAATAATAAAAAGAATTTTCAAATATTTTTTTAAATAATAATCGTCACAAAAAATAATATTTTTAATTAAAATAACATTAACATTTTTTTTTAATAATAATTTTTCACAAAAAAATAATATTTTTCATTAAAATAACATGAAATTGTGTGTTGTGTATTTGTAACAAAAGTCTTCCAAATACATAGAAATACATGGTTAAATAATGTGTCTAGTCTATCAGAGTGAGAGGGTTCATCAGTAGTTGAAGTAATATTAAAACACTTCTTATGACTGAAATAATTTTTGTAAATCCAGTGGTCAAACGCAGTGTAGCAACCCGACTAATGACTGATCTCTGTGTAAATGTCCACAAAACTGGGAGACTTTTTGAATATATATATACACAAGTTGATTAAAGTATTTAAAAATATCATTTTAATAACATTAGTACTTTAATTTTGGAACTACATATAATCAGCACCTTCCCAGCACTGTATGTGTGTGTGTGTGGGTGTTAATTTGTGACCAGATGAAAATATCTTTTACAAAAATGAACTCTTGTACACTTTGACACATTAAGCTGCAGTGGCACTGATGGGGCACTAGGTGGAAGGGAATCATCTGACAGAACAGAATCAGAGAAGCCCTCACGTTGGCCCTTACTTCCTGCTCTTACTTATTTTATAGGGGGGCATACATGGAAACTTTTACAGCCTCTTCATTCTAAGAATAGCAGCAGTGCGCATGGAGCTGTTAACACAATCACTACACCGCCACACACCGGCTCTAGTCTAGCCACAACTCAGACATGAACAAAGGTCAAAGGTAAGATCACATCAAACGAACATGGGAAAACACCTATAATGCCGTTTCAGTTAAGCATGGAGCAAAATGATGACAAATTCACTGGCTGGTGGTACAATTACGTAGTAGACTGCTTTTATAATCGCATGGTGCTGTTCAGAAAAAGTACTGTATTTATGGCAAAAACAAAAAAATGTTGGTTTAGGATTACATTTGTTATATATGCACCGTTCACTTATTCAACAGCTGAATGCAGACTTTGGGTTAAAAACTATACAGCATGACAATGTGGTTGAACCTGATTGGCCACATCCTCAGTGCTGTACACTATCAGGTCGGGAAAGCCAGAGCACAAGTCAGAGGTATAGATTCTTTTGAGCCATGTGTTTGTGATTGACTTATTGCTGGACAGTCTAAATAATAATGAAACCCAATAAAATGAGTTGCATTCTATTATGTGCAATGAAAAATGCAATGTTACATAGCAGCAAACATGCAAGTGCTCTATGGCTCAGTATGGTCGCCGAGATTTTGCCAAGTAAGACATGATCCTGGATCAACATTACTGTCCAAAAATATAAACTTAGCCCAATTCCTAACCCTACCCAACATCTACTCCTAAAATCAGTGGGAAATTATAGAAACACCTAACCCTGATCATAAGCCTGAAACAGATATTTCCTGAAATCACTCTCGCCAGCTTTTTATAAGTTTTAGCTAAATGTATGCAAAAGAACATTAGATTACTGTAGATGTAAATTAAAGTGTTGACAAACAGCATTTGTTGTGGTTAACGCTTGCGTTAGAGGAGAAGGAACTTAATGTTGAACTGATTTCCCCATTTAAGCTTTGATTGTGCAAGAAGCACAATGCCACAGATATAAAAGTCCAAACTGAAAATAAACAACTTCAATACGGCATGAACATTTTAGACACAAAGGCTAATGAATCACTAAACAGCCTTTGAAAAGAAATAAATACTCATTTTTTATAAAGAAAATAAGAAATTTGTAATTACTGTTATCTGGCTCAAATGAAAACAAAATAGCATCCATAACGGCGCAATCAAGAAAGCCTTGCGGTTTTAATCATACAACCCTAAGTATGGAAGCTCGACGTGGATGACATCTGTTTTTCCCTCCGAGAATAATGAAGAACAGATGAGAGGAATAAACTGGTGGCAGCGGGATGCTGAGGCGCTTTATCAAACCCTCAGCCATAACGGCTTAAAAGAAACTCAAACGTACGGAAGCTAGACTTTTTCACATGCAACAGATACTAGATTACTTCTTAAGAAAATACAAATAGGGGCCTCCCTGAGCAAAGTTTGCTGATGTGGCTTTTAGCACATGGTTGTTAGGGTGGTTGCTAGGTTGTTTCGTAATGACCCCAGAGAAAAATCCCCACAACGATCTAAATCAGATCACTATAAGTAACATAATAACACATATCATCTAAACAAGCCCCACGATGAAGTATGCTTGCCGCGCATACAGTAAGCAACATACAGGACAGAGGGCTTATAGGGAAAGTAATGAAGGGTTGGCACACACTGATGGGTTTAGCGCTGTAAAGGAAGTGTACAGACTGGGCGGTATAATAGGTGAGTGTCTGGCTGGAGAGACCTCGGCCAATCAGAAAGCTTGTTTACAAACCAACGGTGGAGGGCAAGACAGAGCATAGTAGATGACTCAGTCTCCACTATGTGTGTGTGCGCGTGCATATACTTAGCTATACTTGGGGACAAAAAAAATGTGAAAGGTTTTCTTTTAGGTGCAGGGTTAGGCTGTAGTCACTGATGTTTTATATAAGATAAGGTGCGTCTTCATGTGGACCAGAACTGCATGTGCATGTGGATCAGTTTTTGGCAACATTGTGGGGAGAAAATGTCTCAAAAAGTATAGTAATCCACTATATTTCTGGAACCAGTCTCTATGATGAAAACGGTGTAAAAGTAAAAATGGGTTAGATTTAGGGGATCAAAATGATTTGTTCATTATTAAAGCAATAGAAGACCATGGGAACACGGTAGAAAGAACAAATGACAACATGAAATTACAGGATATCCTGTGCTGGATATATATATATATATATATATATATATATATACACACAACACAAACAGTATGAATGGACCTTAGTCATAATAGATGTCATATAGGTGTCATTTGTTTATCTAATGCAACACTGACAACAAACTGGGAAGAAAATATCGCCAACCTTGACTAAGATCTATAACAGCAGAGCAAGAAACATGATGTATGTTGAAAAAAATGTGAACAGACGTACAACACATGATCCACGAGGTAATGTGTGTGTGTGTGTGTGTGTGTGTACTAGCTAGCGCTAAGAGAATAATAAAACCACAGTGTAAGCTGAAAGGAGAGGAAGAGTCTACACCACAGGACTGACTGTTTGCTCTCCAAAAGGGACCAGTTTAGAAAGAGCTACACCAAAACCTGAGATCTGCTAGTCTTTTTCAACTCTTCAAAACTACAGATGCTGCTTATTACGAACACCACTTTTAAAGAACAAAGCGACATCTTATCAGGCCACCGTTTTCACAGCCAGAAATCCAATGGCTTGGCACACACATGGTCCAAAACTGAATGCAAGTGATCTGAAACTAATGTGAACGGCTTACGTGCTCTATCTAAATTATTCCTGCTGCTCTCTCCAGCTGGAAGAACTTCAACCCTGTTGCCTCAGGCTTCGGTTCCAGCCTGGGAAGCCTAAGTCGAGCCAGTCAAGCACTGGAAGATTGGCAAGCATTGTACCCCGAAAACTCTAGGCCAGTTTGGCCGTTTATATATCAAGGGTAACACTTGTTAAGGGCCAATGAGGAGATGAGCGAAAATCAAAGGTGTACAGTCAAGGAAAACTACAAAAAGCAGCTACCAAAAAAAAGACCAGTTTGGACTAGCTGCATTTCTAGTTGGTGGACCACCATTGCGGAGACGGTCGAACAAGTCTTTCCGGTTGTACCGAAGTCGTTGGTTTTGAAAACTCTGGAATTCATGCAAAAGATGTACTTGGCTTCCTTTTCTTGCTATTGAGAAATGCAAATCATGCATGTTCATAATGAAATAGATGAAGGTACAGTTTCTATACAGAAAGCAGACCACAGAAACCCTGATACCCCTTCAAAAGCCACCATCGAAATTCTGAGTGAGATGGATGTATCTGCATGAGTCATAGTACAACCGGTTGTGTGTGAAGGTCTTGGCAGACATCAAACGGTGAGATGTTAGTGGGTGGATCTCTACACCTTGACACCTCTGCAAGCAATAGCAACTGGGACTTTTTGTGGTCGTCGTCCTTCCTGCTCTCAGTGACCTGTACCTTGCATGTACTACCAGCATCACTTCTTCAAAGTAGAACTGGAGCCACCAGGCTTCTTAACTAGCTTAACCAACTAATTCAGACTGGTTTATAATTAGGCCAACCAGCTTTACTAAAAAGGCCACGCTGAATCCATTGAGATAAAGTAACAATCCCACGGTTGAAACAAGAGGTTAACAGCCTTGCTCATGAGTAGACTGACCAAAACAGCTAGCTCGCATCTGGTGAGATTCAGTAACTCCAAAAAGTTGGAAGTGGTAACTTCCTAGTTAGCAGCCTTGCGCTTTACTGCCACTTTCTGCTCCAAATTGTTGCCAAAGCAGTGTATTCTGTGTGGCCTCCATGAAGTGTTTAAAAAACTCAGCAGTTTCTGTCTTGCTTTAAGGGGGCCTTGATGAGGGAATTCACCAGCACCTTTATGGTGTTTACCTCTAATGGGGCTACCAGAAATGTTTGTACATAAAAAGGAGGCAGGGGTCTATGGGGATTCATTGGAAAGGTTCAAACCCAGCATCTTGTTACAAAAACATCAAAGGTTTAAAGTCCTGGGAATCTCATAGTAATTCTCTATTAACGTGTCTACAGTTGCAGTGTTGCTGTTTACTCAGGGAAACCCTATTAGAGTATGCTGAAGAAATTCCATCTTTGGCTCCCAGACCCATCCGCTTCAGTTTTTCCATCCAACATGGCCCTTTCCCTTTCCTGCTGACTCCCACCCATCACTATCTTGTTCAGATCATGCTGCCTTTCTGGATAAGTGCAGCAGCTGCGAATAAGAGTTCTGTCCTCCAGATTGGCAAGAGTGCGACTTGTGGAAAAAAAGCAAATCCTCTCGTTGGTTCCCCCCGCAGTATTAGGGGGCACAAGGCCAAGGGGAAGCCCTGGCCAAGTATAACAAACAAAAAGGCTTTCCCCAGCTCTCCCAGGCAGCCCATTCCACTGTTTGACAATGGGTTGCCATGGCACTTGTTTTGCGATTCATAACACTGTCAACATGTCCAAGAAGTTTTGGCGCTGTGCAGTTTTCTTTTCCTTTTTTTATTTGCGAGGTCAAAAAAGGCACCCATTTCCTTGTCAGGAACCCCCTGCATGAGACATAATGATCCACAAGACCCCCTGAATTTCCAAATTGCCTTACAGAAGTGACACAGGAATCTTACGCCTTCCCTCGCCAGTATTCTGCCATATCGCGGTATGGCCGTTTTCGAAGTCGTTATATCTCGCCCATTATTTTTCTGACACAATTGAAAAACAAAACAGAAAACGTGTAGCTGTATCCAACCAACTCATTCTAGCTAATTCATTTACATTTTATTCTTACTGAGTGATGGAAAGTATACATTCCAAAGCTAGTGGTACAAAAAAGATCGTTAATTCATTCCACTTTACATAATACACATTATTGCTAGGATCTCACTGTCCTTGAGTCATACGTGTAAGAAAATGAAAAACTAAATGTTAAGACAACAACAAATAGACCTGACAAGCACTCTTCGTGCTATTGCCTAAAGGCAGACAGGGGCATTTCTAATGGTGCATTAACATGCTGTCAGTCAAAGAATGTGACAGAATGGCTCCTGACAATGCATTCCTATGACTACATATTTTCATGGACAATTTGAAAGCATGTGTATCTTCATGCACTGCTGCGTCTGAGTTACTGTGTACATTAACACACTACGTAAGAAGCGGTTTCCCATCCAGTATACAACTACGAACACCTACTAGCAACCATCAGAAGAGCAGCCGGTCAACCTGCAGCTACTCACCATCATCAAGGTAGGCCTGATCCAAGTTCTCCTGCTTGACCGTGACTCGTCCAGGAGCGCTGGTTCTCTGTTCTTCCGTTGAGGAACATCTCTGGGGCTCTACTTGGATGGGAGGTGACCTGTCTTTGGCCACTCTCTGGATGAACGACTGTTGTTGGATGACTGTGGGGTAATTCTGAGGATGCTGAGGTGCCTGGGCTGGTGCTGGTGAACGGTTTGCTCCTGAGGTTTGAGGGCCGTGCTGATTGTAGCCCTCACAATAAATGATGTGCTGATGTTCTGGGGGTGGTGGCGCGGGAGGATCACCTCCTCTGAGAAGGTGGTTGGTGGGAGAGAACTGGATGATTGAGGAATGCTGATTGGATGGATGCTGGCCAGTCAGGTGAGAGGACTGGGCAGGGGAACCCGTGTGGACCAGAACTGATCGATGGGAGTCTGGGATCATAGTGGCCCCCGTCTGAGAGTATATAGGACTGCTTGACAAGGTCTTTCCAGGACGGGAGTACATTATAGCTGGGCTCTGCTGCTGAAATCGGTGGTCTGGAGGGGAGACACCCAGGCGAGCCTGCTGACAGGGGACAAGGCCAGGCACCAGGCCGCTGTCTGGGGTGATGACCCCTCGAGGGTTATAGTACTGCTGGGGAGACACGCCCACCATCTGCGACATGGAATAACCCATTCGACCAGATTCGTATTCATCCACTGGTTCTGTCTTAATGGATGGAACTAGGGAAGTAAAATGAGAAAATAACTATAGAGCATTCAAAGTATACTCATCAATTCTGAACCTTGACTTAAAGGGATAATTCGCCCAAAAGTTAAAATTCTGTCATGTTGCTGTCTACGCAGGGTTAGAAAGCTCTTTGATTTCATCTAATATCTGAATGAACAAAGGCCTTATGGAACAACTTGAGGGTGAGAAATAATTGACAGAATTTTCATTTTTAGTTGAACATTCATATCCCGGAAAAGTTCAATAATATGCAATATACTAAATGCAAAGTGAGGTTATGCACATGGTTACACTTTATTTCAATGGTCCACTTTAGACAACCTACTAATAGTAAGTAACTTTGCAACTACATGTCAACTAACAGTCATTAGAATATTAGTAGATTGTCTGCTTAATATCGTCTAACACTTTATTTTGAAGGGTCCACAACATACTGCATACTGACTCTCAGAAACTTTGCAAGCATATGCCAACTTATTCGACTAACCCTAAACCTACCCTAACAGTCTATTCTAGAAGACATGTAGTTGATAATTAATCAGAATTAGAATTAGTTGACATGTAGTTACAAAGTTACTTACTTTAGTTAGTAGAATGTCTAAATGGACTATCGAAATAAAGTGTAACCAAAATAATTACAAGTGTAATAAATACTGTAATACTCCAAACTGACTTGAAGTTACAAGAGCAAAAAAAAAAAAAAAAATCACCTGGTAGAGGCGTGTAGGTGAAATGCTGAGGTTGACTGCGCTTCCGTTTCCCATTTATCACGTAAAAGTTGACTTTGGCAGAATTGCAAATGGATGGGTCTCTATACGGAGGCACTTCAATGAACAGCATGCTCTGTGAATGAGAGAATGGTTTTACTTGGCGTATCTACAGTATAAATAGTATGCAAGAAGAGCACTGAATATAGACCTTTAGAAAGTACAGCTCTATATATATAAAATGCAGGCGTTGGACTTACTGCTTGACTTTTGTCTTTGTCAACTGTGGCTTCCAATTCCCAAATTTGCTGCCCATCTGGAAATAGAAAGATTGTTGATTAATTTAGTTCAAAATGGGTTGTCAGATTAAACTGAGATTAGTTGAACAAAATCTATCTCTCTATCAATGATCTTTTCCTAGGTTGGTTGGGAAAATCCATGTTTAGCCAACCAGCTTTATGATTACAATACTTTGACCTTTCTCATTGGCAGACATTGCTTCTTCCCCTTAAGTTCATAATGACTCAACTCCGTTTTGACAGGTAAAGTGGGTGATGAGTTCTGTCATATCCACAGATCATAGGGTTCTTTTGTAATGCCCCGCCTACAGACTGGTTCCCATACTACAGAGATTGCATGCGGCCTAAGTCAGTTACATTTGTACCCATTTTTACCCACAGCTTTACCACATACTTCCTGAGACATTAATGCTGACCTCACAACACATGCTCATATTGGTAAAGGCTGCAGAAAAAAATCTGAATTCTCAGTATTAAAACAAACCTTTTTTATTAACTTAACGAGACCTTGAACCACAAAACCAGTCATACGTATCATTTTGTCGGAATGGTTTGTAACAATAGGACAATATTTGGCTGAGGTTCAACTATTTGAAAATCTGGAATCTGAGGGTGCTAAATATTGAGGAAATTGCCTTTAAAACTGTCCAAATGTAGTTCCTAGCAATGCATATTACCAAGCAAAAATTAGGTTTTACTGTATTTGTGTAAGGGAATTTACAAAATATCATGATCTTTACTGAATATTCTAATGGATTTTGGCATAAAAGAAAAACAGATAATTGTGACCAATAAAATGTATTTTTGGTTATTGCTACACGTATACCTGTGCTACTTTTGACTGCTTTTGTAGTCCAAGGTCATATATAAAACCAAATGGCCTGGGCATCCCTTATCCCAAAACTATAAGAGTAACTACATAAAATTTCACATTGCATTCGTCTTCAGTGTTTGAGAGTTCCTACCCCTTTCTTTAGACATCACTACTGAACTAAGGACAATCATAAAGCACTAGATGCACAAATTGGTGAAGTTTGCAATCAAAAGTAAAAGATCTCCAAGATTTATACCCATTTCCAAACACACCCACTTTCTTAGACATCACTGGTGACTTTATGCCAGTTCAGATTGGCGAAGCATGGAATAAAAAGTAAAAGATCTTTGAGATCTATACCCAATCAAAAGTCTGAGATCTCACTCGGCTCTCTTATCAACCTTATCCCTCCCCAAATGATCTGAGTTCTGCATCCCTAATGTCCAAGAGTTGTGCATCTTTTTCAAACGGGAATTACATAACAGTGCACGTTGCATTACATGCTTGAATTTGCGCACAAAATCCAAAAACCATAGTAATAGAAAGTAAGCAACATTCACCAAACAAAAAAAAAAACATATCTTTAAACCAGAACAGAAAATAGCATTCCTGCCGAATTAGTCACTAAACCAGGAACGATTTTGCTCTGTATCACAGCAGTATGTGGGAAACCCCTCGTTGGGCTGCAAATGAGAGACGTACGGCTCAAATGAGTCAGCACTAGCGAGGGGGATTCCACTAGCAGTGCCAGGACAACATCTTAAAACTGCTTTATGTTCAAACTGCTCCGTTTCAACCGCGACAGGTGATGAGTGCTTCTTCCTTGGCCATTCTGTTTGTTTGCTGTTTGTTCCAAAGCTCCTTGTTCAGGATCCCATGTGGTTGTTTTATTACTTTTTCTTATAATTACCCGTAGAAGCTTTAAGAGTGGAAGCCCAGCTCGGAATACAGAGCGAAATCGGCAAGAGCCAACAAAATTCCAGCCAAAGACAGCTGTCTCCCATTTCAGAGGGATTTCACAGTCGTAACTGTTCAGAATACTCTCCACAACAAAAAGCAGTGCTTATTTCTATTCTGTTTTTTTTTACATTTAGAGCAGAAATGGCAAAGCAAAATCTAAGAGCATTAGATAACAAGACATCTGAAAAAAATCTCACAGGTGGAATATTTTTGACCTTATGCCACTTAAAATATTTACTTTGCAATCAATTGCAAAAGATTTATACCCAATCAAAAGTCTGATGCCATGCTCGTTGGGATGTTAAATAAACAGGGGATCATTCTCACCCTTCTGTCAATTACACAAAATGACCTTTAAGTGTTTAAATACTTTGTTAGTTACGAGAGAGAGGGGCTAACCCTTGAAAAACATCAAAATGTTACCTAAAAGAGCACTTTGATGAGTCACAGACTAAACACTGGTTTCTACGAGGCGACTACACCTAAAAGATCAATAAACAGAACTTTGCATCCTGCCAAAACAAACAAAAAGCAGACAACACATTGTGTACATCAATAAAACAGAATGTAAACAGCAGTAGTGAAGTAAATGCAAACACAATGGGCAAAAAAAAAAAAAGAGAAAAAAAAAAGCAGCAACGGGAACTTTGGAGGTTAGAGGACCACTTTCTAATCACACAGCTGTGACTGGATTTTATTTGTACGCAAAACTGCCGGGTGCCACCTGTCTAAGGCAAAAAACGGTGTCAATAAGAGCAAGTAGTCATAGCACACACACACACACACACAATCCATCTGCCGTTTAGCATGCATGAAAGAGCACAGTGTGTGGGAGTGCCATAACAATGACACCTGCAGGCAAAAGACCACCAACACCACAACAACCTCTAAACACACAATGCATACACCAACTGCACGTCTTATAAGACCTTCTAGTCTTCAAGGACACGGAACTCTTCAAGATCTGATTAAAATCAAGACAGAATGGCATTCACAACACATTTTAATTCAATAATGGGATGCATTTCCTAGTGGATATCACTGGAAAGAAACTGTATAGAAGCTAAATGGAAATTAATAAGACAGAGAGTTAAGGTATTATTTCTAACAATAAACCATTTTACCTTTTTTTTGTACTGATAAAATGTTTACAGTAACCCCAGGGACAGAAGTTTTTCTGTTATTGATAGATATTAATGAATAAACAAGTTGGGAAATGGTTGATATTTAATAGGTTGGGATGAAGAAAAGGCTCCGCAGGTGAATAGGATAAAAAAAGACTTTAGTTTGCATATTGCAAGTTTGCATATTTTTAGATATCATGTTTAAACATGCAAATGAATTATCTAATTAAATATGTACAAATTTGCATACATTTTCAGACCAGAAATCTGGACACTGGTTCAAAACTCATGTTTCCAGTTCTTGTTTAATTTTGTTGACATATTAGACTTTTTATATATTTCCACTATTTAGTTTTTATATAGATATAAATATATTAAAATAATACAACTATTAAATAACATATTTTAAAAATATAGTAAAACTTCAGAACACTAAGAATTTATTGAGGAAAAAGTTATAGTTAATAGTTTATTAATTTTCTGCATATTAATAGTTAATTAGGTAGTTGTTCAGTTCAGGTATTGGTAGGATTAGAATATGACATTAATATGTGCTTAATTAGCTCTAATAAATGGCTAATAATGTAGTAATATGCAGGCTAATGAACAACTAATAGGTGTAACCAAAACATAAAGTGTTACCAAAAATATTCATAATATGAAGAAACCCCTCCATAACAACCTTCAGAATATAGAATACAAAAAAATCTAATTAAACCCTGCGGCTCGTGACGACACACTGAGGTGTTGAGGCATGAAAGGATCGGTCTGTGCAAAAAACTGAACAGTATTTATATAATTTTTTTTTTACCAATTATACACCACAATCCCTGATTGTCCTGAACTCATACATATCCGGTGGTACATAGACGTACATCCTTAAGTATCGCGGCCCATAGAAACAGTCACTAATGAGGCAGCTGTGCATAGATCTCTATGTGCCAGAGCTTGTTGACGCATCACACACTGAACGTTACGATTGAGCTCAGGACAGCTGGAGATTGTGGTGTAAAAGAGGTTAAAAATTATTTAAATACTGTTCTTTTTTTTTTTTAATCAATGTATCGTCACGAGCCGCAGAGTTTAATTTGGTTTCGTCTGTCTATGTTTCTTTGAAACGTTTGGTACCCATTGACTTGCATTATATGACTGACAGACTGCAACGGTTTGAGTTAAAAATCTCAGATGCCCTGGAGGTCAGCAGATAAACATCACATTTTCATTTTTGGGTGATCTATCCCTTTAAGAGTGCACAAGCATATACAAAGCTCGATTTCGTCAACTAAAAAAACTCCCATTTTAAATGAATTACATGCAACTTTATTGTAGACCAAAAGAAGACTAGAAAAACGGGTAAACCCATCTGATAACGCCAGTGAAACTGGAGAATGGACGCTGCAGTGTTTGTACATAAAGCTGACACTGTATTCAGATCAGAAATCTAAAACTTCATGCAAATGCGACTCAAACAGATTAGAAAAGGTCACAATTCAAATGATAGCCTAATGGTCTTTTGCAGTCCGCCGTCATTCATAAAGTTTGTGTGTGTCTGCAACGAGGTTTTAGCAGCTGCTCAGTTGGAGTATTTATTCCGGTAGTTTCAGATAAAACAATGACTCATGAATATGGAAGCAATTATTTGGCGTTATGCTGTTTGTGCAATGTAAGCCAGACGCCACACAAGAGCGACTCTAGCCGCGTTTGTCACCGAGCACAAAGACACACTCTTCAACAGAAGCGCCACCCGCACACTGAAACAACAACAAAGAAAGGACAATGACGCTTTGCCTCTTATCTGTCAAATAATGCAAATTGTTGATGGGTAAATTGTCAGCGTAGATTACTTCTCAGTGTGAGTCACAGAAAACAAACAAAAAGCACAAAAACAGGTACCTTATAAAAGCAATAGTGGAAATGGAAAAAAAGGTTTGCATGAAAAGAAAATGGAAAATCAAACATTTTTTGTTTGCTTTGAGGTCATCTATGTAAGAGTACTCTAAACATTGACAAAAAAAATCACTTTTAGCAGATTTTGAGATTTTTATTTTGTATACAAAACAGTACTATATTTGTATTCATATTTAGAATAAAAGATTTTACTTCTATTTTCAATTAATTTAAAATTTTTGTAATTTTTTGTTTTTTTTACACGTCTAAAGTTTATTACAAAACCCTTCTATAGTTTTAAATAATATTTAAAACGTATTTAAAGTTTTTATAACAAAAAAAATTCCCTTTTAGCAGATTTTGAGATACCACTATACCTTTTATTAATATTTAGAAGAAGTTTTATTCATATTTTTATTTTATTTAAAATTTTAGTAATTATATTGTTGTTTCTGTCATTTTTATTTTATTTATTTTACATGTCTATAAAGTTTTCAATAAACAAAATTCACTTTTAGAAGAGATACTTCTATAGTTTTCTATTAATATTTAGAATATGGTTTTCATTTATATATTTCATTTAAAACTGTAGTAAATTTCTTTTTCTATTTTAGTAATAGTTTTAGTTATTTAGGAAGACATCAAACTAAAATGACAACTGTTGGTTTGGTAGCTAGCTGAAATAAGCTTTTTTCCACAAGTAAAAATTAATGATTTTAATTTTAGTTTAAAATTTCAGTTTTAGATTATAATAACCTCGATAAGACTAATCAATAAAATCTCCATCTGTGTTTCTTTTCTACTTTATTTCCTTTCCCAAGCGCATATTAAATTGCATTGAAGGTGACAGGAATTAAGTGTCTTAAGGTCTTACGTTCAAAGTACAACGTGTCAAGTGTTGTTACTCTGTGACGTAACTAAAGGCAATTTGCAAGCTTGTTTGTCAATTCAATTTACTGGTTAAATTGATAATGCTTTCAGCTACAAAAAATTAATAAATAAATAAATAAAAAATCTACCTGACACTTTTTACCATGTATATAAAAAAAAGTTAACAATAATAATAATCATAGAAAATAAACGCCAGCAGTAAATCCTCCTGTAAAGTTACAACTTACAGTACTTACTTCCCAGGAGGACTTGAGCAAGGCATTTGAATGATTAGCAAAATAAGCAACAAACCACACACGTAACTTCCTGCTTCAACACATAACACATTAACAATTAAAAAAAAAAAAATCTTTCACGAGTTCCCACTTCCTCATTAGTAAACGAATACTGTAAGCATGTTTGGCGTGCTGTCCGGGGAGCAGGCTAGACCCCGGGCCCTACGGATTTTTAACCCCTAGGTGACGAGGGTTGGGCAGAGCCCAGTGTCCGGCCTATGAGATGAGTTTATAGATTGCTTGAATAGCGCTTCCAACGATGCAGGCCGTAGTGAAGCATTTGGACGGTAATGGAATAGGAGAAAAAGATAGATACGAAGTAAGCTGTTTAAAATGCAGAGACAGACTCTGAACCTGACGACAATGATTACTGGAAATTAGGTTTCCCCAACTAAGCGAGTCAGAGGCGACAGTGGCAATGAACCAATACTCCATGCGTGGAAGAAAACCTTGGGAGAAACCTGGCTTATCTGGGGCCAGTTCCCCCCTGGCCGGATGCCAGACACTCAATCTCCAGTTTAATATATTGAGGCGGCGTAAGGGGCAGCGGAGTGATGCAAGAACAAAGATACCAGAGAAGGGGAGTTTGCAGTATTTAAAGGGAAGCCTCTTGGCTCTGATAGGGTAATCGGGTAATAGGGAGATTGGCGGCAGTTGTGGTTAATCCTTCAAACGTGCTCCTCCTGAAATTTGTTTGCAAACATAATTTCTTGGGGTGATTATATGTCAAAATCTTCACAGAAAAAGAAAAAAAAGGTGCAGATTTCACATGGAGCTGTAATCTTTAATAACCAATCTTGAAGCCCTTACCATGAGTCTTCTCCATGAAGATCACCTTCGAGTCTGCGCTGAAGTTCTGGCCGGTGAGAATCATCTGCTGGCCTCCCAGAACCGAGCAGGCGTCCATGTCCTGTTTTTCTACCATGGGCAGCTCGTGGGCAGACCTCTGGGCTGTGGAGTCAAACGGGGAGGAAACAGAGGATGCAGATGAATTAAACGTCACAGGTTTGAACCCCATGATTTACTGAGATCTTGGCTCCACAACTCGTCAGTTCTGCAATCAACAAGTCACTTTGGATTAAAAAGTGTCAGATAAGCGACCGCTAAAATGTTTGCCGAAAAGTCATAAAGACATGTCTATGAATTGTTATAAATAGAAATGCTAAATTAATGAAGAAAAACACACAAAGGTTTTTTTTTGCATCATTAAAAAATTTAATCAATTACATAAATAACAAATATTATTTTATTTATTTTATTATTATTATTTTGATCAAATAAATGCAGTCTCTGTATGCATGTACATATACATACACACATTCACAAACTCATGTTTATACACACAAATTGTATCCATCTATACACACACACATGCATAATATTTACGTATATAAAAACTAAATATTACATATAAAACTAAAAATACTATATATGCTATATATATATATATATATATAATATATATGCTGTGATTGTTGCTTGATTGTGGGTTGTTATAAAAAGATAACACTGATAGCAATAACACTAATAATCTTGACTAAAAACTATGAACTTATGTATCCAAATCTTTCAACAGATTAGGAAGCAATCATAATTTATTTTAGAGAATTCGTGTTTTATTTATTTGCATTGGAAATAAGAGGCTTTTTACTAGAAAAAATAATTAGATGAAATTTATTTGCATCAGCCAAATTAACATTACACCATGTCAACAAACAGACAGGACGATCCAGCTTATTAAACGCCCTCCATATTTACTGTAGGCTGAAGGAGAATTATATCCTGCTGTACATGGTGATAAAGTTTGTCTTTGTGATATTAAGGACACGTGCTGGTGACTTATCAGTGATTTAATATCCTCCAGAGCTACTGTGATTAAGACAAATACGAGTGACCTTTGGACAGATGTGTGACGTGCTGTAATTTGAATTAATGAAGCATGCCAAGCTAAACTCTTAAATAATACAGCGTGTTACCTGAGATACGTCTGTGATACCTCACACAACAGATTTAACTTCCTATTAGACACACGGGGGGTTGGGGAGCTGTAATTTATCAGGCTATCTTTAAATTCATTCCTCTTTTGCACAGCTTACCTTGGTTTGCATCAAAGCAAACCTAGCTGAGGAGGAAGCAGAGCAACGAGACACGGCAGCAGAACTACATGCAACCCTAAACCACCTGATACAGTATCTGATAAAAGCCTGACAAGTATGTTTAAATACTTGACCCTTAACAGACATTGAAGGATCTGACAGGTTTAGCGACTGGATGTTGCAAAGTTCAAAGGGGTCATATGATGTTGCTAAAAATAATATTTGGAGTAATGCAATGTGTTTGTGTGGTTTATGTGCGTTGCACATTATTTTCCACATGCTACACATTATTGCACTACCCTTCACTGCTCAAAACTCACGTTTGAATAGTAAGTAGCAGGTTCTTTTAATAAGAAAACATAACTTACTTAAAGGGTTGTGAGTCAGAAGCACCAGACTGTTCAGAGGTAGAACTGCTTCACTTTATAGTCCCTGTGCACAGCCAGCATCTACTCTCCAGGTTTTAGGAGTCCGTCCTCCTTAAATGTGCTGAACACACTCTAATATTTGTGTCAAACTGTTCTGGTACAGTGTTGTGAATACAACTTTACACTAATTTCTAGTTGTGTCCTCTTTTGGAAACACAGACAAAGTTTGACTTTCACAGTGTCTCCAGAACATGGCGCCTGCAGCAACACTACAGCGAGAACAATAGCTCCTCCTTCTTTCTGTGTGCAAACATCGGAGTTTAAAAATAAAAAGTGTATAAACAAGCCGTTTTAGGGGGGTGTGGACAACTCGTAACTATAAAGAATATTGTTAACTTGAATCTTTGCCACTTCATCGACCTCATCTATGCACTAACAGCTTGTAACACTCCAAAGAGAGAGGAAATCTTGAAATTGCACCACCTTTAAGCAAACCAACAAAGTAATTAGCTCTGATTTCATCATTAGTGTTACTCACAGCATTCGATGGGATGCGAAGCGACTTGCAGGGACAGATGTTGGCCTCCTTGTTGGGGAATATGAACACGGAAAACCAGTCGAACGCGTGTGTTTTTCCGCCCAATGTCCGTCTCTCCTTTCCGCAGCTCGATGTCAGCGTTGCGAAGCTTGAGAATCCCGGCGCAATCGATTCTGAGAAGCATTCAGAAGTTACTATGAATATTTCAAACTAAAAAGAGTGGGAGGAGGAAGAATCACCACCATCAAGGTCTGCTCACATTGCTTTCATGTTATTCTTCGGCTCGAGAGGGATCTCCAGGACTTTGGTGCTGTTGAGGATCTTCTCGTAGCTGGTGGTGGTGACGGTTTTGCCTGTAATGCGATGGACTTGATAGAAAGCGTGAGGTTTTAGGATGCGCTCATCTGCCGTGCCGATGAAGATCTGCAATCCTAGTGGCTCCTTGCCTCGGTATCCACGTAACTGCACATGAAAAGCACAAACAGAGATATTTAGTAGCTTGGTTTAAACGGTTCAAAAGTTTGTGGCGGATAAGATTTTTTAATATTATAGTAAAAACTTCCCTTTATGCTCATCAAAGTGGCATTTAATTGATCAACTGTTAAGTGATTAAAATGTTAAAACGGCTTACTTTTGTTTAATTATATTTAGAAAATGTCTAAATAATAAATATACATAGTATACTATTTTATATATATATATATTAATAAACAAAAAAAATAATTTTTACGCGATTAATCATTTGACTGCACCACATACATATAATATTTGCCTTGCTTGTTAAAGTTTTTATCTAGTGTCAAAAAAAAAAATGCAAAAGTTCAGTGTCTGGTCTAATTTGTTAGCTGTGAAATACCTGCACATAGATGGCCCAACATGATCAAGATTCAACTTGAACTTAAACACACAGAAGAAGAATCACTGTGATGCACCTGAACATCAGCAGGATCTCAGACGGAAACATGCAAAGCGCTTTTTTAAGCAGCTCTTTCAGCGAAGGTCTGCTCTCCTGGTAGGGAAGCAGAGACCTGCTGGACACATTAGCATTTCCAGAAACCTTGAACTGAAGCCAGAAGGGCGTATGCCATCTGCAAACATCTTCTCATCTCCTCAAACTCTGCAGGAAACCCATCAGTCACTTGTAGGATCAAACTGTGGCAACATTTGATTGATCGTGGAACATAAATTTCAAATTCAAACCAAAATCTGAATGAGTTTATCGTGGCATTGGGAAATCAGATAGCGCCTGAGCGCAAATGTCTAAAGTTAGATTTACACATATGCAGACCAATGACCATCTTGGTTTTTGTCTGAATTCTTGCACTGAAGGTTAATAATTTAGAAGAGTTTTCAAATCCTGTCTGACACAGAGGCAAATGGGTCACATTTTCATATGCAAAACACGGCAAGCCCAATGAGAAAAACAACTACAGCCTTGTCGTTTTGCTGGAGATGAGCGAGATACAGTGCACAACAAAACAGCCTTTATCTAGCGGGCATTATAACGTCACGTATTTCAGGGCTAGAGATTTTGGAAGCTGTAATTTCAGGGTTTTGTGCAGGAAAAAGACCAGTTTTAATATAATATGAGGCTAAAATACTGCCTGATCCTTTACAGAGCTGAACTTTGCCATTTAAGGTACTTGTAATAAACTAATTGTAGGGAGAATCCCTACAATTAGAGATAAATGCATTTCTCAAGGGCACTTTGATGATATCTGCAAACACAAACTTTGTATGGAACATGCAAGTCCTGTGAAGGAAATGAAATGAAAATGAAATGAAATGAAATTAAAAAGTGACAAAAAACAAAGAAACACAATAAAAATGTTAATACTACAAATAACATATGCAATAATAATAAACAATAATGAAAAATGCAATTTATAAAATAATTTGCCAAAAAAATAAATAAATTAATATATATAAAGAGAATAATATATAGAAAATTAATAAATATAAAAAGAAGATTACAATAAAATGAAATACTAATATATATATATATATATATAAATATATATATATGTGTGTGTGTGTGTGTGTGTGTGTGTGTGTGTATTTTATATTTATACAATTTATAAAATAATTTTAAATGTAATACAGACAAGAGGATGTATTTTTAATTCAATTTATATACAGTAAAAAATTAAAGGTAAAAAAATTCTAAGGTAATAAATAAAAATTGTATAAGTTTTTTTTACTTCAATTAATATAATCTATAATAATATACTATAAGTAAATATATTGTATTATTATTTTATATAATATTTTATTTTGTTTTTAAAAGCAATTACCAAAGAAACAGTTGTCATTTCTTTATTCACATAGGCAGTGTGGGTTTTGACATATTAAAGATCTTGCATTTTGTTGAAGAACTAACAGCCTTCAGTTGGTGTCAATACTGCACATGACAGATTATATGATAAATGAAAGTAAAAGACACTTTCAGAATTACTACATTTCAGCTGCTTCCTTCCAAGCAACTGAAGGAAAAACTGACCTTTGTTAGTTAGTTTCCTTTTGTGATTTACTGAAATTATTCAAATCAGCGTGACATGGCTGCAAAAGCAGAGCCATATTAATACTGAAAGCAGATGATCCAAAAACGCAAGCAACAAATTAGATGCGCACAAAAAAAAAAGGAGAAAAAAAAAGAAAAGAAAAAAAGAGTGTCTAGATCGGAAGGAAGTGTGCAGAAACCACAGAGCATGAAGATGCAGCTAAATTTACTCTGGAGTTTAAAAGCACACTGAGCAGGGCATGTGTCAACACTTCTCATATTAGGTGGACAAACCTGGTGAACAATAATGTTGCATCAGATATGGGGGATGAATAGTGTGCAGTTGGACTAAAACAGCTGGGTTTAGTGATCTATACAGTAGTTAACGTTTATATGATGAATATTAATATGATGAAAGTTGCTGAGAAAGACAAATCATAAATGAGATCTCTTTTATATCTCAACTGCTCCTAAAGTGCGGTGAGAATAAATGGAGAGCATACTAACGTGTTTGCTCAAGTTTTCTCCTTCTCAAGAGGTTAATAATGTCTCCTCCAGATCGTCTCATACTGTGCTTAACATACTAAAGCCCTCAAGCACAAAATCTTGAATTTTAACTAAATTTAAACTGAATATGACCAAAACTACCATTAAACAGTCATATTTTATCTTTTATTTTATTTGAATGTGATTTTTCATTCCAAAATAGGTTATTAAATAAAATACAAATAATAAATAATGTTTAAGGATATATAAATGAGTGGGGTAAATGTAATATTTAATCTCAAAATAAATAAACAAACAAGTAAATAAATAAATATTATTTAAAGGAAATTGAAAGATGCATATTTTATACATGCATTTATAGTACATTCAATATATTTAATAAATAAATAAATAAAAACTGAAATATGTTTAAAAAAAATGTAAGAATATATCAATAAGTGGGGTGATTTAATCTCTAAATAAATAAACAAACAAGTAAATAAGCAATTAAGTGCATAAATACTGTTTAAGAAAATATATTTATTAATTATATATTTATTTATATGTTTATGAACAAACACAAACAATTAATGTCTAAGAAAATGTGAAATTACTCATATTGTTTTGTAGTGACCCTAAATAAGTAACTGTGCGAGTGACAGCACAATTCTATGAATACTGTCATCCTGCGTGAAAGTCTAAAAGTGTCTCTTTAAGGTACAGGTGAGTGAGTAAACACAGACGTTTCCATGGGCCATCGGAGAACCTGGTTGCCATGGCAGCGGGCGAGCGGTGAGTCAGTGGTGAGGTTGGAAAAGTAAAGTAGAGGAAGGAGCAGTCCTGAGTAACTCCTGCCACGTGATTGGCCAGAGCTGGGCTGCACTGACCACAGCCAGCGCCAGGGAATGGAAAGCATTAAACATTTTGGCTTTGCCAAGACAGTCTGCAATCTTTAGAACAGCACTGACATCGGAAGGATGCTGGCCGCTCCGCTAACAAGACCATTAAAGATGGTTTACACTGAGAGAGCAAAAAGCAACAAGAGGCCTTTCATATAAACTGTTACCCGAGCAACTTCAAACTTTAAATGGTAAACAAACTGAGCAATATCATGTGTCTTCAGAATACAGCTGCCATTACTGCGTCTGTAAAAGCTGGAGGTGAACACGAGTTCCTGAACAGGGTTAAGGAACCTAAAAGCAAATCTGAATGCAGTAAAACCCCCTGTAAAATGTAAAAGAATTTCCCCCCAAAAATTAATTAATTAATTAAATATTAAAAAAAGCTTACAATAAAATTAAATACTATATATATGTAATATATATATTACAAAAATTATACAACAAATATATATACATATATATATATATATATATATTATATTTTATTGCATTTATCTTTTTTTTAATATACATATATATAATTTGTAAACACAAATAAGTGCACAAATTAAAATGTAATACAAAAAAAATTATACATTTCAAAAGGGGTAAAAATAATAAAATAACTATGTACGTGTATGTGTGTGTCTGTAATAAAATTATATTTAACTATAATCATAGTTAGTAGTGGTCAATCAAGTACTACTCCAGTTGTCACTGGTGTTCCACAGGGTTCTGTTTTGGGACCTCTTTTGTTTCTTATTTATCTTCTTCCAATAGGCACCATCTTTAGGAATCATGGCATTCAATTTCATTGTTATGCAGATGACACCCAACTTGATCTCTCCTCTAAACCTTCTTCAACGCTTCTCCCTTCAGCTCTTGCCTCGAAGAATTAAAAGTTTGGTTTTCAAGTAATTTTCTCAAACTGAATAATAGTAAAACAGAAATGATTCTTGTTGGTACAAAAACTACATTAGGTAAGTCAAATATTTCTTCTGTTTTGATTGATCATTTTAGGCCCAATCCCAATTCTACCCCTTACCCCTACACTTTCCCCTACCCCTCCGTTTGGCGCGTTCACGTGTAAGGGTAGTGGTGTCTCAATTCCCCTTTGATCGGAGGGGTAGAAGTAAGGGGAAGGGCTAGATAGCCCTCGAAACGAAGATTTTTCGGGACCTCACTTCAAACGAAGGGCTAAGAGAAATT
>JAUMHQ010000089.1:15729575-15742696 GCA_032361165.1 Enteromius paludinosus | reverse complement strand
TGTTTTAACGGTCGGGTAGTACGTTCGGCTTTAAATGTAGTACCTACTTAAGAAGTATGCGATTTCGGACGCAGCGTGTGAAACGTAAGTAACGCGTGTGAAGTAGAAGACAATAATGAGGTTAGTGCCACCCGCAGATTAGGAGTAGGTAGTACGCTTAGGTCGGAGCCATTGACAGTAAAAGAAAGGTCGGAAAGGATTCTAAAAATAGACATGTGAACAAACAGGCGGCAAAATAAACACATTAATCGATACTCTTGCGGACGAATCCATGCATTGAATCGTTGGCTGCATAATCGATGCATCGATATGAATCGATTAATATTTACACCCCTAATATATATACACACATATATATGTGTGTGTGTGTTTACATTTATGCATTTATATATATATATATATATATATAAATAAATAAATGTGTTTTTAATACAATTTAATTACATGAAGTGTCATAAAATATTATAGAATGTACTTGCAAAAAGAGACAACTCAGTTTTTATATGTTCAAAATCATGTTTTTTCTTTAATTATGGTATTATGTTTTTATTGCTATTTTTGTTATTTTTCCCCCCTAATCAAAATTACCCAGCTGCAGTTTGAGATTAATTGCAATGCACAATGAAAAAACGTGTTTTTTAAAAATCTATCTACATTTCTTGTTTCCAATAATATTAGAAGTATTACTAAATGTTGAAATTAACATACTATTAATTAGGGATGCAACGGTTTTCGGTTCATTATCGAACCGTTCGGTTCGCCCTGTTCGGTACACCCGCGTGAACTGTGATATTTCGGTAGCCTATTTGAGGCATTAAACTATCATTATAATTAAAATGTTAATTTTCTGTGTATTAAGCGCATAGACAACCAGGCGATGGTCAGAACTTCTCAAGACTAGTGATGGGTCATTCTTGAACGATTCGTTCATTTTGAACGAATCTTTAATGTGAGTCGGGAAGAACGAGTCGTCTCGTGGGAGTGATTCGTTCAGTCGTGCACGGCTCAGGCTGCATAGGTTAAGCTCATGGGGCTGCCACGTGATGAACGAACGACTCGAAAAACCCGAAGACTCGAGAGACGAACGAATCAATTCTGTTTCCGGCTGCATAGGTTATATATATTATTCCAGAACTTTACGACGCGAGTAAGAGCCAACACTTAGAGATACATTTTATTATCATTGTATTTTCTTGTTGCTGTCAATATCTATCTGAATAATGTTCATGTTTATATTTCACTTTATACTGCACTTTTTGTATTGTCCGTTTTTGAAAGAGGGCAAAAATAAATGTGGTGTTTTGACTTAATCTGTACCTTTTTTACTCTGTACCTTGATAACTTGAAATAGAAAGGGCAAATGACCTCCGGCTATGTTAGATCTCACATACAGTACTGTACAGTAATACTGATGTATCGAAAACGAACCATTCCCGTGGCCAGAAAACCGTGGTACAAACCCAACCGTGGGCTCACTGTCCCGCTGCATCCCTAGTATTTATTCATCTTTGTTAAACACACACACATGTTGGTTTCTGTGATTTATGGGGACCCTCCATAGGTGTAATGGTGTTTCTACTGTACAGACTGTGTGTGGTATTGTCCTACACTGACCCTACACCTAAACCTACCCCTTACAGGAAACTGTGTACAGACTTTGAATTTCATCAAACACTGTTTAGTATGTTTTCTAAGCCTTTTGTTTAACAGGGACACAGGAAGTGTCCTCATAAACCATGTTTACATTGTAGTACCCATGTCATTATACGCATTTGTGTCCTCGAAAACCACAAATCCCAACACACACTCACTCTAGCATCATTATAAATTATGAAACAACATTATATGAATTACCATATTACAAAATTAAAATAGTAAAATAAATATTGTCAACAAATAGTTACCAACTAATACTATTTAGTGTTAGTTATTGTCTGTTAACTATCATTAACTACTGGCGCCTTGTTGTAAAGTGTCACAGATATTAGTGTTTTTTATTATTTTTGGTCATACAACAGTTCTGTTTTAAACCTGATCCTCATATTCGCTAGTTTCAGAAAGAAAGAAAAAACAAAATGTACCAAAAACCACCATAAAATAAGTTAAACTCAAATATCCCTTTTCACCACTTTGTGCAATATTTTTTTCCTTTACAGTAAAACGCACGACAAAACTAGCGATGATTCAGTCTGAGGTGCTGCTGTCTGATGGCCTTCCTCGGGGACAGTGATTCACTGAAGCTAAACGCTGGAGAAATCTGATGATTCAGAGCGGACGGCGCTTCACCACACACACACACAAGCGTCCGTTCTTGTAGCGTCCAGACGGACAAACTAGAGAACCCACCAAAACAAACGCAACGTCAGACGGGTTATTATAGCATGGGGGTGAATCAAACCTGAGGCTCCAGCAGGTTTGGGCTTGTTGGAGCGGGCTCAGGAGGTCAGTTTGGAGTAGCTGGGAGGAGAGAAGCGCCGGCGCAGGTATTTGAGGATGTAGAGCGGCAGACAGCTGACCAGAGTGATGGCCGTCACCTTCCACACGAACGACAGGGTGGCGATGAAGTACACATCTGTCAAGGACACAAAACAACACGCTGTTAGAGCACGGCTCCTCTGGGACGCTCTTCAACATCTGCTCGTGTTGCACACGACTGCCAAGAGTTTCTCCATCTGGCAAGCTCCCAGCTGATTGGACGACTTTACGCAATTTCCCGGGAATCAGAGAGGAGATTTTGATTAGTCATGTTTAGAAAATTTGCAACAGTTTGAAGTGTTCGGAAAACGTCTGAATACGTTCAAAGATTAGCGGCATCATAGATTTTGAAAATTTTGGGTCTGGGTATTTTGTAATGTTTTTTTTTTTTTTGTTTTTAAATCCCATGTTTATCAAGCAATTATTTGATCAAAACCACAGTAAAAACAGTGAAATATTATTATCATTTAAAACAACTGTTCTCTATTGTAAGATATTGTAAAATGTAATTTATTCCTGTGATCGAAGCTGTATTTTCTGCATCAGTGCTCCAGTCTTCAGATCACATGATCCTTCTGAAATCATTCTAATACGCTGATTTGCTGCTCGAGAAACCTTTATTACTATAATCAGTGTTGATTTTGCTGCTGGTATGTGATATTTCACACTGTTTCACATCCAAGCCGCACGCTCACGTAATCGTTTCCCAGCAAGGCTTTTGTTCTATTCTTGTTCATGAAATGTAAAACCCAGCTGAATATATCTTTGGCTCTTTTTTAAAGCTTTATTCCCAGAAATGCAGGGATCGACCCCAAGCCAGGGCCTGCGAAGAGCTCTCAGAGCACAGTCGGGTCAGACGTGCAGTGTTTGTTTAGTGTGGACCGCTGGACGCCTCATCAGCACCACTGAAAGAACACTTGTTCTGATGCTGTGAGACGGACACAAGTCATCTTCAGCAGCATGGATCCATCATCCTCTCTGAAGCCGGTCCAAGAACCTATTCCTCCAAGTGACGCTGGTGGGCAAAAGCAGACCGGTTCGGTTGAAGGTCTTGGATGCAGTTTTTAAGGAAATTTTTGAAGAAAGCATCTACTAAATGACTTAATCCAGTGTCTCCACACCTTTATACCAATTCATTTCCATGTTTTTATTCTTTTTCTTATTATTTTTTGGATAAGGATTAGACTGGATTGGGATTTTTTTAAAGAATCTCATGTTTAAAGTAGATATAATTAAAACATATTTTAAAATATATTTTAATCAAATATTATATTCATTTAAATAATTATTTTATATAAAGTGCTGCTTCAATTTTACTAACAAATACTACCAATAAAACAAGAATATTATATATTTTTTATTACCATTATTATATTATTATTTTGCATATTTCTAAAAATTTTATTTATATATATTTTATTTGCAAAAATTTTGTAAATTGTTATATTCATTCTTTATTTATTTTTTTTAAGAGCTAAAGAAAATTATTACAATTTTACTAAATTAATTTTGTAAAAAATTTTACAAAATTAAGATTTTTATTTTATTTTATAAAGAATATTTTTCTAATACAGTAGTTAAAATGTTTTACATTTTTTTAATGTAATATTTATTATTTTATATAAAAATAAGCACTCACAAAAAAACAACTGGGACTAACTATTCTGGGACAAAAAAAAGAAGATCAATTTATATTATATAGTACCAATAATATAACTAAATAAAATAAATAACCAATTTAAATAATCAATAAATATATTATTTTGCATATTGCTCTTTTTTATTTATTTAAAAAAATATATTTCATATTCTCTATTTTATAAAAAGTGCAAAAATCAATGGTAGATCAACAGCACAAATTAAACTGTATTAAACTAAAGCAATTTAAATAAGCAATTATTATAATATTATTTTGAATATCACTATTAAAACTAAGCCACAAGGTTGTCTCCGAGGGATGCAGGAACTTTAGTTTTTTAACCCGTTCAATCAAAGGAATCATCGAAGTGAACCGATGTTCAATTTACTGCTTGCTTTCCTGACACTGTGCATGCTGGAGTATCACCTCAGTTTGTAAACAAACGTGACAAAAACAGCCATGCTTGTTGAACAAGTAGCAGCTTGTTCATTTGCTCAATTATGAAAACTGCTAGAAAAAAACCCACAATAACGTAAATAGGTGAATTCTCGATTACTTTTCCTTGTAAGAAAGTGAGAAGCGCTCTGATAAACACAGAGACCTTGGCCAGAGCAGCATCAGCGCAGCAGGAAGTGAGAGCAGGCTTGTGGTATTTCCCTCGGCAGCCATCGGGCCGTTCTCGGACGGGACAGAAACAGCCACAGGCGCCCGCGCTGGAATGCTGCTGACTCAGCCAGATTCACACCGAACTCTCTCGGAGGAACACAGGAGTGGTTTTGTGGCACGCGGCCACATTCTTTACCTGCACACGTCCCCAAGTCTGACGTCAAAATCATTCAATAACAACAGGATTTAATGACGATAATAGGATATAAAGCAGTACCGAAAACCTTGAGCAGAAAGCATAGATGAAATAAATATAATGCCACCAAAACGACGAGAAGAGGACACGGCAAGACTAAAAAAAATTAATAACAGCGCAAAAGCATTTCAGTAATGTGTTTGACGCAAAACAAACTATACTTTACTAATTGACTGATAACATTCATTGATAACAACAAAAAATATGTTTAAATGAAACAAAACCAAATTTAATTTGCATACATTTCTAGAACAGAAATCTGAACTAAACACGGTTGAAAATACCCGTTTCATTTTGTTGTTAGGTGAATGATATATGTACAAACCTTCTGTAAAAAAAACTAGAGAAAAAAAAATATATTTATATTTATTATTGCAAATATAATTGCAAATATTTATTAAATAATTGCATTATTGATTTATTTATTTTTATATTTCTTACATTTTACAAACAAATACTACCAATTAAAAAAATACTAAACTAAAACATTATTTAAGTAACATTTTATATATATTTTTTTTTTTACATTTCTTATATTTTACAAACAAATACTACCAATAAAACTAGTAAACTGTAAAAATATTTAAATAACATTATAATATTTAAACTACACAGTTTTACATGCATTATTTTATAAGAAGCGATAATACACAAAATATTAGAATTAAAAATTAATTTATTTTATAGTTTACATTTATCACTTTTTAAAATCAAATCTAAATGAATTTCAAAAAATAAAAATTACTATAGAATTACAAAAATGGTTCACTCCTATACTTATGAACGGCAGAAACTACAACATACAATATGGCAGGATAATCCCGCCTTCTATACAAAAGAGCCAATCGCTGACTGGTAAAGTCATTGAGTCACTGCAGCGGCTCTGGTTCCCATAGAAACAGAAAGAACTACACATTGCAAACACGGCTGCAGACTTTCCTCGAAAGGGACTCTGGTGTAATGCAGACTCACCGATGAACTCGTGCAAGAAGACGAGGGATGCGATGTAGCAGGCCAGACTTAGGAGTTCAGCTACGATCATCAGCCAGTGCCACGTCTGCACGGTCAGCGCCACCATCAGCAGCTCCGTCAGGATCAGAGACGTGAACGAGATCGCCACGATGTGCACAAACTCCGACTCGAACAACAGCAGGGCCCCGTACATGATGATGCTGCCTGAAGAGACGGGTAAACACACACATATTCAAGAGGAGTGTGCGTTATGTTTAGAACTTGCATATATATATATATATGTATATATTTAGAATATTAATTATATTAATACAAGTATAAATGTATCTATGTAATATATACAGAACAAGTATATTTTATATACACATAATAGATACGTAATATAAGACGTTATCATTTAACAGCACTAATATTAGTATCAGACTAGATTTATGTGCGCAGGTTATTATGGGAGGAAAGGACTGGGAATTTGGTTCTTTTAAGTTAAATAAAGAACTTTTGTCTATTCATTTTTAGCTGCAGATATATGACAAAGGTCAAGATGAAACGAAAACATTTGTCTCAGAACGGAGGATTCACTTTACGAGAGCACAGAAATTCCCTCAGATTGTCCTATCTGCCATCTCAGGAAGAGGAAGAACACTTCCATGGATTTAGCTGTTTTTGAGAGCTTCCTGTCCTGAAGTGTTATTGTGAACTTTGAGCTCGAACGCAAACACCAGTGAGACACTGAGAAACGTGATTGATGCATACATGAAATGTGCTCTATTTAAAGCACAAATGCAAACACGCTACAGACCTGGGACCGAACCCAAAACACAAAGAGCAGAGGCAAGCTGCGTTCGGGTGAGAGATGAGTAATGAGGGTCTAATGCAAACACAATCACGGTGCCACGCTCAGAGATTTACACACAAAGACAGCTCAAACAGACCTCGTGGAAAACCTCCCCGTGTAGCCCCACACACACACAAAGATATTCAGCGCAGGCGAGCGAAAACACATGCGTGGGTTTGTTTGGATGAAACAACATTGAGCTGCTGTTTTCTTAAAGGGACAGTTCACTCAAAAATGAAAATGATCCTGTCTTTCACTCACCTTTGAACTGTCCGTTTAACATGCTCTGAATGGTTACAGTCACGCTTCGTTCAGTGCTAGACATAAATGCTCTACTCAGTTTATGCACTACTACTAGTGATGTAGTGAAGTTCATGCATCACACCATAGGGCTAAAAAAAACCATTATGCACTTACCTTGGTAGATACTGATCAAGACCCATATTAAGAAGGTTTTGAACGAGAGAGGCCGTCCCTGAAAACAAACAATTTTTTTTTTTTTTAAATCATTCATTTGTTAAACAGTCTTAGGTTAGTACTTTGATAGAGTCGGAGATACCTTTAGAAGATCTTTGTAAAGTTCAGGATATAACATGGCCACCTCAGACTTGACGTCTTTATCCAAAACCAGAGAGAAAACTGGGAACATGGTGTAGATAGTGGAGTATCTGTGAAGAGCATCAGCAGAGAATCGCCATGATGCAATATATTATAATAGGCTAAGGCTGCTTTTATTTGACCAAAAAACAGCAACAATTTTCTATATTTAAAGCAATTATTTTAATTTAATAAAAAAAATGAAAAAACCGCACACACTTCTATAAACTTTATGGATATCTATCAATTTATCTTTTTGATGAAAAATGCATAAAATGTTTTATGCCATATAGGGTTGGGCGATGTCGAACAATTTGGCATCGTACGATGTCAAATGTGAAACATCGCAATGGACGATGGCATCGTCGTCATAGGCGGTGGTAGTTGGGGGGGGTATGGCGAGCGCTTAAACAAGGGTTTGAAATGAGCTCGCGGCCCCGTTTCTTCGCATGTACATCTGTTTTCCTCTCGCAGAAATGATTTACAGCGCTCGCCAGCATCAGCGGTGCGCTCGCTTATTAATGGCATAGATTTGCCGCCATAAATTAAGGGTGTTTTTCGCAAACTGGTTGCTACTGCTGCGGTGGGGCGGAGGATGGCATCGTCTATCGACCCAACCCTAATGCCATATGCCTTTTTTTTTTGCAAAACCAGAAATTTTCCACTCAAAACTACTGGATTTGGATTAAAAAAATTTTTGCAGTCACGGATACCAATTTCTAGCAAACAAATACATAAATATATATATATATATATATATATATATAGACGAATTATAAAGAGACTGTAGAACTTTGCTGAGATTTTTCCAGCACAGGAAACTTCTTTTCGAGCCAGTAATAGAAAACATCTTTAACTTTGACATTTATCAGTGAATAAAAGTAAAAGGCACCAAATGTAGTAAAATCTTAGACATTCTGCTGGCCTGTACAAGAGACAAGCGTGTATTTCCTATGCAGAGAACGTCAAAGTGACAGATCTCTTAATGGAGATCACTTTCCCTGAATCAGACGAGACCTAATCCTGTCCGTGTTAACCCCTTGTTGGTTTCAGACTTCACAAAGGCTCCTTTTGATGTGTATCAGCTCGGACGCTCTTCATGGAGCTCAGCAGCCCGTGACTCTCGATGGAACAAAACCCTCAGCGATCCTCAAATGTCAGAGCTGTCTGAAACACATGGCTGAAATGCCAGCGAGATTTCAGCGAGTGCAAATGAGTCATCAGCACTGGCACACTCACCCGATAATGAGGAAGCCTTGATAAAGTGGAACAGATGCAAAGTAGAAGACAGAGGAGAACACGGCCTGTGGAAACAGCAGCACACACATCAGATCGTCCTGTCACATCTCAGTAGGGCAATGGTATGATGATACAATAATGTGTATTATACAATACTGTGGTACATTGAGATATATATATATATATATATATATATATATATACACCATGATACCAAATCAATACAATGTGCAGATGAAAACAGTTGGCATTACCATTTAGCATGTCCAGAAACTTATAATATGTAATTATAATAACATAAATATATATGCAATTACATAAAAACAGATTACCATAGTGTCACAGTGTACCATAGGGTTATGTTATAACAGTAAATCTATATAAATACGTACATTATTCACAAATATCCAAGCACCTAATCCAGTACATAAACAGTTGATTACTAAACACAGTATTATACTAACAATGTGTGTTATACCAGGGTAAATATGGTAGAGTTTTGTCTAATACAAGTGTTTTTTTTTTATGTGAAGCCATCATCGCTGCAGTGTGTTTATGAGCGGCTGCTGTGATTGATGAGCTAGCGGTGGATAAGTACTGCAGCAGACACTACCTGCATGGTGCTGATGCAGAGACTCCGGTGGATGACAAACTGGCTGAGTGCGGCGGAGCGCTTGTAGCTGTTTCTGCCGTGGACCATGAGCAGTCTGCCCAAGTGCTTAAACTGAGTGATGGAGAAATCTGCAGCCAGAGACGCCTGCTTCCCTTCCTGCACACGCAGAGAAACAAACAAACCAACAGCTCAGAGCGCTCACACACAGCTTCTGGACCGCCAGCAGCAATGTTTTCTAGATTAAGCCGGCCTATATTAAGCACGCTCGGATCACTGGGAACCAAAAAGACTGCCCGCATAACCACGTCAAGTCAATCGAGGCTTAAGCTGCGTTAGTCACCAATGACTCAATATCAATTAACCGTCTCATTTTGATGAGCTGGAAACCTTGCTCTGCCCACCACAACTGGGTCAAAATGGCTTTGTAGTATATTACGTACATTAAGACTTATAAAACATCTCTAAACATTTCTAAACTGGACGTCCACCTCAGAGTGGGATTCCTGAAATCAGATCATCCGGAAATAAACAATGTGGAGCCACTGAAGTAAAAAAATAAATAAATAAATAAATAATAATAATTGGTCAATAAAGCTAGGTTTCACATTCTTAGCTGCACTATGTATAATAAAATGATATGCATTAAAGTGTAATATAACAAAATAATAAATATAAACAAAAAAAATTTAATTAAACTGAGATAAAAATGTGAAATAAAGAAACTGCAGATAAATTAGTAAAAAACAATAATATTTCTGGAATGGTTTCAGCTCAAAATACGAAAAACTATTATAATTAAATAATAAAAACTAAAATATATTTTACATAAAATAAAACAGATAAAATAAATGTAATGTAGTCAACCACATTAATATTTCTGATATTTATATAGATGTTACGTCCTTAATCAGAACAGTTTGGACTATAAAAGTATTATGATAAATGTTTATTATGATTAAATGGCTGTTAAAAAACACAAATTAAATTAAACTGCATATAAATTAGTTGAACATATTGATTATTATGGTATTAAGATGGATAGCTCTGTCTTGATAAATCTAAACATCTACTACAAATTTGAAATATAATAATTTTTATTTACTAATTTCATCAATTCACTAATTTCACGTGCATTTACTAATAAACTCGTCAGTTTTCGAATGCATGTGCAGATGCTGTATTATTTAAAACAATATGAATACGTCTAGAGTTGTGGGAAGCTGTAGCCTGTAAATGTCTGAAGTGATTTCACAGGAGAACTTTGCTGAGCTTTCAGTGTCATGTAATGTAAGAAATGTGAGAATCTGTGTGTTTGACGCAGATGTACGGAAGCCTCCGGAAGCAGGCGGCAGTGTGTTTAACAGGACTGCTGCTCTGGGAAGCGGTAGCTCTTACTTTGCCCTCCACTCCCACGCCACAGTCTGCTTCCTGGATCATGCTGACATCATTTCCTCCGTCCCCTGAGAAAGAGAAAACAGTGAGTGATGAGCCAGAGACAGCTGGTGCCGTGACCCGGATTGAGACAGAGCAGTGTCATATTAGTATCACTGATGGTGATGCATTATTTTGTGTATATGGTGAAATGAAATGTGGTTTAAGGTGCAAAAAAAACATTATTTCGCACATATTGTACATTGTGTTTCTCATCTAAGCCACGCCTCCTGAAACAGGTCGATTTGTACAAAGCTCATTGTTCTAAAAAAGCGAGGTGTGCTCTGGAACACCGATTTCTAGTTGTGTGCTCTTTTGGAAAAATTTCACAATGAATCACAGAGCGTCCAGCAACTAAAACACGACAGCGAGAATAATAGCTCCACATTCTTTCTTTGCGTAAACATTTGAGTGATGTTATGCCCCCACTCCAGCTGTTTCGGGGGTGTGCACAAGTCTTTTATAAAGTGCACAAAACTTTTCTATCAAAGAATATCTCATTGGTTTTGAGACTTTAGTCTTTGAAACTTCACTGATCTTCTTTATGCACCAAGAGCTTGTAACACTCCAAAGAGAAAGAAAATTTTGAATGCATATGACTTATCCTCTACTAGACCACTGCAACACACGTGCACAAATGTGGAAGTGGCAGTTATTTATTGTGCATTTCGATATCATGGATCACAATTACACTTACCACAATCCCAAAAAAGGTAGATGTATACAAACTGAGGCAAGAAGATATTGGAACAGTCAACGAAATAAAACGAGAATAAATATAGGCGTGGCGTTTCCAAAAAGGAGAGAGCTTTACGAAAACCTCACACTGTACAGAGACTCCGCTCTCGCACGTGATTTAATAGACAGCAAATATATATTATTCATTGTGGCATTATTCAAGTAATAGCCACGTACAGCTGGTTAGGTGATTAAACCGATATGAATGAGCTTTTCATCTGTGAACATGATGTTTTCCCAATGTTCCATGCTCCGTCAGTGCGTCATCGAACTTTGCCTCCGTTATTTTTTTGAAAATGTGACCTCTAGTGGCAAAAACTTACATATTGTGCCTTTAACAATAGATTATTTTATTTCAAGTAATAAAATATAATTAACGCCATGTCAGCGTCTTAGGCTATTTTCATGGCATAAACAATAAAAAAAAGGCTTTAAGATTAAACATGCAATATAGTTACATAACAAAAAAATAAATGTACACACATCGATGACCATATCAGTATCTGTAAATATTTCTGGTTTATTTTTTCATATGTTAGCGATAATCTGATTTGGATCACATTGAAAACCCTAAACACCAAAAAACAAAGACTGCAATAATTAAGTGATTTAGTAGCACAGGAAGGACACAGGAAGTGCACAGGGCTGAGAGGAAGTTGCATACTCACCCACGGCGCAGGTGAGTTTTCCGGTGCGTTCCTGCAGCAGTCGAACGATCTGGGCTTTCTGTGTTGGAGCACAGCGGCAGCAGACGACGGCCGGACACTGACACGCCAACTCCATAAACTCATACTCATAATACTTCAGACAGACCTGCAGCAACAACACAAACAGGACTGAGAACAGATCAATACAGAAGAAGAGATTGATCAGACTGGTCATTTAATAAAAAGGCAAACATCATGATGAGACACCTTCAAAAATAAAGACATTAATAAAAAAAAAATCTGGGGGGAGAACATGTAACACAAATTGCACCAAAGTTATCACATTTTGCAAACATTTTACAACAAGATTCAGTAGTTAACATGAATTAAGAATGAACAATAATTCGTAGCATTTATACATCTTAGTTAATGTTAATTTCAGCATTTATTAATGCATTATCAATATCACTGTTAATACGTTTTGTTTGTTAACATTTGTTAAAGCACTGTGAACTCACATGAACAGTAAACGACATTGTTGGGATTACTCAAATGATTAATTACATCCAAAAAAAAAAAAAAATTGTTTGCATAATGTGTGTGTTATGTATATTTTTATGCATATGTAAATACACACACATATACAGCATATATCTACATGCATATAACTTCGTATCACATATAAATGTAGCACATTTTTGTCTTAAATAAACACATGCATCTGTGTGTATTTGTATATACATAATAAATATACACAGCACATACACATATCATGCAAGCCAAAATATCTTCGAAATATCTTCGTTTGACAGCACAAATGTTTACCTCGTTATAACGGTCATATTTTATAATAATATCTCAACTACTACAATATCTCAATCTCGCCTTTGTTCCATGTCATCTGCTAGAACGCCACTCTCTTGTGCCTAGAAATTATGGTTTATAAAGCTTTAAATATGGATAGTTTTCTTAAACACATCTCTTCACTTCAGAAGACCTTTATTAACCCCTGGAGATTTTAAACATATCCAGTTCTATTCGTCTGAAAGAAGAAAGTTGTAGATACCTAGGGT
>JAUMHQ010000089.1:15679421-15696979 GCA_032361165.1 Enteromius paludinosus | reverse complement strand
TATATATATGTACAAAAATGAACGCATAGACAAAAGACTACTTAAAAAACAATAAATAAAAATTACACACACTATCCAAAAGTACTAGCAATTTTTTTGTTGTTTTTTTACGTTTACATTGAAGTATCTAAACGCCATGGTACGTATGATTTTTAATGCCTTTTGTGTAAACACATTTTTGTAAGAAATTGCATGGTAATCATAGTATACAAAGTTCATGTAGTTTTAATAGTACGTAACAGCATAGCATTCCAAGTACCATGGAGCACAGTGTAAACACCATAATAGCACTACTTTAATCTTATCCACTCAAAACAACTTACTAGTCATGTTTTCTGCTTTGAGAACAAGGAGAAAACAAATTGTCCTGCATCATAATCAGTTTAGACAAGTATCTCTCACGGTCTATTACTCATCTCAGTGTCTTCAAGTCTCTTCTGCAACAGTAATGACATGTTGATTTAGACACAAAACAAAGTTTTGGAAAAGTCATCCTTGGTTTTATTCTCAAAATATCAGAACGGAAGGGCAACAAACAAAAGCAAACATTTACAAAAAGTCTACACTGTAAACAAGCCTAAAACAGACTCAACATTTGAACAATCATACAGACATGACCCCATTTAACCAAGATCTGACACCACCTTTTCGTTTTTTATTTTGTTTTGTTTTTTTTACATCTAGAAAAAAAGGCACAACTTGGTAAATGCATATTAGAAAGAGAATGTACAGGAGGAGTCTGCCTATTCTGAACAAGTGTTGTGCAAAGTGTCTGGCGATACATTCATTATATTACAGAAATCAGCAGGTTATGGAGGCACAATGCAACCATAACTCCAAACACAATGCAAAAAAAAAAAAAAAAAAAATTTACACGAAAAAAAGAAATCTAAATGAGGTAGAAATTTGACCAGCGTAAAGTTTTTATGGTTTAGATACTCTGCGTGCATACACGCATTCATTCCTTTAACTCAAGAATGCATTGGCTACGATCTCAAAAAGATTTCCCCACAACAATACACAATTGGGAAGCGAACCATGACTTCTTCCCAGATTAAGAATGACTGCTGATGTTTTGGGACAAGATATGCATGCCTGCTTCGCTCACAAGTATAAAATGCACGGTAAATGGCAAATTTACAGAATTCTAAAACTCTCGGTGTCCTAAAACTGCAGCAAGCAAGCCAATGATCTCTAAATGACTAGCCCACGAAACTAACGTTCACAGAACAAATGCCTGGTTTATATCAGATCTGAGCAGAATGAGGAAAAATAAAGTGCAAGGAATGATTAGGCATTTCAGTATTACACCGGCCTTTTGACCTCATATTAAAAAGGTCTCAAATGAAAGCGACTCAATCTAATATTTGATAAAGATCACTCAAAGCAAGAAAACAACTACCAAATCAAATCACTTTCAAAAATAGAACAATTAAATGACCTCTAGAAAAAAAAAAAAAAAAAAAAAAAAAAATGAAAAAATAAAAATAACATAGCATGTTTTGGTCTAAATCAAAAAAAAAAAAAAAAAAACAAAACAAAAAAAAAAAAAAAAAAGGCCTTTATTACAATCCTATGGTGTCTTTTGTGAGGGCAAGGGGGGGGGATACAGAGGAGAGAGAGAGAAAGCACTCCAAGACAGGCACTTAGCAAAATCATTTTTGGTATTAAGCGCAAAATAGAAACTATATAGAGTCAAAGGTGGAAAAAATAATAATAATAATAATAATAACTTAGTGAAATCCAGTTTCAAAACAAACCTATACTACAACTACTCATTAAGTCCAATTACACCGTAATCTTCAGTAGATTGTGTGGAATGGTCAATTTATGTAGGCACATATTCCACAAACACCTTTGTTGTATGACATCTATGCCACGGATATTATTTTGACTAATGAAATGATTCAAACGACTAACATCAGGACCATGAGTAGTCAAGCAGAGATGAACAAGATGTTAACTGTTAAAACATTGAGATCTCTGATCACCTGTGGCTGAGATCTTCCTGAGGGTCATAGAGCCGAGTCCAACGTAACGATCAATAATGAGACTGCTCTGGAATAAAGCCATTTCAAGTAAGACTTACATTCAACTTCTAGAAATAAAACTGACAAAATACCCGCATATTTTAGAAAAAAAAAAGAAAAAAAAAAAAAAAAAAATTCCCTACAGTAGTTACATCGGACTCAACTAGAAGAAATTGATAGCATGTAAGGGTCCAATAAGGAAGGCATGGCCCATTTTAGGGTATAGGCTCATTTAACAAGGGTATGTAATTTTGCAACTTCTTAAAAAGCAATGTTACATGTATGAATTCATTGTACCAACTAATAAATAGCCCAGTTCTTAACATTTCAGCAGGCTCATTAGCACAATGCAGACCGTTGATTGGGAACTTCTGTAGTCTTTTCGCTGTCTAATTCACTTTACCCTCCTCCATAAAATGTGGAAACTTTGCTATGCTGTCAGAGCCGTTCTTTTCCATTTCTGCAACTGTGCCAGGGATACCCATCTGAGAGGTCTCCATCTTGGTTATTCCCCCAGTAGAACCCACTAAAGGACCTCCAGCGAGACTTCCTGGGAGAGGGATGCCGCCATTTTGGATGACCGAAATCTCATTGGCCTTCATGGTCAGCCCATTTGTGAAGGCAGCGGCGTACTGGTTCCACATCGACGGGTCAAAATTGATCGGTGGGGGAATCAAATCTTTTGGGGGCGGCAGCATGTCTGGTTTCATCTTGGCCTCGGCACCCATGGCCATCAAAGCCATTGGGTTATCCAACGAGAGGCGTTGACCTCGCCTCGCTGTGTTATTCCACATGTGGGTCCCAACATGCACCTGTAAAGTAGAAAGCAAGAGTCGGTAAGAAAAGATATTTGACTTCCAATCAATTCACTACCAAAATCCAAAAAGACACATTTACCTTAAGGTTGCCTTTTGTCGTGAAAGCCCTGCCACAAATAGTGCAGGCAAACGGTTTCTCGCCCGTGTGTGTACGTTCATGGATCTGCAGAGCACTGGCAGATGAAAAGTTCTTCCCACAGGCGTTGCAGAGATGTTGCTTGGTGGAGCGACGAGGAGCACTAGAAGTAGCAGGAGGAGTGGCAGCTCCCTGGGGCAGCTGGGAGCTGTACAGGCCGTGAGCACCCATGGGAGTCTCCGGAGGAATCTGCATCTCCAGTTTGACCAGACTCGGAGGCACCCTCATGAATGGCAATTGACTAGAACCTGAGAAAGAAGAACAAAAAGGCTAAATAGGCAAATCGTGAAGAGAAATGTCAGTGTTTAAGATGCTGAAGTTAACAAAACATACCATATTCGCCATTGGAAAAGGACAAGCCCGGCTCCTCTTTGATTGGTTTCGGAGTAAAACTTGACGTCAAGTCCAACGCTCCATTGTTTTCGCTGAAATCTTGAGGTGCATCAGAGTCTAGTCTGGATTTGGGTCCATCATCTGGGTTTGTGGATTCTGGTGACTTTGAGGGTCCGTTACTCAGGGGACCGTCTATAGGGGACGAAGAGTGAAAAGACATGGAATCTGACACAGCCGGACTGCGGCCGTTCTTGTAATCCATTTCTCCAGACCCTGAAGGAGAATCTTTCAGCCCACTATCACTCTCAGAAGCGGTGCTGCTTTGTCGCTGCAGGTTCAGTGCAGAGGTGAGGCTCTTCATGTGGTTCTCCAGTGCGGCGATGCCTGTAAACATAGAAGGTGGGAAAGCCTGATCTTCTTTGGCGGCGCGCTGGGGCTCTGTAGAGTTGTTCAGCATCTCTTGATTGTCCAAATCCAAGTCTTGCTCTTCCATACTCTCTTCATGGCCAGTAGAGTCAATGTTCTTATCCTCAGTTATGCTAGCATCCAGTGCTTCAGGACTTTCATACTGATTCTCTGGTAGGGGGGTGTTGGGAATCTGGCCACCCATGTGCATGCGAATATGCTGCTGGAGGACGACGGCATTGGTGAACTTCTTATGACAGATCGGGCACGAGTGTTGCATCTTAAGGGGAGTGTTGGCCCTGTGAACGCCATAGTGAGCTTTAAGGTTGCCCTTGGTGGAGAAAGCCCTGCCACAGATTTTGCATTTGTAAGGTCGCTCACCGGTGTGTGTGCGGTAATGCATTTTGAGGGAACTTTGGCAGCTCAAGACTCTATGGCAGATGACACATTCATTAGGGTCATTTGTCTTCTTATCCAAGCCATCCACCATCTGCTGAAGCTTTGCAGTACCAGAGCCATTTTCGCCAGGTACACCATTACCGTTTATGTGATGCAATCCAGCCAGTGGATCGGAGGAATCTTTGTTTTGTTCCAGTCCAGTAATTTCCGGACCGAACATGCCAGAAGAAATGGATGCACCGTCGCTGCCAGATGAAGAAGGCCTCTGGGAGTAGAGGTCCCCACCTACTGGAACATCATAAGAGGGCTTGAATCCTTGGAGCATTGGTGGGTGAAGACCTGTCGAGGGAAGCCCCAGCACTGGTTTGGTGTCTGTAAAATTGCTCTCATCTATAGGCATAGACATGCCATAAGGGATGCCACTGCTTGTCGGCATGTTGTCCAGGTGTTCCGGTACTGGGTGTGGGTTCATCTTAATGTGCGGGTATTTTTCTTTGTGCCTCTGGAAATGCACTTTGAGGTTTCCTTTGGTTGTGAAACGGTTTCCGCAGATGTTACATTTATAGGGCCTTTCGCCAGTGTGCGAGCGCAAGTGGATTTGGAGAGCGCTGTCATTTCCAAATGTCTTCCCACAGAACTTGCATTTGTGCTTGAACATATGTTCACCCGAGCCATTTTTGGACTCAGGCACGGCAGGGATCTTATTTTTTGCCTTTTTAGAGGAATCCACGTTCGCTGCAAGGGTACTGAAGGGACTCTGCAATCCCATGACTCCTGGAGATTGAGGAAGGAGTGCAGGAAGCCGACTAGCTAAATCGGGGAGTCCTTTCAAGTCTGCTTTTAAGGGAACTGAGCCCAAACCTCCGGCGAGGGATGTGGGGATGGTGGTGGACTGAGGTAGCTTGGCTTGTTTTAAGGCTTCCAAGGACAAGTTCTGGGAGCCCGTCCGCTTGCCAATGAGGGCAGCTGCGGCTGAAAGCTGTTGTGATAGATGCGCACCCAGTGCCTTCAGCGGATCTACAGCGGCACCCAGCGCAGAGTGGAAACTCTGAGGCGTCATCATGGCCACTTGGAGGCGTATCTGCTCAGTTAGCTGGATCTGCTGTAGTTGCTGCTGCTGGAGACTGACCAGCTGCTCCAGGATCATGGGGATTGCGAGAAGGGCATCTTGGTGTGGTTGCGGGGGTGGAGACTTCTGATTGGATGAACTGGATGAGTGTTGCGTTACAGCAACTTTAGTAGCAGCCATGGACTCGAGAGTCACATTAGAGTCTTGCAATTTGGAAGATACCATGTACCCCACGTCTGAATTGACAGATGCATCTTGATCTTGATTTGAGGGGTCATCCTGGTTCAGCATGAGCTCTCCTTCCATCCTCTCCTCAGTATCTGCACTGTGCTTTAAATGTGAATTACTGGTCGACTGATCCCCATTATCCCCCAGGAAATCACCCGGAGAATGCTGGGAGAACTCAGAGGGCACTTCATTACCATCACCGTCTTTCATGATTACGACTTGCTGACTCTTGGTGCAATTTCTCTCATGTTCGAGAAACTCTGTCTCATCGAAGAACTCGGCACAACATTTGTCGCAAACCCTTGTCTCCTCTGATCGTCGTCTCTTAGCCTCATTGCCATCCTCCTCACCTTGACCGTTGTGCAAGATCCCTGCAGCAAATAGACAAAAGTTTGAAAGATTAATTATTTAAGACCAAAGGAAGATTTGCAGTAAATATTGAACAAATTGTAGATAGAGGTTATTAGTAATCACTGTAAAATAGAAAACACGTAAAAAAAAGCTACTTAATTACAGATGTAGTTTAATGTTGGCATTTATATTCTGAAATCATGTTTCAAGTGGCATATATGGATATTAATTAGCATATACTAGATATAGCATAAACTCAAGTTGTTTTTGCAAGCAGCCACATTTACAGCTTTTCAACTAGGCAGTCCCACCAGATGAGGGCAGCATTTAGAGCATGTCCAAAAAATTTTTTTTTTTTTACTAGAAATAAATGTACCAATACAAAGACAAATATAAACTTTCTACTCCATCCCTTTCTAATGTTCCTCTTCAATAAAAACAAAATGCATATAGCTTATAAAACATGCTTAACTGGTGTTTGTTTAACATACAAATGTTATTAGGCAGTCCTAATGGGGAATTTAAAAAAAAAGAATAAAAAAAATGCTGAAACAGGTGTAAGGCAGCCAGTTGGTCTTTCTAATTGGAGAAAATGCAAAGCAAATCAAATTAAGCTGCAGAACCATTAGGAAAGACGCTTTTAACAGGGCCATTGTTAAATGCAAATTTCATCCCTTATGAATGGGGAAGACCACCTGTTAACATTCTGACACTGAAACTGGACGTGTTAATTGTTCACTAGACAACTTGAATAGTAAAGCTAGCGGACAGCCAAACAGTACTTCCATTTGAGAAAGCAAACAAGGGTACTTTTCCCCACTCTCTTTAATAAAAATGAACTTAAACTGCTAGAGGTATACTCGATTGCATGTTTAAAAGTAGTGGACATAAAAAAAAAATTAAAAAAAAATGAACAAGGCTATTAAAAAGGTAAATGTGCCAGTAATCAATCATGTTTCAAACCATGCGTTTAGGGTTAGTCAACTGGATACATTGTAACTCTTGCACGTTATTCAACTCACCACAAGGAGGCGTTTGATCAATGCACAAGGGACACAATGCATCTTTACTGATACCGTCAGTGTTACACTGATTGTACCTTCACTGGGAGGGAATACCACATGCGATATTTTATAACACATCTGACTGAAATTAAACCCAATTTTAAGGAAACGGTTCAAACAAACCCCAGTCTTTAGTACGCACACACCCAAACCCATCTATACCATCTTTACGGATAGCCAAACCAGACCACATTTCAGCACGTCGTGGATAAGAGACATGTAGTTTACATTTACACCCCCATTACACACAACTTCATTTCCATCCCCCATCCACATCTCCATATGCGACCAAAAGAAACTGTGGGGGATTTATTGCTTTGTGGTCAAGCTTGTTCGCGACTCACATTTCATGCCGACCTGTTGGGCACCTTTGTTTAACAGTGGTCAGTGATACCAGTACGCCACATCAAATATTAACACACAAGCATAGTCTGGAATATAAGTGTACATTTATCAGTGATCCAACTCATCGACACGAAAACCCATAATAATAAAAATATTAAATTATAATCTTTAAAGTCCAGTGGGTAAGTGTAATCTTTCTCCTCTCACCTTAAAAAAAATAAACTTTATTATTAATTTCGAATTAACCTAAACAAGAAAAACACCGACAAACTTATAACTTGGTAAATCGTAAAATAGTAAACATTAACTAAACTACTAACCAACAAACAAAACACAAAATAACGACCGCGTTTCTTAAACTCCGATGATGAAACTGTCACGATAAACAGTAAGCGAAGTTTCAGCGCGTTTGATGTATAAAACAACTTTTTTAGCGATTTATAAAAGCACACAACCTCAACATCAAGTGTCGTGAACCCACTGACGCCAAATGTTCAGAATTCATGTATGAAATGTTATAACCTGTAGTATACGAGGAAGAGATGATAAATAAAGTTTGTGTCGCCCCAAACTTACCGTTTTCTGTCGAAGCGGGCTCGTCTGAATTGATATGCTGTGGTTTGGATTGCTTGCGCCGCGACATGGTAACCTACAACCATCAGGGGCGAATAGTAAGACTATTTAGTCCCTCTCCTTTAGAAATTCTCCAGGTTGGGGGAAATTAGCCCCTCGAGTAGAAATGCGCATGTCAAAGTAATTATTATTATCAATAATGCATTGCGATTTATCATGCTCTTCTGACAGCTGATTGGCTCCGGTCCAAAGTGCTCGCGCATTATTCAAATGAGGCTTCATTGATGAGAAATGCAGAGTCGAGAGAAAGGGGGAGGAGATGTGAAAGAGAGAGAGAGAGAGAGGGAGGGAAGAGTGATGCTGGAGAGAAATGAGAGAGAGAGAGAGAGAGAGAGAGGGTGGGAGGGAGGGAAGCAAGTGAACAGGCGTGGAGGAAGAAAACTGTATTTTTTTTTTAGCAAGACATTATCATAATTTTATTATTGCAATTTGTTTCCTATACAGCTATTAAATGGATCTGAATTTAATTATTATATTGCATTATTGTTTTACATATTTATGTCCCACTTTTTAAATTGATGCTTTATTGTAGATCTTTTTAAATGTAAAATTAATAAATAATGAAATGCGTTTTTACAAGGGTGCGTCTGCTAATTTGAAAACAATGAAACACTTTTATTCTTGATAGTGCATGATGTTCTTCCTCCTAAATGAAGCAAACACAACATGTATTTTTTCAGTGCACATGAAGACAAATCTGTGCGTGCTTCTTCACTCTGTGATTTAAATATGGAAATTGCAACTGACATTAACCCATCACATTAAACACAAAGACCTGCCTGTCACATTGTACTCATATGTGTAATGTATGAATGAAGAGCAGACAAGTAAATATATGCAAACGTTGACGGAGAAATGAGGAAAAAACTGCAGATGTTTAGTTCATTCAAATGCAGTATGTAAAACAACTGTCTTACCTTATTTCAAAACACATGGATATATGGCTACGTTAGATGAGAAAGAGCATATTTTACAACAAAAAAAATAAAAATAAAAAATGGAAAGTTTCTAAATTCTCTGTATCGTATTCCTGTTTGAAGTTTTGAAAATTCTTAACTAGTTTATTGTTATTATTATTATGTTATTTAAAAAAAATGTTTCTATTTTCATTATGTATGTATATTTACTATGTATATTTATAACACACATACAGTATATATTTTGAAAATATGTATGTTTATTAATTTATATATTCATATTCTTATATACATGCATGTTTGCATTTACTGATACACATACAGTATATATGTATATATATATATATATATATATATATATATATATTAAAAACTATACATTTGTTATGTTACACACTCACACACACACACATATATATATATATATATATATATATATATATACATATTGTATAATTATTTTTTAAAAGGGTTGCTGTGACCAAAATATTATAATGCAAGACATAATGTACCAGAATTGAATATTTTGTAAATGATGTCACTTTCTGCATATAAAAATAACCGCTGGTCAGTGGTGTTTTGTTTAGGTCTGATGGTTTTAGTGAGGATGTATCATAGATGATTATTGGATAAGGTGGCTCATGAGTCATTTGCTGTGTTTGCAGACACTGAACATTGAAGTCAGATGAATTTGCTTATAAATTCTTCACTTTGCTTTTAATGCAAATGGCTGTGCTTCCATCTTATTTAACGCACACAACCAGCCCTTTAGAGCTAACAACATGCATTATGCGCCGCTTTTGACTGGATAATCTCAGTACATCAGATGTGTCAGTAACTGCTGTTAAAGCACACGCCAATTGGCACATCCTGTTCTGCAATGGATGGCTATGGTTTTGTAAATCTCCCGGCTCAGAATGGACAGAGATTTTTGAACCCCCGCTCCCTACCCCACCGCCCCCCCCTTTTTTTCATAAGGCAATGTGAGAACGGCAAGTGCTTTGAGGGTGCGAAAGAATTTATAGCTTTTCTCAAAAGAAGATAGGCCATCACCCCCCACCCGTCTCACTGTCAGCCGCGTATATGCCTTACACCGGAGGAGATTGATGCCCCTAAACTTAATGGAGGGCCTCAGTGACTTAGGAGAACAGGAAGAAAGAATATTTTCAATCCATTTCCTCAATCTAGACATGTAAGTGTTGTATCCATTAAAAAGTGGCTGAGGGCTGAGGTTAAGCAAGCGCTGTGACTCACCCATCTTACAGGAATCCGGACGCTAGGTGTTTGGGAAAATACTTAACTTGTGTTGGAATATCTTAAAGCAGACATTCACTCGTAAAAACAGCCGTAGAAAAACATTTTGGTTCCGTAAAGAAACTTAACAATTAAAGGAATAGTTCATTCAAAGATGAAAATTCTGTCATTTACTCAACCCCAAATAGTTCCAAACATGTATGAATTTCTTGTACTGCTGAACACAAATGAATATATATATATATATAACCAGGCTATTTTGGGTCACTATTGACTTCCATAGTAGGAAAGAAAAAACCTATAGGGGTCAATAGTGACCCAAAATAGCCTGGTTACAAACTTTCTTCGAAATATCTTCCTTTGTGTTCATCAGAGCTAAGACATTCATACAGGTTTGGAACTACTTGAGGGTGAGTAAATGATGACAGAATTTTAGTTTTTGGGTGAACTGTTCCTTTATGTGTTCTTAGTGTACAGAAAATGTTAATAATAGAACACATCTTCTAATCTCCACCAAAAAATCTGAATAAAAGCAGAATATGTGTTTCCCTCAATGCCACAGAAGAATCTTTTTATTTGATTTTCATATTCATATACTTTAAAAAATAAAGACTCCAAAGGAGAGTTTTCACAGCGATGTCACAGAAGAATCATTGTGGGTTCCCGAAGAAACTTTCAGTCAACAGTTTAGAAACATTTTATGTGTCTTTTGTGGAAAGGGAAGATTCCATGGACATTAAAAGTACTTCATGGAATCAGGAACGCCAACAAAGAACTTTTATTTTGCAAGAGTGCAAACTCTTCACAACGAGAAAGAACCAGAGAAGAACCTTATTTTTGGCTTTCAAACAGTTCTTAAAATAACCATTTTTTCTTCTTATTAGAAACATTTTAATCTTCTAATACACTTTTTTTTCTGCTATAAAGAGCTGTCATCAAATGGAAATGTTCCATGGATTTAAAGGTTCTTTGTGGAACTGTAGATGCAAATAAAAAAGGTTCTTTACCGGCTTTGACGGTATAGAACCATTAACTAACGGAACTTTTAATTCCACAAAAGCTACTTTAGATGGGAACCTTTTAGAATCTTTATTCTGAGAATATTTATCAGTTCCAGAAATGTTGTTAAAAGTTCTTAATGGAACCATAGATGCCACTGAAGGACTTTGAAATATCTTAAAGATAATGGTTTAAAATAGATTTGTTTCATTTTTGAAGATTTTTGAAGATTAACATTACTTCACTATAACCTCTGTCCAGCGGAAAGGTTCCATGGATGTTAAAGGACCCGTCAATGCTGATAAAGCACCTTTATTGTGCAACAAACACAAAGTGTCTGCAAAAATGATTATAATTTAAGATCAAGTTTTATGTTTGTCCAGCTAATCACAACCAGCCATGCCATTCCACCAACAGCACTGTTTTAAGATAAAGACAAGCCTTAAAAAGGGACCGTCTGTCCATCAGGACACAAAGAGGACTCTATATATTTTGTAAAAACAAACGTCTATCACGCACGGAGCGAAGGTGCAGAAAGGAGGGGTGTGCAGTCTAGACGCTTTATGACGGCAATAAGAAACTTCGCTTGGCTTCAGTGTTCCTGTTGTGTTCAAACTAAACAATTCTCACTTTGTAAGAGCCGAGTCATAAATCCAGGACGGTGGGAATGAGCAAGGTCTCATCTTATATTTCTCCCCCTCTTAGGATGGACAGATGGTTTTTTTTTTTGTTTCATTTTAAGTCTGTTATTAAGGGGAAGGTCCGGTTTAAACGAGTTTTTATGCATTAATGTATGGCTTAGCTATAATTCAAGCATTTATGAGTTATATGTGGCAACATTCAGAAACCCATTTCCCATTTCCAGGCTTGCAAAAGTCATGGAAAGTATTAAAGCCATACATATAAAGTCATATTTATAAAACATGAGAACGCTGGATCATAGGAAAGTAAAATATTATATATGTTTTCTGTTGTTAATGTTAAAGTTCTTTATGCAATGCTAGATGAAAAGTAGTTTGAGTTTGAATAAATAGTGTGGAGTCTTTTCTACTGCGTGCTATAGACTATTGTTGCGTGTTGTTGTATACTTGTGTACAATAGTGCAGGTCTTGACCTCTCTCTTCCTTTGTTTTGAGAGAGCAAGAGATGTTTGTTTGTGGATGTTTATTCTGAAAGGAATTAACCTCTGACGGTGGACATTTGAGCAATAGCTGCATTTAAAAAGCTGACATAATGGTAATGTGTGGAAGAAGGAGAGCTCGATCAGTTTGTGTGAATGAAGCAGCGTGCATCAGTGTTCGAAACGTCAATTCCATCCGCTTTGTCTGAAGATTCACGCAGATGCGCTCGATTGATTAATGATACGTAGACTGATGGTTATGATTCTGGGACGAATCTGGCAGAAACACATTGTAGATAATGTGACAGGATCAATGTCTCTGAGTGACAGATAAAGTATCACATGTTTCATAGGCTACATCCAAATAAAAAATAAATAAAAACAAATGAAATCATAACGACATAAAATTTTCACTATATAAAAAAGACAATAAAAATACTTTTTAAAAATTAATTTTCTTTTTAATATAATATAATATAATATAATATAATATAAAATAATATAATATAATATAATATAATATAATATAATATAATTTAGATTTATAGTTTATTATTTATATATATATATAATAAATTATGAAATACATTATACTAATTTTTAAGTAAATCACACTTTACAATTATTATGTGTGCAAATGTATGCATCACAGTTTTATATTAATAAATCAAATATTATATTAAAATTTTATGTTTTAATATTGTAAGTATTCAACTAAATATATGTAGATGTAATACAATACAGGCCCCACATTTGTGCATCAACATTTTTGCCATCATATAAAATATGATTCAAATCTATAAATAAAATTTCAATCAAAATGATACAATTCTATAATAATTATATAATAAAATTTATATTTATTTAAACGATAAATTCAGAATTTTTAAACCTTGTTGTATGTTTTCCTTTATTTGTCTAAAGGGAATCGTCTGAAAATGACAAACTTTTAGTAAACAAAGCCATTTTTTGGTAATTATCTGCATTACGTTTGTTTTCTAGCATGCAGTAGTTTGTAAGCATGGCTCATGACGTGTTTTATCAAATATAAAACTGAAGCTGTCCCTCTGTTTTAATTCAGCTCATGAAACCTTTCTTAAAATGTAAAAAGCACCTGTTTCTTATTTCTAATAGTCAGTATTCTGTGTTTTCTCAGATGGCCTCTCTATCAGGTCTAATAGCTACTGGACGGTTGAAGTGCACTTGTAAACTGAACACATGTTCCCTGCGTCTGCGTAAAACACCACAAACCAAGAGCAATCAGACGCTGCTGTGGACGCGTCACTGTGCTTCTTAAACGTTTGCCTGTCACTGTTGAATGTTTGTTTGAATCCGTTTGGGGGTTTTTCAGAGAAAGTGAGAAGGAACATCTTTGTGTTTTATGAAAAAGGGCTCAAGTTTTGCGCAGCCGGCAGATGTTGGCGTGCCAGATGGTGATCAGCAGGAACATCTCATCACTCAAAACGCTCGCTAGATTAAAATGAATCATAAAATCACCAAATCAAACAAGCGCTTTAAGCAACTCTTAATGTTCACGGCGCTCAAGTTTCTCCACACGCTGGAACCATTGGACTCTAAAAATAATTTGTTTAGCTCAGCGTCTGCTCTCCTCAAAGGATTAAACATACAAATAAAGAAATGGAAAATAGATTGATTTAAATAAATGGCTTGTGCGATCATTTGCTGCTCTCTAAGGAGAAGGTGGTTTTGGTTTCTGTAAACTATTTCATCAAGGGGTGAACCTCGTTTCTTTATGTTGTGACTTCAGACTTCGCTCGACATTCATCTTCATCTGTTTTGTAACTAAATAGTCTCTTTGTGCGAGAGATTATGAAAGGAAGGACTCAAACCTCGTATTTATATGTTTAGATAATTGCAGACATAACATAATAGATGGAAGCATAAGATGTGGCGCGAGAGATGAATATGTTTATAAAATAGCTTTTAGCTGCACAGTTGATAACATGAGCAGATCTCATACAGTACACATCTACTTGATTATCATTGATTGATATATTGGCCATCCCATGGGCAAAAACAATAAGATTTACTTTTTTTTTTTATTTTTTATTTATTTTTTAATTGAATGTCCTAATGCTCAGACCACTTACAATTAGCCTATTTATGTATATATAAATGTCAGTATATTAGATTAATATAGTGCTTTTGTAAATAACATTTCTGAATCCATTCTGACAAACAAAACAAATTAACACAAAATCAAAGTCATAAATTTTTTTTATTTTTTTATTGTTATATGATAGGATTTATTTATTTTTAGCCTGTGAAACATGAGTATTAAACAGTTGATGCACAAATCTGGGGTTGTTTTTAAACAATCATATGTACATATATCTCATTTCATACTCAAAATATCACTATGCTTTTTAATTATTTTATATCTGTCACTCAGAGACATTGATCCTATCACATTATCTACTATGTGTTTCTGCCAGATTCATCTCCGATCGTCAGTCTATGTTTCATCTAATAAAATTAATATTAAAAAAAGATAACCATGAGAATATTGATAAAGTGCCCTAATGCCCAGACCACACGAAATTAGCCCAATATTTTTTTCATTTGCAATTTTTGCTTTAAAGTATAACAAGATAGATAGATAGATAGATAGATTTATTTTTTCTTCATCAGACTGAAAATAAACAAGGGAAGCAAGCGCGCACACACACACACACACACATGAAACTTTCTAAAACACACTTGCCATTAAATGATCAGATTGATAACTTGATATAAGACTGTTCCTGACCTTATAATAACTGATATTGAGAAGAGAGCTCATATTTCAGCTTAATAACGTTCATCTTCCAATAAAAATGTTCTATTACGTGTGTTTGGGGTCGCAGAGTCCTGCCAATTGTCCAACAGGATTTGTTTTTATTGTATCTTTCTAAAAATGAAATTTTTGCTGGGGCCAAAACGACCTCTGATACGCACAACATGCTATTCTGGATGGCAGTGACATTTCTGAAAAGTCCATGCTGACTTTAAAGCTTCAGAAATATCTGCCTGCTTGCTTTTGATTAGGTCAGACGAACATATTAACAAGAATATGAAAAATAAATAAATAAGAATATAATAAAACAAATAAATAAATTGCTGCTTTTATTTTTATATGCACCTCAGTGTAACGAGCAACATATCAATAAAACAAATAAATAAACCATACATATTTATACATAAGGGAAATTAAATATGTAACATAAATATTAAATATGGCTTTCGCTTATTTTTTATATGCACCTGAAAAAAGTACTGATTAATTCTAAACGTCATTACTTTTGAAGACATTGTTTTCTTATTTTATTGACAAGTGAATTGCCCCAGAGTGATGAAATGCTGAGTATATGACTGGCAATAAGAGCGAGACAATTCTGCGCCGCTCTCATGAATGTCTCAGGAAGTCCTCAGAGAGATGTGACCCTTTTAAGATAACAAGTAAACTGCTGATTGGTCTGAGAGCATGGCAGGGGAGATGGGGGTGGAACGGCCAAATCAAACTCAACAGCAGGACACAAGCAACTTCACTTCATGTGATTCTACAGAGATATCAGTCAAACAGATTCACCGAAACTGCTATGGGATCAACGGAGACCTTCTGCTTTTCACATGTTCTCCTAAATATCCTAAAGATGCTTTTATTGTATCATATCATACACGCATATGATCAACTCCTAAAGAATTTTTGAATAAACATCTGAGATTGAAATAGAAATGTATAAATGAAACATTTTTCTTCTAAAATATGTCTTAATTTACATTTAACACTGCAAGACTGAATTAATAAAACATTTTTGGCAAGGAAATATTATTGCATCACACCATATTATTTACATTAGAACTTTGATCCTTTTATTTTTTTATAATTTAGGTAAAATTATACTTTTTATTAATATTTTGAAATTAGCTTCCACTTGTATTTGTTTGTTTTTGTTTATTTTTTTAAAATAATGTTTTAGAAATGTTTATGTTTTTGTCATTTTCACGATTTGTAGAGTATTGTTTTTTTATTTAAGCGCATTAAGTTAAACAAAATTTCAATGCTGCTTTTAAAATATTGTATTTCAGTTCAACTAATTTAATTTAAATGAAATAATATGTATTGCCTTTATTTTTTTCTAAGCCTAAAAAAAAAATTCTAACCAAAGAAAGAAATGGAAATAAATAAAGTTACAAATGAGTTTTTCTTAAAATTGTAAATCAAAATGTACTTTTATATTTTCTGTTTTCATTTTCTTTTACTTAATTACTTTTAGTAAGTTGTTTAAACATCTGTAATTTTTTTTTTATAATTTTATTTTTTATTTTAATTATTTTAGTACATCAAGATAAACTAAATATTAATGAGACATTTTGCTGAAATAAGTCTATTATTAATGAATGAATGAATTTATTTATTATTCTATATTCTAGATCTGTTAAAGTTTTAAGAAAGAAATCTAAAATGAGCTATTGAATCTCACACCAACTTTTAAATGTGTGTGTGTGTGTGTGTGAGGATGGAGGGGGAGCCGCATCTGGATTCCACACATGGCTGTAATTTAATGGAGAATTGCCCATTGGTTCCTGTGCAGAGGTAAACAGAGTGATGGCTCTGCTTTTGTTATTGCCAGAGTATGACAACTGCTTCCATCAACAAACAATAAAAGTGTGAGGGGGAGAGCGGGCCACACAGTGGACGGAGACCCCTGCTGAGGACACTTCTCACCATAAACTCCCCCATCAGCTTTATGCCTGTCTGTCACACCATCCTCATGAAGGAAAACACTCGCGCTGGAAGAACAGAACGGATTTACAGCCGATTAAAAACATCAATAGAAGATAAAACCATATCATGTGCATTTAGACTCAAAACAGAACAAACAGTTCATAATTTAAAAAAAAAATGCATTTATTTGATAAATCATCCTACATCAGAAAATGTTAATACAATCTAAAATAACTAACTGAACACTTTTGAAAATGTAACTGATTCCTGTGATTTTCAGCATCATTACTCCAGTGTCACATGATCCTTCAGAAATCATTCTAATATACTCAAAAAAGAAAGAATTAATAAACGGCTATATATATATTTATCTATATATTACCAGCAGCAGTATGCTGTCTGGAGATATTAGAAGGATATGGGAGGTGTGCCAATGAAAAGTGATTGAGATACAAGAGGGTCCTGCCGTCAGCACCATGCTGTGAAACAGCAGGAGGTCAATTCTTCAAATCTCAGATGCAATCTCAGGAACAGAGCTATAAACATTGACCAAGTGGGAGGATCTGTGTGTGTCTAAACTTATATGCTAATGACCAAACATCTTCTCTAGATAATGAATACAGACACAGATAAAGCATTTTCACATACTTTAAAGGCCATTCAAGCATGCATGATATGTATTTTATATATATATATATATATATATATATATATATGGGAAAATATAT
>JAUMHQ010000089.1:15632193-15644892 GCA_032361165.1 Enteromius paludinosus | reverse complement strand
CAAAACAAAACAAAACAAAACAAAACAAAACAAAACAAAACAAAACAAAACAAAACAAAACAAAACAAAACAAAACCTTTAGAGAAACAACAGAAAGACAACACACATTATTTGCACTGTATGGAAGAAGTTTGCATGTTAAACTCTATCAAATAAATCGAGTCCCGGCCCTACAAAAAACCTTTTGAGAAACAACAAAATAACTGCATAAGGTGCTGTTTACACTGTATTGAAGAAGTTTGTGATAAAAATGTATATTTATATGATAAATAATGGATTTATTTTATACAGCAGACCCTCATGAGTGATGTGTCCAAACTTGTGATCCGTTGTGTGTTTACCAAAGCATATCTCCATAAATTTGAAAGAAATTGAGTGAAAGCAGAAGGTACTGTGATACCGCTTCACAATGGCCACATCATTAAAACGTTTGCAGACTCTTTCACCCATGAAGAGATCATCAGACCACCAACACATTGATAGCGCGGGTGGGTGGGATCTCGTATGCTAATCTGGCAGATGTCCACAGATCTGGATGCATTCCAGGACCACTATAAAAACAAAGCATCATTCTTCCATCTGGAAGAGCCACTGAGAGTCCACTCGCACCGGCCCGCCTTTACCATGAATATCAATGAAAAGATATGTGCATGTCTGGAAAACTGTCTGGAAATATCAAACCAGTTCAGAGGAAAATTCTTTCAATAAATGCTTTCTTGATGCATCAATTTAGTCTTCCTTAAAATTCCTTAGAACACGAAGAAATGCGAAACAAATGAAATACACTAAATTTCTGTGAAGAAAACAAGAGTTATGCTTTGCTATAGAGTTGTTTTGATCCATAAATAATTAATTTAAAAGTCCCTTCCATGCATTAAATTTTTGATTTTACTTCATTTAAAGAGCTCATTTTATCACCTTCTGGGAGAATATCATTAGTCTGATTACTTGGAAAAATAATAGTCCAACTCATCAGAGTCATTTCCCTCCATGTGTCCCATACAGTAATCTGATCCTCAGACCAGGGCGTTTTCACTCCTCAGTGGAAGTTTCCATGTCTTTGCTTCTGATGGCCATTGTCTGTCCATTCATGCATCAGAATTCATCTGCTCATGGTTTCCTGTGTGCCACAATGATTAGGGGTTTGAGCGCTAATGATTTTATAGCATGAGTTCACTGGGTTCACAGCCATGTTCTGGTTCCGGCTCACGATTCCAGTTTTAGCATACAGTATAATTAAATACCATTTTATTGATATTAATAAATTAAATAAATAAACAAACAAATAAAATAAAAATAAAAAAACAAATTGCTTAATATATATATATATATATATATACATTAGTGCTGTCATACGATTAATCGCATTCAAAATAAAATGTTTTATTTATGTAATATTTTGGTGTGTGCTGAGAAAAGCCATTATTGTTTGGTCATGCTCAACTAAATAAAACAAAATGATAATAAAAAATAAAATAAAATACTTAAATACACTTACACAAACAATTATATAAAATTATAAAAATATAATATAAAATTACATAAAACATATACTTAAAGATACTTAAAAAAACCCAATAAAAAACAGCAACATGATAATAAAAAAATACATTACACATAAACGATTAATATAATATTTATTTATGATGAGAAAAAAATAAAACAATAAAAAAATCGTTGTGTATTTGCCAATGCATTCCTTTATAAATACATAATTATTGTTATTAACTTTTCAGCTAATATTATCAATAATAAATCAATTTTAGTGAGTCCAAAAAAATCCAGGGAGTTAAACAAACAAACAATAAAATTTGTATTTTTTTACAAGAAAGTTTTTGTTGGCTGAAATTTTTCTTGCCTCAAGACAAACAGAGTTAATGGACTAACTGAGTGACGCATGCAAGAATAAAAAAGAAGAAGAGAAAAACAGTGTGAGCATGACCAACAATGAAAAGACACTGATTTAAAAGAGGATGAAGCAATTTTCTACTTGCTAATGGTAGCACTTAATTGCAAAGCCTGTTTTTTGTAATCAAACAAGATCTATTAATAAACTTTGTCGTCATTGCAGCCTTTTCAGTTCATTTTATCTGTTTCCTTTTAGAGATAATGGCTAATGCTACATTTCCATCCTAAAATATCAGCCCTGGCATTTGCTGTCAGCTCCACTGAGGATGCAAGCTTGAATGGGCAGGTAAAGCAAACGAGGCCTTTGAAACACACACAGCCAGGAGTCACCAGCAACACAGTTGGACAATGGGATAAGATGCATGGAGATCAGATTTCCTTCATGTTTGTTTTCTTAGGATAAGGTATGCCCGGGCAAAGAAAATATTGGCCTTCCCTGTGGCCATCTGTCGAATGTTCTGGAATCTCGAAAAAAGCCTAATGCTAATTTGTTTTATTATGCACATGGCTTGAAAAGAGCAAATGCCATCATGACTGTTTCATTAAACCGCCCTACCCCCAAATCAGACCTATCTGACCATATTCATTCTATTCAAAACATGGTTTGGGGTTGCTGAATTTGGATATGCATGCTTTTTAAGCAAGCCACAGATTTGCATTCATCCATCGTGGTTTACTTCAATCGCAACTCTGACTAAGAGTGGTTTCACTGAGCATTTTTTCTTACAATATTCAAGAAAAATTTTCAAAATCTGATACCGTTTCACTAATGATAAATCAAATGATTTAAAATAACAGAATGACAAGACAGTGTTTAAAGCATTGAAATAGTCACACTGTGAAATAGAAACTCACATAAAATGTCACAATTGTAAACATATTGTTGCAAATGTGAAAACTTAGCAATTGTGAAAAATAAAGTCAAAATTACAAGACTTAAAGTTAATTGTTTTGTATATAGTTACAATTATGAGAAATAAATTTAATTGTGCAGTATGAAGTCAAAATTGTAAGAATTAAAGCTCCATGTAAGGCAGGGCCGTGCATATACCTTTAAGGGGGCGGGTGCCCACTGTGTTACACAGGGGCAGATGGCAGGCTGTGACACAGAATCACATGAAAGACTTTTTGTAAATCACTTCTCTACTATACTGCAGCCCATATGAATCGAATAAGTAACTCTTTTAAATAAACTGAGTCAAAAGAATCAGACAAACCAATAACTTAACTGCAAGGCAATATCAACAACTGACTCCTCTACACATCTCTCTCCATGATGGTGACCATTAAACTTTTTTATAAAGTGGCTGCAAATGAACCAAACCCACCCAAACTGAATTGAACAAAAACACACATAACATAACTAAAACAAAAACCCAAGTGTCTTGCTTAAATGACACAAAAATAAGTAAACTCTAAAGAAGTCCGTACCCGGCTCATAACGAGTATGCTCTGCCCTCAAGCAAGCATTGGTTAATGGCAGTCATGTGACTGATGCGAGCCAGATCCTTTTATTTAGCAAAACTGAGATTAATAGTTACTTTTTATTGTTGTGGGGCAAAGACAGGGCTCCATACACACATACACATAAAAAAAAGAAAAGAAAAAAAGAAACCCCAAGAAAAGGTAACTTGAGGCACCGAGGAGGAAAGGGGCGATTGCTCAAGCAATTTGTAGTTGCGTCTTCACTTCCATGTGCTGCATTGTGCTAGTGTGCCAGTTCATCTGCAATAAAGTAGGCAAACGCCACGTGATCTGCCATGTTTGAGGAAGTAATAACGAGATCCCCAACGCGTCCGACTTGACGGCTCCGTTTTCAGCTCCTCCCCGACTGCTTTCGGCTAATCTTGACGATCGGTCTGCGCAAAGCAGCATGAGCTCGAACACACCTATAGAGACACAATTACAGAAAATATATTTTTCCCTCATAAGAAAATTCCAGTGTGAGGTATAACGTCACAGCTTCAAGAAATAAAATTGCAGTTGAGGGAAAGTTGCATATGATGTATAAAGTCACAATTACAAGAAAAAACAACCCGATCTCATAGCAATTCACACATATTTTATGAGGTGGCTAATTCGTTCTACCTCAATTTGTACAGTTTTTGCTAAATCGTACGGATTTTATGAGTTACCAATTGATATGAATTTGTATGAATGACCTACACCTAACCCCGCCCCTAAACCTACCTGTCTCTGGGGTATAAGACAAATAAGCACACTTTTTCCACCTTGGAATAAGTACAAATTGGTCATGAGACTGTGTTGGAAATAAAGTTGCAGTTGTGAGAGAGTTGCATGGTGAGGTTTAAAGTCACAATTACAAGGAAAAATGCAAATGTTGGATATAAAGTCACAACTACAAGAAAATTAAGTTACAGTTGTGGGAAAGTTGCATAGTGAGGAATGAAGTCACAACTACATGAAATAAGTGTGCAATTGTAAAAAAGCTGCATAATGAGGTATAAAGTCACAATTACTAGAAATAAAGTTGCATTGTGAGATACAAAGTCACAATTACAAGAAATAAAGTTTCAATTGTAAGAGATACTAAGTTACAATTACAAGGAAAATGCAAAAATTTAAATTTTGCAGTCACAACTACAAGAAATAAAGCTGCAGTTGTGAGATACAAAGTCACAATTACAAGGAAAAATGCAAATGTTGGATATAAAGTCACAGCTACAAGAAATTAAGTTACAGTTGTGGGAAAGTTGCATAGTGAGGAATAAAGTCACAACTATATGAAATAAGTGTGCAATTGTAAAAAAGCTGCATAATGAGGTATAAAGTCACAATTACAAGAAATAAAGTTTCAATTGTAAGAGATATTAAGTTACAATTACAAGGAAAATGCAAAAATGTAAATGTTGCAGTCACAACTACAAGAAATAAAGCTGCAGTTGTGAGAAAGTTGCACAGTGAGGTATAAAGTCACAATTACAAGAAGTAAAGTTGCATTGTGAGATACAAAGTCACAACTACAAGAAATAAAGCTGCAGTTGTGAGAAAGTTGCACAGTGAGGTATAAAGTCAAAATTACAAGAAGTAAAGTTGCATTGTGAGATACAAAGTCACAATTACAAGAAATAAAGTTGCAGTTGTGAGAAAGTTGCACAGTGAGGTATAAAGTCACAGTTACCAGAAATAAAGTTGCATTGTGAGATACAAAGTCACAATTACAAGGAAAAATGAAATTGTAAGGTATAAAGTCACAACTACAATTGCCAAAAAGTTGCATATTGAGGTATAAAACCACAGTTACATGACATAAAGTTGCAATGGTGAGAAAGTCACATTGATGTATAATGTCATGAATACAATAAAACAGAATTTCAAATGTGAGGTATGAAGTCACAATTACAGGAAATAAAGTCAGACTGTGATATATAAAAGCATTACACTTTACAGTTGTGAACAGATGTGATCATTCAGAACATTTGGTCCTAGATGAATTTGTTGAGAAATATTTGAGTTCACCTGACAACTGATTGCCGACTTTGGCATCTTAACAAATCTGAGATCAGTTAGGGATGCTTTTGAGGTCTCTTTTAAACCCTGTGAGATTAACATTTACATTTAGCAGACGCTTTTATCCAAAGCGACCCACAAATTACATATGGAGAGTCATCTAAAGCAAAAGTCTCCTTTTGCTCTTCATTGAATCCCATTACTGTCTAAAATAAACGGCTGAGATATAAAGAGATCTCACATGTGTTTTTCTTTCCTGTGGGAGGAGTCATCAACCATTTTTCCCAAACGGTAGTGAAAACAAAGGTTGTCTCTTTATGGAGCGTGAGCTATGAGCTTTTGACTTTGCCAACACAACAAAATCTGCTGACTGGAGTAAAATAAGTCACGTCTAAGGCTAAAACTCAATGACAAAGCACATTGTATTTACAACAGAAGCAAACGCACATGCAACCAAACATACGTGTTCATATGCAATTCAAATTTTAAACTCTGATAGATGCAAAGCAACGCAAATCATTTTAATGTGCACAACGTTTGGAGCGCCTGACTAATATGATCACAGAAAAACAATAAACCCTGAAGAGTATAAGCCAGTAAACAAATGAAACTAATAATTCCCATGTTCCCTCTCCATGCAATTATTTGCATCACACTTTCAAGAAGAGAGAGAGAAAAAAACTGGAGTACAATGGCTGTGATGTTTTACATAAAGTCATTGCATAACAATGGGAGGTTTGTGCTCTTAGGTAGCACTGTATCTCTCTGAATGGCCCTTTCCAAACAAAAAGTGGAGCACCCAGGTCATTAAATGACATTTCTGGCCAGAGGAGTGGGAATGAATTCCTTTGTCCATTAAAGGACTTTTATGGGGGTTTAGCAAGCACTTTCAGATGCTTTCTATTGGCTTAAAATTATACTTATTTTTCTACCCCCCGCTGAACTATTTTAAAACACTGCCCTCCATCTCAGAGGAACAACAAAAGAGCTGTCACATTGTAATGCTTCCTGACAGCCCAGGATAGAAGCATAAGAGACAAAAACAACACAACTGTGAATACAGCACAGCCACAAAAGAGATTTGACAAATCAAGACCTGAGAATGGCCTCCTACTAAATGCAAAAAAGACCATTCTGTTCTAGAAATAGAGACTTTCGCATTGCATATGCAAACAGCGGCACCGCATGAGTACACAAAAAAAGGGAATGGATGAATGAATTACAAAATAGTGCATATCTTGTGCTAAAAGATAAGATCACGTTACAACAACAAGGGAATAAACGAATAAACACAACACATACAAAATACCTTTTAGCTTTACTGATACATGCAAGAGATTCAATAACATTATATTAAATCATTCCTATTATATTTCAATTAGAAAGTTTTATGTTATTTATTAAAATAAAGTCCTACATCAAAAATAACCTTTATGCATGATCAGAATGACTTATTTTTAGCATTATTTAGAAGTTTGAATGCATTTAACAATTGCAAATATAATTTTAAATTTTATTAATATATTAAAAATAAGTAAATATAAAAACAAATACAAATCTAGTTAAATAAATACTAAATATTGGTGAACCCACACATATATTAAATAACATAATATTTAACCATATAAGTGCTTCCATATATAACTATAAGTTTCACCCAAGCATGAATGTAAAAATAGTTGAGGTGTTCTATATATGGTGTGTCAGAAAAATGTACATAGAAAACCAAGCAAACAAAACTAACATTTGAAGATTAATCTCTCTCCTACTATTTTTCTCATTTTATTTGTGTTATGTTTTTTTTTTTTTTTTTTGGGACACAGTCCAATATTTATTAGTCAACTATATCTTTTAATAAAATCTGGTCTCACATTACAACATAGGCTAATTAATTTGAAAAGGTCCAGAGCTCAAACGATCCTCATTGTGACACATAAAGCTCTTCCCTGAGCTCAAGAATATCTCATTAGCATATTAAAACAAAGAATTCCCTGCCTTAGTTTAAGACATTAACATGCATTTTACAAGAGCGTATAATCATGACTATACCAAATATTCCAGACCCTGGTCTTTCAAAGATCAAACTCTTTGCAAATAAACCATATTAATTTATACGGAATTTCATAATCCATTTTAAATGAAAGACAGTGTTTGAAGAGGCATAAACACACGCGGTCTGCTGATTACGTTAAGCATTTTTGCTCTCGGCACTCTGTCCTTCTTCTTAAATGTGTTTACCTGAGGAAAACGAACAAGGGAACACATAAAAGGAGGCACTTTGCTGAACACTCCAACCTCTTGGAACATATCAATACTTTGATTTTTCTTCAAGGCTGAAAGATGCGCATATAGGGGGGAGAAATCCATATCAACATTGACTAGACCGCTTAATTACATTAGAGGCCATCTTGAGCCTGTTGGTGATGGGCCATCAAATCGCATGCAAACACAACAAAAAAAGGTCAAAAGCATATTGTCATCAAACTGTGAAAGAGCAGGACAGAGCTGTTGCGTCAACGTCTGATAAAAAGAACTGCTGAGAAGATGAAAAAAAAAGTATTGTCTTTTACTTCTGCTTTATCTCTCTAAAGTGAGTGGCACTTTCCATTTGAAGTAATAGAAATATATTCTATATTTTATCATCAGAACTGTGTTAAACTTGTATTCAACACGATTAAGACATCTAATGTTTATATGACTCTGGCCAGTAGAGTCAAATAATTAACTAAATATTAAAAAAAAACATATATATATTTAATAAACATATTCCACAGTGTGAGAGTCAACGGTTTGAGAAATTTCAATTAAATTGCTTAAAAGTTTGGTTTTAAATCACAATTTAATTCAGTGTAAAATAGTCATTAAAATGTGGTTAATTAAATAATTAACACACACACACACACACACACACATTAATTTTGCCTATTTATTTCTTATTTTAATGAAACAAGTTTTACTAGAAAACCAGACAATAGCAACAATCTCAAATTTAAAGGTCCAAGGCAACTTATTTCTTTTTAATTGTAAAAATTTTGATTTAATTTTTAAATTTTTGATGTTAACCGTAATATAGAAAGTGCACAAATCAGACATCTGCTTTTAAGTATAATTAAGATACTCTTACATTTTGTGTCAGTATTTTGACATAGATTTGGTTCATTTTAAAAATGAAAAGGTTTTAGTAATTTTGTTGTGTATCTTTGCGATATTTTTGGTATACATCAACCTAAACTAAAAGAAAATAAGAAATGTTGAAATAAGTTTTAACTGATGTAATCAGTCAAAATCACACAATGACATTCTATCATTTTAACCGTAATAACTACAGTAATACTGGTCTTGTTGCTGTCTTTAATTGCTCAATTTGTAGTTTTGATCTTCTTCCTGATCTTTTTTCTGAAGGTTAAACCCTTTTTTCACTGTCCATTTGCTGCACAAGAGTCGTCAGATTTTCTGCCTCATTCTCAGAAAGTGCCTGCAGTGTTTCCTGAATCAAGGACACCTCTTCTAGCCGTGTTTACGCCGGGATGGAATGCATCGCAATATATGCTTTCTTTAAGCAGCTGTGAAGGTACTTCTGCATTTTGGGGGGCTCTTTACGACCCCATTCAAAGGCTGACATCTCAAACACAGGAAGGAAGGAACCCAGAAGGGCTTTACAGTATCAAGAGGTCCGTTTGAGTTTCCTTTCTCTTTTTTAAACCAACCCGAACACCCAAAACTTCACACAGCTTCAGTGGGTGCTGCTATTGCATCCTGAGGGATTAGTTTTTTACATTTCATTTGTATTAATACGCCCTCGTTCACTGCAAAACAATGAACTGACATGAGTTTATATGAGATATGTCTAAATAGTTCCAGTTGTTTTGGTGACCAAGAAACTTGGGGTGGAAAGAGAAGGAAAGTTAGAGAAGGAGGGGTCGCTGGGATTAGATCCTGGAAGTCTGCAAGATAATACATCAAAGAGAAGCAGGAGAGAGCCATGCAGTTCCCACATAGAAATCATCTTTACGCATAATGGCATTTTACAAGGGCCCTGCATTAAGGGTCTCACAAAAAAAAAAAAAAAAAAAAGAGGGGGCTGGGCCACTTCCCTTGTGTAATAAAACACAAGCTGTGCCCAAAAGTTTCATAAGCATTGAAATAGTCCTCATGTGCATTATGAAAGCCTACAAATCACGCTTTTGAATATGAAATGCATGCATCTGAGACGTCAGAGTTTTATGTTTACTCGTTCTCCAGACTTAAAGCCAATGATTTACATTCATGCAAAGGGCGAAGGAAAATTGCAATGACAGAAATGAGGAGAGGAAAAAACAAATAAATGAAAGTTCGGAAAAAAAAACATACCTTGTTTTTTTTTTAGGAGTACCAGCTTATCTCAGTAGTTCTCACTCAGGGCTAGCTGTATTTAAAGAGAGGTTGTTTTCATGGATACTAGTGACTCATATAGGAAGATGAAGGAATTACAACTAAATCATGGAAATAAAGATTATATTTCTAAAGAAAAAAAAAAGCCACAGGAGAGCCTTCATAAGTAATCTTATCTGGCCTTTATAAGTTTATCCTACTGGGGCTTGAACAAAACCAAGAGTTTATTTATTTTAAAGGATGATATGTAGGTGGAAAAAAATATTATATCATAAAAATGTTGAGGTCATATTTTTTAATTATATTACCAATTCTGTTAACAAATTTCAAATTTGCCCTTTGAAATACCATAATGTAAAAAAAAAAAAAGATGATGATGTTTAAAATATAATTAGATAGACCTTTCTACATTATGAGAATAATTGAAAAATATTCCATCGAAAAAAATTCAATTAATAAATCAAAATAGAAGAGAAAAAAGTCAAATCAAACATGCATTGTGCGTCTGAATTTGGCATGAAAATGTATAATTAGAGTATTCAAATACAAAATAAAATCAATAAAAGAAACATGAGTAAGTTAATTAATAAATGCCTCTCAAGTAGACTTCAAATAAATACATAAATAAATAAATGTCCTCCAAATGTGTGTGTGAGTGTGTGTGTGCATGTGCAAAATAGGACCTGAACTAATACACTGTATTTAAGTAAAAAAGAAATGTTAAAAAAGACTATTAGAGTACATAAAATAAATATTTTTACTAAGAATCTTCACATTCAGTGTGTTGCTGGTGTGCTGATTTACAAGCAATTTCTGATCGGAAAATGATTTCCACAGTGGAAAAAATGGTTCATAAGAAGAAAAGGTTTCTTTCCTGAACCTAGAAAAACACAAAAAGCAGATATCCAAGGCAAGAAATTGATTCATACCAGAACACAGTCCGGTGGTAGGAGGCGAGGGGTTAAATATATTTATATATATATATATATATATATACACAACAAGTGAGACAAAGTTGGATTTAGATTAAAGATTATAAACACAAATATTACATAAACTAATTAATCTTGCCCAATAATGCCAGGAATGTATGCTAAAAAATGAAAAAGGTCAATTTTGATTGCATGGTGACTTCATAAAAAAACATGCATTAGTGGTAGTTAACCACAGCAAAGTTCCCTGCGGTGTTCTCTCATGCATTTCATGAACTGTCCGGCCCCAGAAACACAGTGTCCTGATGTGCTTCTCCAGATATCTGTTCAAACTGTACACACAGCTTCACGCGGCGCTGGATAATCACAACACGGCACGTCTGACAGCGCTTGCCTTGGCTTCTGTTTGAACATCATTCATAGCGAGTCACAGAGTGTTTTCTCCTGAGCAGAGAGAGAGAGAGAGAGAGAGAGAGCGGTCAGTACTGAGCTGCTAAATCTATTAGCACTGACGGAAAAATCAATGGGCTCTTGTCCCTGCGAGACTCCCACTCAGATGTAGCCTTCACTTCCATGCAAACACACGGCTGTCTGAAGAATCCAGCGGGGGACAGTGACAATGAGGTCGCCAAATATTGACTTCTGTCCAGTGGAGAGCTCATGCTTTTAGAAATATAAGCAAAGTGACGTCAGATCAGAGAGGCTGCTTCTGGAACATCAATTACTGAGAGAGAGATCACCGCTGACAAATAACCAAACATCAAACTTAGTCACTTATTTATAGTAATGGGGAAAATTGAAAAATAATTGAATGATACAAGAATCAAATCATCTTTGACACACACACACACACACACACACACACACACACATATATATTTAAAGGACATAGCTGTGATGAAACCATACCTGGTCACATGTCACGTCCTCCTCCTTAAAATCGACGTGACTATAAAGTAAATAATCATAGTTGTCAATAAAAGTAATGATGTAAAAAAAATCAAGAATTAAACTGAATCACAAATGATTCAAACTGAGAAGAAATAATCTAATCTTTTTGCATCTAGTCAGATGGATGGGTATTTTGGTGCCTTTCATGCTTTGACTAGTTTTAAAGAACAAAACAAAGGTATTTATTTACTGTAAAAAAAACAAAAAAACATTCAAAGATTTGGTTCTGAATAATCATATGTTTATTTACACACCACCAAGGCTGGTGGAATTAATTTTATTTTATATGCTGAAATCACTGTAGGATTAAATTAATATACTTTTTAATGATAATTGTTAGTAAAAAATAAATAAAAAAATCAACTGAATCTAGTGTCAACTATAAAGTTAACATGTTTAAGGTAAACACAGAATCTCCAAGACTCAATTCAATAATAAATTTAATAAAAAACAAATAAATAAAAATAGAATCAAAGATTCTATTCTGAAAAATCAAATATGTATCCAGACACCAACTGGGCTGGAAGAATTAACTCCAAGTTAAATCACTGTATGGTTATACAGTAACTCGCAATATTAATTGTAGGGGGGATAAAAATTAATTAAAACAAATAAAACAATCAAATGTACATCTGATTGAACACACTAGAGCTGGTTTACTTGATTTAAATGTAGAAGTGATGCAATAACTGTACATTAAATAATAACAATAATTAAGATTACAAACGTAACAGAATTAAAATAAATCAAATAATCAAATGTTTATTGATTCATGCACAGCCAGGGCTGCTTTAAATAGTTTAAAGTCGTCAGTCTAAGGTCTAGCTGTGATGCACGATTAAAGAAATCAATGCAAGATAATAAAGTTGCTGTAGGCTGCTCATTAATAAAGAACCAAATCTTTTTGTATGTACGCTGGTTAATTTCGGGCGAATTTTTTGTTTGTTTAAACACACACACACACACACACACACACACACACACACACACATGTCTGGTTTGCTATCCTAATGGGGACTCTCCATAGGTGTAATGGTGTTTCTACTGTACAGACTGTATGTGGTAT
>JAUMHQ010000089.1:15523830-15534695 GCA_032361165.1 Enteromius paludinosus | reverse complement strand
GGTGAAAGTCACCATAGCTTGTAGTATAGACTCCAACCCAACTTTGGGAAGAGATTAACGGCGATATTTTTTTTTATTGCGATAAGAGTCTCGCGTTATAACGGCCCACCACTAAATATAATAAATTTGAATATTTTCAATTATATGTATATACACACACACACAATAAATATACACACACACATTATGTGAACAAAAACTTATTTTTTTATGCGATTAATTGCGATTAATCATTTGACAGCACTAGTTTATATTTAAAGGTTTATTCAGATATTCACTTAAATTAAATATTTACATAAATTATTCGAATATGAAGACATTTTCTTTTGGAAAGATTTAACGTATTCATATGTGTGCATGTTATGTAGTCATATTTCACATTTATATATATATATATATATATATATAGAAATCTTTTTTGTTGTTGTTGTAGTTTCACACATGCGCTATAAAATCTGCTAAATTAATTAATAGCGATTAATCTCAATTAAAAAATAAAATAAAATAAAAAATGGTGTTTACATGGTATTTCATATTTAGGTCAGATATCAGATATATAGGTAAAATAACCCTAATTTTCAGGAAAAATATTAATATTTATATTTAAATATTTTTGTTTGTTTTTCCTTATTTCCTTCTTAATATAATTAATTTTTTCTTAATTTAAATACAATTTTCTAGAAAACAGCGTATTTATCAATTGTATTCATATTTCATTTTTTTTTTACAATTTTTTTTTTATTCAGGTACATTAAATATTTACTATTTCTGTACATTTAGATGTTTTTCTCACTTTTGAGAAAAAATAAAATGATGATAATGTATTATAATACAATTAATATGTCACTGGAATTTGTAATGTATTTATTCCTGAATGTTGTACTGCCTAATTTGTACTGATTATTTAATTTACAAATTACTGTATTACAGTAAATATAATAAAGCAGGTGCATAAAAAGTTTCTGAAATCCTTTTGGTAATGAGAAGTTGAGGTGAACATGTATTTATTATTATGAGAGTTTCAGTGTGGATCTGCATGGTTGCTAGGGTGACCCAGATGGTTGCTAGACGTGGCTTAATACTCTGAGTTTTGTTCAGATCTCAGACCTTAAGTGTAAGTAATAGTTTAGTGATGCTGCATGCTGAGTGCCGCTAGCTACAAGCACTGGTCTGATTGTGGCATAAACACCTAGCATGTCTCGCAAGCATTGTCTGGAAATCATCAAAAGTTTGTTGCCATGCTGCCATCACATCTATGAGCTCTTGTTCTGGAGTAGCTCTCCACGTCTCTGCAGCCATTACAACAATTCTGTCCGGTGCCACTTGACGAGCCCAAGTTATTTTTGATCAATACGCATGCTAGAGAAAAATCAGCCATTAGCAGAAGCCATTTGAGCTGTCGTCTTGTTTGGACAGCTCACAGCTCGGCGTCACGACAGGGCAGCTCTCAGGAAAATGGGTGTGTGAGTCTGTGATGTTTTCACAGTATCAGCTGTCCTTTGGAGTTTAAACGCTTTAACTTCATTTTAATCATGCTGGCTCTTGTTCAAAGACGTTGTCAAGTGTAATGATTGAGTAACACATGAAGAGGAAGGAGAAAGAGTAGCACAAAGTCATTTCATTGAATGAAGGTACATGCCCATGGGCGGAACGATATCAAATTATTGATACATCCTCATAGAATCACATGACCAATTGGATTTTATTATTATTTTTGTTTTATGTACTGTACAATTTAATCTATTTGTCTATCAAATGAAACATAATTTCTCTAATTTCACTAAACAACTATTAAATTCTTGTAAATTATTTACAAATTAAAAAATCTGTTTATTTATGGTAATATGTATTATTATATCATTTATTAATAATAATAATAATAATAATAATAATAATAATGAATACAAAAATGAATAAATGTATAATGAACTATTATAAATGGGAAAGTAACACAACTGAATTATTATAACTGATCAACAAAACAATCAGTTTATGATCAGTTTATTTACAGTGATATTTATTTTTCTTATTATTATTTAGCTATTTAAATAATACAAAAAATATAACAACAACAATAATAATAACAATAATAATAATAATAATAATAATAATAATAATAATAATTATTATTATTATTATTATTATAAGGGAATAATTAATTGTAATAAATGGTAAACTAACATTACATTATTATAAATGATACACAAAACAATCAATTTATTTATAATAATAATAATAATAATAATAATAATAATAATAATTATAATAATAATAATAATTATTATTATTATTATTATTATTATAAAGGTATAATTAATTACTATAAATGCTAAACAAACACTATTTATTAAAAATGATGAACAAAACCAATTATGTAATAATTAAGTAATTGTAAAATGTGAATACATTTAGGTTATAAATTATACTGAATGATACAAAAATAAATCTTATAATTTGCAGTTTAACTAATGTTTTCTTTTAATTAGACACACATAATTAATCTAAATAAAGTTTTATAGTTTTATTATATACACTGCTCAAAAAAAATCAAGGGAACACTTAACAAAACAATGTAACTCCAAGTCAATCACATGTCTGTGAAATCAAACAGCACACTTAGGAAGCAACACTGATTGACAATCCATTTCACATGCTGTTGTGTAGATGGAAATTATAGGCAACTAGCAAGACATTAACAAGACAGTTCTGCAGGTGGTGACCACAGACCACTTCTCAGTTCCTGTGCTTTCTGGCTGATGTTTTGGTCACTTTTGAATGCTGGTGATGCTTTCCCTCTAGTGGTAGCATGAGACGGAGTCTACACCCCACACAAGTGGCTCAGGTAGTGCAGCTCATCCAGGATGGCACATCAATGCGAGCTGTGGTGAGAAGGTTTGCTGTGTCTGTCATTGTAGTGTCCAGAGCATGGAGGCGCTACCAGGAGGCATGCCAGTACATCAGGAGAAGTAGAGGAGGCCTTAGGAGGGCAACAACCCAGCAGCAGGACTACTGAAAGCAGGTTCTCACTGAGCACATGTGACAGATGTGACAGAGTATGGAGATGCTGCAGAGAACATTCTGATCCTCAGACCACTTGTAAGATCATATGCCGGTCCTCCCAATGCAAGACGATGCCAGACCTCATGTGTCTGGAGAGTGCCAGCAGTTCCTGCAAGACGAAAGCATTGATGCTATTGACTGGCCGCCCGTTCCCCAGACCTGAATCCAATCGAGCACATCTGGGACATCATGTCTCGCTCCATCCACCAGCTCACCAGAGACTGTCCAGGAATAGGTGGATGCTTTAGTCCAGGTCTGGGAGGAGATCCCTCAGGAGACCATCTAGCACCTCATCAGGAGCATGCCCAGGTGTTGTAGGGAGGTCATACAGGCGCGTGGAGGCCACACATACTACTGAGCCTTATATTTTATTCATTCAGATCTAGGATGTGTTATATTAGTGTTTCCTTTTTTTGGAGCAGTGTATATATATTTTTTATGCATTTGTTTTATATCTTATTCAAATGCAAAATCCAAACTGTATCTTTTTTTGGTGCACGCTTATTTTAACAAATGATTTATAAAGGATTTGAAAAAAGTATTTTTGTCTGTGCTATCCGTCATCTACACACACACAACCAGATTTTATTGTAGTGTGTTTTTTTTTTTTGAGACAGATCAAAATAAGATGTCGGAGATGTGCCAAAATAAGACTTTGGCAGCTGAGGGCTGGGAAAGATGACCCTTCGCCCAGATTCCAAGGAAAACAAAGGAAGCGAATAGCAGCCCGAGACAGACATTTATATAGGCGCAAAGAAAAACATCAGAAAATCTACACAGGATTTAGATTCATCCTACAAATCGCTGACAGAGGAGAGAGAGAGGATAAAAAGGATAATCTGCGAGAAAACCCTTAAAAGAATCAATTTGGCAAGGTGTCTGGGAATTTGACTTTCTCCAGCACTGTGATTCCGGCTGTCTCGCGGCAGAGTCGGATGACTGTCTTTCTGTCTCTCTGACAGGCGGACCAGGGCCAAATTGACAGTTCTTTAAAGCGCCTGACAGAAAGCGGCATTAATTAAGTCATTGCCGGACTTTAATTGTGTTAAGGAATAGGGAGAGAAAAAAATCTAATATGAGAAAAGGTTACCAAGTCCTCTCTGGTGTCAGATTTTCTACTTTCCATGAATATTAATGCGTCTAATGAAGACAATCTCAACCTCATCTCCCCATTGTTCCATATTCAGGTGCCAGGCTTCAGGAGCCTGTGATTTGTTGTTAAAGAACAAATATGTCAGAAAGAGACGACTGCCACGCTTTTATCAGCAATTTATAAAAATGCCTTCTTCTCGTGATGGAAAATCACAGCGTTTTCAGGTGCGTTTTATTTTTAAACGAGATAGAAGTCAGACTGGGATGGCATATATGATGTACGGGCTCTGCCACACAAAATGATCCTTCCTATTCATTTGAAAATGGCAAGCAGGCAATCAGTGCGGGCTGCTAATTTTATCATATCCATTGGAGAACAATTAGACGGGAGGCCACGCAAATGGCATCTATTATGGGTCATTGAATTCTCTTGTTGCGGTCTCTTGGGAGGCCCTTGCACAGAAAAAAAAATAAAAAAATCTTTCAAATGAAACAAAACAAGTCTATCAGGATTCTGAAGGAAGAGTCAAAATTGTAGACCAAATTGAACATAGGTCTATTTCAGGTGATGTGTTTGTGCTGTTTAGGTCAATAGAATTCATTATGCTTAACAAACAGCTAGTAATGGTAACGGGTCGAGGAAACTAGAATGTACTTCTTTGAAAAGACAGTTTGAAGATAAATAGTAGCTAAAAATGAAACTATTTTGTTAAATATGCACACTACGGTAAGTTTGGGGTTGTTTAAATTCGAGTTTTGCTCACTGACGCTGCATTTATTCACTTTAATGGTTAAAAAACCTGTTAAATGGTTAATGAATATGTTAAAATGTTGCTAATCTGAATTTCCAACATCATTGCTCCAGTTTTCACTGTCACATGATTCTTCACAAATCAATCTTTTAAATATTGTATTAGCTCATGTTATTCAGTTTGTGAGTAAATATTGGCAAAATGATCGTCTAATAATGCTTTTTAGAGGTGCATAATCTCAGATCATAATCATTTGGTTTCAAACAGAAGTTGAGAAAAAGAAAGAATACTAGATTTGGTGATAATATAGCATAATGAGAGAGTTCAGCCATTTTTGACCCGGGAACACCAAGTTTTGGTTTTGGACTTTCAGCACAGCACAAAAGGGTTAAATAAACAGTAAAAATGTATTATAAGACAAAGAATGTTGACATAGCTGTTAAATAGATTTGGAAAATAAATGCGCTAGTGATCAGTAACTGAAAATCCGAAGATGCTGAGAGAATGCATTAAAATGGCTCTAAAACTGGGATTTCATTATGCAGGATTTGAGGTCATGGTTAATTTGCTCAGATTTATCGTCCCCAGGTTGTCCAGGACAGGCATGCACAAGAAGCCGCAGTGATTTGTGGGTAACATTAAGGCGAGGATGCTGCCAAGAGCACCCAGACCCTCTCAAAATCCCCTCTGCAATCTGTTAAGGTGGTCACCGACAGCAACTGCTAAATCAGTGCCGTTGCTTTTCAGCTGAAGAAGGGACGGCCATTTGCCACTGTTGCTGTTTATTAACAACTTCTGGGCTACGCATTTAGAATCATTAGCAGCTGATCAAAATGTACATTTATGCAAAGGCCTTTTGAAAGTTGTGGAAAAGTTCATCCTCTCACAGTCTGAGACAGTGGCGGGAGATGCTTAAGTGTATGTTTATGCATCTCAGTTTTTGAGTGAGCATTGCCAACAATATCCACAAATTATGCTTTTTCACTCAAAAACTGTAGGTGAATCAATTCATGTCAATGAAGCCTTGGAGCAGTGTTAGAAATGAACAGGACTTCCCACATGAAAAAATACTATACTCATTTATAGTAACTAGGTCAATTATAGTGTTTTTGAACATTACTATAGTAAAGTGTATTATACCAGGGCTCTCAAGTTTTAGCAAAAGGTTGGAGTGAGGTTTGATCTGCTATAGGGGAGGAGCCACAAAATATTTGCACAGCAGCTCCTCTGGCCCACCCAATTCTCTGAAGTTATTGCTAGCAGTTTAATTTGACTTATTGTTCATAAATGATCAGCACAAATATGAATTATAACAATTGGTAAATCTGATTAAAGAGATTCATCCAAGTAAAATAAATAGCTTTATATATTTCAAAAATACAAATGTATCCAAAATAAACAGATACATTTGGTGCCAATAGAGCCAACCGAACATCTGAGCCAACTAAATGTACGTGCATACTGTACACATATAGTAAGATTGCAGAATCTGAAACTGGCAGTATTTCCCAGCAGCAGCTCACACTATCTTCGATCAAAGGCAACTGATTTTGTCCAGGAATCGTAAAATTTAGTAATGCGTGTGTCTCACGGTGAATGCGTGAGACTTGAGAGCCCTGATTATACTGTATATATTACAGTATTTACAACACTTTGTTAATGAATGCTACAGAATACTGTATTAACTATAGCAAACTAATAAACTGTAATAAATACTGTACTGTAGTATACTTTAGCTTTTACTGTATTGTAGCATATTCTAGAAAACTTACAGTATTAGATACAAGTGTTTTATTTGTAATATTTGTTTACTATACAGTACATATAGGCCTAGTTGTTATATTACCACAGCACATATAGAATTCCCACAACAAATTAATACAAGTTCTTTACAATAGTATTGTTCAAAAATAATAATTACTATACTGTTTTTCCATGTGGCCAAAAATGGCTGAAAAACTGGCAGAACCCGATTTTGCTGAGTTCGACATGTCCCTGGCTCAACACCTTTGTGGACCCTGGAACAACATTGTGATTAGCCAATCAGATTTGAAGAACCAGTTTATAGCTTTTGTGAAGTTTAGACTTACAATCAGTCTTTGGTGCTTGTCAGTCATCTATCATTAAATCTGATTTTAGGCATTACTCGTGGGTAAGGCTAGGTTTAGGTGTAGAGATTTGGTTAAAACGAAAATTTTGGATTAAAATGTTGTCCCAGGGTCAACAGGAATAGGTCGAAATCCGCAAAATCGGGATGTGCAAACAAAATGAGCAAAATGCCCCCAAATATAAAATAAAGAATGAAAATGGCCTCGGATACATTACAGCTGCCATCAATAAAATCAAATACAAAATGAATCAAGTGTTGATCGCCGCTTTATTTTTACAGCAGATCTGCTCCTGTTGAGTAAAGTTTGCTTCTAACTGCGATTAACATCATTACAGATTTTAGCCAATCACACGCGTTTCTGTTGAACTTTGGGATGCATTGTCCAATCAGAGGCGTTTTTGATTTGTCACGGCGAAGAACCCTGGCTTTTCAGTTTGTGATGTTCACTGACAGAATATTTGCCAATTCTCTTATCAGCATACAGAACAAAGTGCAGAAAAGATGTAAGTAAGAGATTCATTTTGCATTGTGTACAGATTCAGTGATTATAACGCGAAATTTGGCAAAAGTGGATAACTTAGCCCAGGCTACATATATGTGGTAATATAGCAAAAAGACAGATTAACAAGCAATCATATTTCACCAGGAACGATGATTAAGAACCATTGGCATGTGTTTGAAGTTTCAGAATATCTTTGTGCAAGAGAACTTTTTGTGAGAGAGCCATAGGAAATGCTAAAGAGTAATTATGTTTATGAAGTTTTTGAGTGAACATTGTCAAAACTACCCACAAACAATCATTTGACACAGAAACTAAGATGCGTAAGCTCAGATCAATAAGGCTTAAGATCAGTCAGTTCCAGAATGAAATACAAAACCAGTAACTGACGGCATTGGCAAAAAACACTGAATCCTAGATTTGCTGATAAAATAACGTCATGAGAGATTTACAAGCAATCGTTTTTCACACTGAACATCATTTACAATCATGCCCGTCTAATCAAAACGTGCGTTTGTAAGAAGGTTTTGGCGAAAGTTGCGGCAAAGTTGATCATCTCTTTGTCTGAGACGGCGGCGGGAAATGCTAAAGTGCAAATGTCGGCCATTTCTGACAGGCGGACTTGCGTGATAAGATGTCATGTGACACGTTTCGTGTTTTTTATGCACGCTGGAGGCCCTGCAGGGGTACAACGCTCGGCATTCTCAAAACTTCAATATTAACTCCACGTCATAATCGTTCAGCTCATCAAAGGGACAGAAATTCAAATGAGCAACACCCGCACCGCCACCCCCCCTCTCCCCGAATCCTGATAAGACAACCTGAGTCCTTGTGAAAGATGAGCTAGGGCTATTTCTGGAGACCGGAGTGCTCTCTTGCCACAGGGCGAACCCTGAATAGCCATGGCTGGAATTACTTGAAAAGAGGGGGACTGGCTTATGCACTTGGGGCTTGTCATTGTCGAAGAGCTTTTGTTCCCTCGTCTCATAGATCACGCTTTGAAAGCACTTCTCATGGTTAAGATGGATATGAAACTGTAGCGCGGAGCATATGTTAAGAAAGTCCTGGGAGAAATGCTTGACCCATTTTAGTGAGTGTGGTCCATGTGTGCGTTGATTGATTGCGGAGGTTTGTGGATGTTTGATGGACCTTTGTGTCGAGTGCAATGAAGGTTACGAATTAGGCTGAAGTGTAACAGGCTGATGGACTTTGGTGTGCGGTAGGTATCAAATAACATTTTGATGAATTGTATAACTGTGATGAGAAATTATGGATTTATAAGAGTGATAGTTCTGAATGTACGGGAATTTTTCAGTCAGAAGTGATCCTTTTCTAATTATTTAATCACGACCATGTCCCCTCCAAACCTACATGCATGCTACAAGCATTACATTATTTATGTACCTTATTTGTGGACCTTATTTGTATATAGTCAAGTTGTGTATATTCTATATATATATATATATATATATATATATATATATATACTGTATGTGTGTGTAAATATAAGCTGAATTAAAAAACTATTGCAAAAGGTGTTGTTTTCAGTGTCGCTCACCTATGAGTGATCCTCATTCGATGAGATCTCTTCAAGTTTGAAAGCTCTTCTGAAAAAGCTTGGCTTCACATGTCCAAGTCTGAAAACTTTGAAATGATAAAATCAAGAGCAGGATTTTGGCAGGCTGCGGTGAATCTCGCCTCCTGCTGAAAGCTTTTAGTCGTGGGAGGACACAGTGAGTACAGTAAAACCATTATGAAGGACTTCTGTTTATCACGTCAGATTTAAATGTTTGTGTTACGCTGTGAACTCTGTGGTACATGAGGTCCTTGAGTGTAGCAATGGCTTCATCTTCAGCATGCCAGATAATAGAGAGAAGTGAGAAGCAGTTATTAATCGTAAAATATTATTTGTATATGCTGTAAGATGTAATCAAGAATCTATATTTAAAGAGTATGTTCAGTAATACTTATGCAGTAAATTCAAACTGTTTTGTACACATTTACAGGAAAATGACAAGCTTAAAATCATCATAACTTGCAAAAAATAAACCTTATGGTGTAAAATGCATGTTATATAATGCAAACGTACTGGGCAGCCTGGCTTATTAATTCTGTTTTAAAACCTAGTAAGCCGCCTTGCTGTCCAATACGTTCTCAGTAGAAATACAGAAGATAAAATTGCGCAATACGTATTAATTATCATCTCCATTACAAATGGAAATCCTCTGGAGGCTGACCAAAGTGAAATAAATAAATTAATTAATAAATAAATGAATAAAAATATTATAAATTTAATATAAATTAAATATAGCAAAAAACACACAAAAAAAAACATTTTAATGCTTTTATGTTACCTGTTACATTATCTGTAGTTTCCTTGTGTATGTTTGACGACTTTTATTATGAACATTTTGTGTCTTTTGTGTCTCCTCCCAGCTTGTTGTCTCTATGCTTTTTGATTAGTTCCTCCTCCCCCTTTGTATTATTATCATGTGTATTTAAGTAGCTGTTTGTGTTTCACTTGTTGCCGATGATTGTGGTGTTTTCCCCTCTGTATGCCTTTTTTTCGTTGTTATCGACCTTGCCTGCCTTGGATTTTCGCTCTTGCCTTGCCCTTCTGGATACTGTTTGCCGTTATTTTACATTTTATATATATATATATATATATATATGTATATGCATGCAGCCTTACGATTAATACAGGCAATTCTTCCCCAATCCAGAAGAAGGTGCCCACGGCAATTCAGTTTGATAACCGTTCAAAAAGTTAGTGATGCTGGAACTGATGTGTGTATGTCTGCATGTTTATGTGGTTTATGAGGACACACATTTGTATAATGACATGGGTATGACATAGGTATTACTATATGAAGGTGATTCATGAGGACATTTTCAATGTCCCCATAATTCAAAAGGCTTAAAAAACATACTGAGTTACATAACACCTAATACATACATACACAATTTTTTTTTTTTTTGACAATCTAAAAATGCACAGTTTCCTGTAAGGTATAGGGTTAGGTGTAGGGTCAGTGTAGGATAGTATAAAAACCATTACGCCTATGGAGAGTCCCCATAAATCACAAAAACCAACATGCATGCGTGCGCTCCGACACGATCCCTTCAGCTGTGTCCTTACCACTGTGACATCTGTGTATCATGCCACCCTCTAATATATATATAAAGAGAGAGAGAGAGAGAGAGAGAGAGAGAGAGAGGGAGAGAGGGAGAGAGAGAGAGAGAGAGAGAAGGAGAGAGAGAGAGAGAGAGAGAGAGAGAGGGAGAGAAGGAGAGAGAGAGAGAGAGAGAGAACGAGAGAGAGAGAGAGAGAGAGAGAGAGAGAGAGAGAGAG
>JAUMHQ010000089.1:15504470-15521865 GCA_032361165.1 Enteromius paludinosus | reverse complement strand
TTTTTTTATCGCGCGATAAGAGTCTCGCGTTAACGCAGTGCGTTAACGCCGTTAACGGCCCACCACTAATATATACATAATTAATGTACACAGCATGCATACATATCTAAAGTAAACATTTATTTTGGATGCGATTAATCGCAATTGTTCATTTGACAAACAAACGTTACTATATATAAAATATTTACAAGAATATATTTGTTCATTCTTAATATTTTTATTTATTTATTTTTACTTTTTTGTTCATGTAAAATTTTTTTTACCAATATACACACAATATACACAAATATTCACAAATATACAAACATTTTTCAAGAATTTGCTGCTATACATTTCTAATTTTTGTCTTTATTTTCATATATTTATTCAAAATATTTAAAATAATGTTTTTGTGTTTATTTACTTGCTCTTTCTCATATATTTTAGACATGATTTCATAGATACTTTTTTGAGTCATTCTTGTTTTTTTTTTGTTTTTTTTTGTTTAATGGGTGTATGTAAATATATTTTCTTGCCAGTAATAAAAATCATGAAATTAGTAATGTTTTAATATATTTCCAAAAATACAAAGTATAAAAAATTTATTCATTTATTAATATATATATATATACACACACAACTAAAAGATACTGCTGATGTTTATTTTTAAATCTTTAGTGTAAATATATAGAAAATATAGTGTGTGTGTGTATATATATATATATATATATATATATATATATATAAAAGTAATGACCCAACAATTCACTTGATTTGAGGTATTCAGGACGAGTTACACAGCAAAGTTTAGCAGGCGCCCCTATAGACACAGTTATGTATTCTAAACTATAGCAAACTTACTAAGATGACGCTTTTGTAATAGAATGAAAATTTATATGTACAAAAAGTTGATAATTTTTTTAAATCTTCATAGGTTTCAGATGAATGAATTTTAAAGTACAGCGGGTTTCTTTATGAAAAAAATATAAGACAAAGAAAAAGAAAACAGAAGAAATTCATAAGAAGCCTGTGCTTTCTTGAGGGCCCTGTTTGCTTCAGCTTTGTCCTGTCACTGCAATAAGTCTTGAGGGGTGAGGAGCCCCGGAAGACATAAAACTTTTTGCAGCTTGTGTATTCTGTTTCATGAGCAGAACTTCAGAGAGCAAATGAGCTGCACATGTCTGACACGCTCATGTAAATTAGATAGGAACTTCAACCTTGCCCCAGCGCTATGCAAACTTCATTTGGTTTTATATATTAATCAGAAACATTCAATATATGCAGTATTAATTGACCTACATATTACGCAGCTGTCATTTAAGATGGCCTGAGCTCGACTCAGAGATCACATGAATCTGTGGTCTTAAATCATAAGCGGCAGGAGTCCTTGTTCGCTCATTGTTATGGCTAAAGCTTCATCTGGACCAGACAGAGCGGCTAAAATGAAAGAGATGTGCAGTAAACTATGAAGATGGATATTTGGCAGGCACTTTTGTCCAAACTTTTTGTCCTTTTATCCTTATCAAAGGAAATATTTGTAAAATGCATCTAGACTTTGGTGTTGGTATGAAAGTGCTTTACTGATTAAGCCACAATAACTTGCCAAGGTTGCTGTGCAGTTGCTAGGGTGTTGCTATGATAAAGGTCTGGGATTTTATTTCACCCTTTCCCAGAAAATCTAAAAAGAAAACAAATAGGTTTGAGTATTACATAAAATGCAATAGATGGTCAAAAATGTAAAAGAGTTTTAAAAACCGGGAAAGAGAGTTTCCCCAAAGGGTGGCCCAGGAGCAACGCGCGCCGGAGGGCATCTCGCGACCAGTCAGCAGGGCGGTGGGCCCTGGTCCTAGAGATGAAACGATGCCCACTGAAGTCTCGTCACATCCCCCGAAGTCCTGGCTGGCAGGCTGTATAGTGCATCGAGACATTCCGTTAGGTGGTGCTATAAGCCTGGTGTCCTGGTGATCCTGGTTGATTACGCCACCTGGTTTCCAGAAGCAGTGCCGCTTTGAAAAGCCACCGCCAAGGCCGTTGCCCAAGAGCTGTTCCTTCTGTGCAGCTGTGAATCGGTATCCCAGTAGAGATACTGACTCCCTTCATGTCTTGGGTAATGGCTGACCTCTCCGGGCAGCTCCAGGTGAAGCCACCACCAGGAGTCGTCATAAAGCAGCGGCCCTATTGGGTCCTATTGGCTTGTAGACAGGCTGTTGAGACGGAAATTCAACAAATGCTGAAGTTAGGGGGAATTAAACCATCACGCAGCCCATGGTCCAGCCCGATTGTTCTTGTCCCAAAGTCCGACGGCACCCTCCGGTTTTGTAATGACTTCAGAAGATTTAATGAAGTGTCTGAATTCGACAGCTACCCGATGCCTCGAGTGGATGAACTCCTCAACCAGCTAGGAAGGGTATATTTCCACACTTGATCTCACCAAAGGTTACTGGCAATTACCGTTGACCAAGGAGGCTTAGCCAAAAACAGCATTCTTAGCCCCTAGTGGCCACTGACAATACCTGACCCTTCTCTTCGGGTTACACGGGGCTCCAGCCACGTTCCAATTCCTAGTGGACATCCTACTCCGGCCTCACCAAAAGTATGCAGCCACTTACCTGGATAACGTAGTCATTCATTCACTCAGAGAGCTGGGAGGATTGTCTGGAGCGACTCCGAAGGGTGCTGTTAGAGCTACATTGGGCTGGCCCGATGCGATCATGCCCTGTTTGAAGCAAAGTACCTGTATTTTCAGGTGGGAAGAGGTCTCATCAGGTCCCAAGAAAAGAAGGTGAAAGCTAGCCAGTCGACTAAAACCCAGGTACAAGCTTTCTTATGGTTGTTCTTTCTTTCTTATTGCTGTTTTATCTCTAACTTCTCCTCTCTAGCTGGCCCTCTGACAGATCTGACCAGGAAGGGGCAGCCTGAGAAGATACAGTGGAAGCCCCGAGTGGAAGAAAACCTTCCTGGCGATCAAGAAAGCCCTCACTTTAGAACCGGACTTGAGAGCTCTGGACTTTGGCTGGCCCTTCCTGCTACAAACAGATGCTTCGGAGGCGGGATTGGAAGTCGTCCTGTCCCAAATTCAGGATGGTGAGGAACATCCCGTTCTCTACATCAGTAGGAAGCTAGTCTCAGCCTCAGACTAATGTACGCCCACAAAATGTTGGCTAAACGTCTTATGCATATGGTATACTTAACTGGAAACACTTCAGGAATGTTGAACTTGTCATCTGATTGGTTGAATTTTATTGGACTTCCAGGGGACGCGGGTGTCGCGTTTATTTTCGGTCCGTCGTGTTTACATGAGTGACAATGAGCATTTATCAAGATCATCTAAACGTTGGATTCTCAAAAGTATGCGAGGTTCATGGCATAGACTCTTCAAGAGATGTCCAGCAGTTTTGTTTGAGGCACTTAGTGGAGACAAAAAGAGATATTTGGGAAGAGTATTATTTTCCAAGCCTGACCGACCCTTTGTCAGCATTTAGAAGGATTCCCAGCAGATCCAATTTTACTAGTTGTGTGTCCCCTCCTATCTGTTATGGAAGATCAAGTGAAGTCCCTAACTAAGAAGGGGATATCAGCCACGTTTGCGGGCAAACATGAAACAACAGATGCTGACATTGCAGCTGGCTGATTCAGTATTGTGTTCAGTTCTCCAGAATTGCTTGTGGGTGTTTAAAAGTTGAGAGATATGCTTCAAACAGATGTTTACCGCAAGCGTCTCATCTGTATTTTCAATGACTTGTTGCACGCCGCTCTGTTGTCGTGGGGACATTTCTACGCCTCGAAATGTGACGCTGAACGAAACAAACTGTGAGTGGTTGTTTGACATGTCGGTCAAACGGTCTTATGGGTGGGCCTTGGCCAAAGAAAGCTGCTATGAATTCCAGACCTTCAGCTGTCAGTCTGGCTGGTCAGGAAGCTGACCCCTGCCGAGAAGTGGTATGCCACAGGTGGAACGGGAGGCCATAGCCGTCAAGTGGGCAGTCCTGGAGCTCCGGTACTACCTTCTTGGCCATAAGATCATGAGCATCCCAAGTTCAGATCAGCATTGCCCTGGGAACCAATGAGGAACACCTCAGTGACATCATCTCCAGCTGATCTGCCCCAGCTGGAGGCTGGAGATCGTTAGCCCGCGGCCAGATAAGCCGTGCGAGGCACCCCGGGGACTGAGACACATTCTCCACAGGGCTGAGATCTAACCTGTTATCTCCTTTTCACTCTTGAAACCAGTCTGTGACCGCTCTGTCTGAGTTTATTCCCCAAGTCTACCTCACAGCAGCTCTAAAGACGGGAACCTTCCCGGGGAAACGCCACCACTCAGCCCTCTGCACCTTTGTTGAGCACCCTCCGGGACTTTATTTTGAGCTCTCCATTGTCATGTTCATTCTCTCCCATCACTATATATACTTCCACTTGAAGTACATTTTGTACTATATTGAAAAACAAATTATAATAATTTATATTGCCAAAAAATGTTCTAAAAAAAAAAATAGAAGCCAAAAATGCAGTACAGATTAAAATCTAAATCTTAATCTAAAATTGTATATATATATATTTTTTAAAGAGAGAGAAAGAAATAGAATTAAAAACAAAAAGATTCAACTATATGTATGGCCGTGTTTTCTTATATATATAGTACCACTTTGAAGTATAATATGAAAAGTGAATAGATCATAGTCCCACCTCATTATCAGTTTTACCTGGTTATATGAAACTTATAATAAACCAATTAGTCTTATGGCTGAAAATCTAAACATGTAGTAATATAAAAGTTTGTTTTACCTAAAAAGGACATTATTTTTATTGAGTAAATAAATCCCAAATACGTACATCTATATTAAATCTAAACTTGACCTCTCCGTGCCCTCAATTAAAAAGCCCCTCCTCCTTTTTTTCATATTCAAATGACAGAATTACAAGCCCAGGACCGGATATAATTGTATTTTGTGTGTGTTGACTAAACACAGGTTCTGCCGAGAAGAAAAAAAAGCTGGCTCCAACTATTTATTGCAGCAATGCTTTGTTCCACTCCACCCCAAAAGGCTTCAAATCATCGGGGAGATTGTTAAGCTTCTGTGGAAATTACGGAAATGCGGGGGAAATGGACGAGCTGCGCTTCATAACAATTAATCAGGGACTGCTGATTAATAAAGTTCATTTTTTATTCTCGATGATTCAGGGTATTATCAAAAGGACACTGTCCTTGTCATTTTGATTAACACACCCATCCTCCTCCTGCGGTGGGACGCGGCGAAGGGAGACGCTCTCTTGTGCCCATAAAATAAATATTGAATGAGAATATTAACTCGTTAACCTTGACAACTATTTGTAATTTTCATAAGGGCTAAACTCGCAAATTCAGCACAAAATAATAAAAAAATAAAATAAAGCCTGCTGTGGGGGTTGAAGAAAGACCTCGGCGAAGGAGGGGGCAGAGGGGGGCAATAACAACACACAACAAATTAGAGCGAATGAAGAATGCTACTGCATGAATCCTGTCATTTTTATGGGCTGCAATGATTAATTTGTTTGTTCAAATTCTCAATTAAGCCGGGAGGAGGAGAATTAGAAAGCCAGAGAGATGCAATGCGCTGTTGTCTCGCCTTTGCCTGCGGCATCAGGGGAGAAGCGGCGCTCGTTTACCTGCGGTGCCTCCCAGTCGAGCCCCCAACTCCAACGGCACGCGTTTATTTCCAGCGCTAAGCAAATCAATATCAATTCCCGGATTGTTTCAATAATGTTTAGTCACAGTATTCCTCAAGTCCTTTGTCACATAATTATGTAGACACCAGAACGGTGTTTTGCAGGCTGATGTGATTGAACGGCCTACATCATGTGTGTCTCTTAGCTTAGCAGTCACACAGAGGATGATGTATGGGGCTCTCCACTTGTCCTCTCAGGGGCCCCATGCTTTTATTGTGTGCCGGAGTGACAGATGTTTCTCAAATGACCATGTCCCTCATGCGCTTTGCACCTTACAAAACCCTGTCTTATGTGACATGAATGGAAATGCTCCCTTACTGCACACCGCTATTATAGACTCCTGAAATCCTGAAAGACGTTTGTCAGAGACTCAGAGAAGCATGCCTGCGGATGACCGATAGTGCCAGTTCGGGATGAAATAGTGTGTTTTAGAAACATGTACCGCAATCTGGAGAGAAATACAGACAGCTTGTTTTGGCGTTCATGCATAAATGCACGAGTGCGAGTCCAATCAACCTGAATTTACATCTTTTTACAACTTTTTGACATCTGTGTATTCTTAAAAGGAAAATAGGCATGGTTTTACATTTCAGGGAGAAAATGTTAGTGCTGCTCGCGAGGGCAAAACTCGTTGCTGTACTATGGTGTTCTGGGTGGTTGTCAGGGTGTTGCTAGGGTGTTTCGGGCAGTTACTTGTGTTTTGGGTGGCTGCCAGGGTGTTGCTAGGTTGTTCTGGGCAGGTATTTGTGTTGTTATTTTTTTGCCAAGGAATTTTGGATGGTTGCCAGGATGTTGCTATTGTGTTCTGGACAATGACTTGTGTTGATATATCCTGTGTGTTGCTATGTGGTTGCTAGGGTCTTTTGAGCAGTAGCTTTTGCTTCTGTGTATTTACCAGGTTGTTGCTATGTGTTTGCTAGGGTTTTGCTATGTGGATGCTTGGGTGTTTTGGTTGGTTTCTGTTATATCTGTGTGGTTAATAAAGTGTTCTGGATCATCTGGTTACTGTTGCTGTGAGATTGCGTGTTTTGGATAGTTTCTGGCGTTGCTGTTTGGCTGTCAGGGTGTTTTGGGTAGTTGCTTGTGATGCTATGTGTTGATCTGGGTGCTGTGCTGTTGTCAGGGTGTTGCTGTTGGTGGTTGCTGGTGTTGCTATGTGGTTGCAGGGACATTTTGGGTATTTTTAGTGCCGATGTATGGTTGCTAGGTTGTAGTGGATGGTTTCTACTGTTCCTATGAAGTAAGTACTTGAAATATGATTCATGTAGCACCCATGGTGCGCTAATGTTTGATGCAAACGCAAAATAATGCAAATGGTTTTCCAAGAATGGAAATTGAACTCAAAGGTTCATATATTTTTATTTTGCCCTTTAAAGAGTTGGCTGATTTCTCCAGTAAAACTGTAGCGCTTTTAACAGATGAGTCACTTTGGTTAATGCTGTCCACTGGCTCCCCATGAACAAGGTGTCCTTTACAAGACCAGGACAACATTGACTGGAGTCTGTGCTTGTGCAGTGAAAATGCTTATTAGTCAAACAATCCCCATCGGAATAATGCCTCCGTCAGCCTGTGGTAAAGGATAACCATGTCTGTGACAGTCTGGCGCTCAGGTCCTGCTGGAGATCAGGTACGAGGAAGAAAGCACTTTGATTCAAGTCAAGCTTGTGTTGACTTCCAAGTAGAAGGAAAAATAAAGAACGTCAGTCAAGCATTGCTACTATTATTGCTTACATTTAGAACTATGTAGATGTATCACTTTTTAATCTCGTGAGTAATCAAATGGCCACAAAAATCTGTACTTTTTAGGAGGCCCTCAAACTAGAATACCATGATGAGTTGAGGGTTGACTTGGTAAACAGTAAGCAAACACTCTTAGAATATCTTAGCAACACCTTAATGATGACAAAACATTCAGCAATACCCTGGTAACCACGCACAAGCATCTGCACAATTTCATTCATATATTCTTCTAAAAATCTACTTTGGTGTTTCTGTACCAGATCTAGGACTGAGGATTGGGTTTATAGGATCCCTATGTGGTTGTTAGGGGTGTTTGGCATGGTTTCTACTGTTGCAATAAGGTTGCCAGGGTGTTTGGGGTGGTTTCTAATTGGGTGTTGCTATGTTGTAAACAAAAGAAAATGGCAGCCAAGCATGGCTATCTTTAGGGTTATTTTTTTTACTTTGAATTATAATTTTAAACTTGCAAAAAGTTGACTTGAGTTGACTTTGTAAACAGTAAGCAACCACTCAGATAATCCTAACAACACCTTATCAACTACCAGTAACTTCCTAGTAATGCCCTTTAACCACTCCCTCCTGGAAACCACTCAGAACACCCTAGCAACACATTAGCAACTATCAAAAACACCCTAGTAATACCCTGATAACTACTCCCTCCTGCAACCACTCAGAACACCCTACTGTAGCAATGCCCTAGTAACCAGTCTCTCCGGTAACTCCCTAGCATTTGCACAAGCCAGAACGACTCATATTTTGTTGTACAACTATAAAATATACGTAAATAAATGTAAAACGGACAGTGGAAAGTCGCTACTGATTTTCCTGTGTCAAATCTAAAGCTAATTGTTTTTTAGACAATAACAGGCAGCAGGCATGTCCTGAAATGAGAGCCGTATTTAAATGCAGGAAGTGGTGCTCTTGTACCCAATCGCCTGAGCAGAATTCCAGCTGATTTTCCTTGGCCCATTCTGTTGTCTGGATGTGACTGATGGATGGTTAATGATAAAAACATTTCCATACCTGGCCTTCGTGGCCTTATTGTTCACACGAAACTGGAACATCCTGGCCTGTCTGCTGCAATCACACAGTCCGCAGCTGAGGAGCTCACTGTATCTGGCAGCTGCGCGCTGTGACATGTGGAAATATGGGCCACAAACTGTCAGTGAACCTTGCGGTAAATCTTCCGCTTAATCATGCCATATGCCCCATTGTGCATGCCTAAGTAATATTTTGTTATGGTTAAGCTTAACACAAAAGACTGTTTAGAACTAATCTGATACATTTTTGTTTAACTGAATAGTATTTTGTCTATTCATACGTCTTTACATTTTGGAACGACAGTGAAGCAGTTTTATACTACTAATGCTTTCATGTACAACTTTAGAAACTGTGAATCCTCAATACTCGATAGAGTACTTAAAAACAACAGTCTCATTAATAATTAACATGCACAGAAAATGTGTTTGAAAAAGATCTGACTTATTAAGAAATGAAATCCAGATGGGACTAATAAAAAGTGGTCGGGTTGCAGCATTTAATCACCATCAAAGCTAAACAAACATCAAATATAAATCAAACACACTTTCAGTGTTACGGCTTTTAAAAATGTATGTTTTAGTCATCATCTACTCACTCTCAAATAATTCCATACTATTGTTTGTTTGTTTTCCCTTGTAAAACACTATTTTTTCACATTTTTAGAATATTTTTATGTATTAAAAATCCCCCCCACCCCCAAAAACTACTAAAAATGACAAAAAAAAATTAAAAATAAAACATGCAATTAAAATGAAAACAGAACGATACATTATTAATATAAAAGTATACTAGTATATTTATTTACATAAATATGTACATAAAACATTTAATGGTGCTAAACCATCTCCTTTATAAATACTTTTTTCTCTCTTTTATTTGTTTGCATTTAATATTCTCTAATATATGTATTTTTTTATCATTAGTATAGTACATCTCTAAAGTTGTTTACATTTTTAACTGTCAAATGTGTTGATTGACATTTGTACAGTACCTATCGGTGTGAATCCAAACTGCATGCTACAGCACAGTTTACATACGAATGCACTAATGAGACCATGTTAATTCATCTGCTCATCAATTAGCATTTCTCCAGTTGCTTTAAAATGCAGATAAGTTTGCAATCAATTAAAGTATTCAAAAAACAGGTTCAATGCAAAATGTGAAGAGCTGTGAAGAGCCGAGGACGATCTGAATGCTGCTCTTTTAGCCCGTGCCTGAAAGCCTTGCGGCTCCTGGATCCTGACAGCACGGAGCAGGGAAAGAGTTAACCAGCCGGGCGCTTAATTGCACGTGACATGTGTTGGAGTGTGACAGATGTGACAGATGATGGAGATAGGGACGAAGAGGGCGGAATCTGGCCCTCGGAGCCGCGTCTTCTCCTTCTGTTAGACCTCCAGAAGCACCTCCCCGGTGAAGTCCTGAAGGTAGTAAATAACAGCTCGCCTCTCCAGCCATTATTTAAGCATCTGCTGATGGAAGGAGGGCCTTCGTGCCTCACAGAGATCCTGTCAAAATCAGCCAGCCTCAAAACTCTTCAGCAGGCTCCAAACTGCATTGCGTTGGCTTCATTATTCTAGATTGGGCTGACGGATTCAACATGACAGGAAATATAACTTTACATTGGGAAAATAAAAATGTCAAAAAGAAACTGTATAGTGCATTATCTATCACGCTGGTTCTCAACTGGTTTGTTTCAGGATGCAGATTTCAGATTGGACTGAATGACTAGCAAAATTGTTTACTGAATTTCAGTGTTTTCATGATTTTGGTGGCCATGTTATTCAAACCTGTTTATAATATATATATATATATTTATATATCAATATAGATATATATATAATATTAACTGTAAAAGGCTAAAAATGCTACAGTAAAAACCACTAAACCGACCTACTAAAGATTAACATTAAGTCAATAATTACCTCATTATTTCAGACTGGAAAAAAGCGTGACGCATGTGTGGAATCAATTTAAAACAATGGCAAAGCTCTAAGTCGGGAACACAAAGGTATATTTGTCTCATGGAACTGATTTACAGCCCTGCTGATAAAAATCAAACTTCCTGGAATGGTTTCAGATGTTTGGAGAAGCTTATGAGACAGCTGTCAAACAGATTCAAAAATGGCTGATTTAGCATTATCTGCCTTCACCAAAACATGGCTGGGACAATATTAGTCTAGAAATAGCAACAATGTGTGTCTTTGAACACAGTGTGCACTGCGTCTATCCATTGTCAGAAAGATGAGTTATGAAACTCAGCTGCTCAAGGAAACAGCCAGGTGGGAAAAACAAAACTGTGATTGAAATTCTCTTGGGGGGCGTTAGCGTGATACATATTTGCTCTAGCATTCCTTTTGTTCTTAGGAATACCGCAGTTCAGATGCAATGACCGCTTGCATCAGTTCTAGTCAATGGCTCGTTACACTTCCGCTTTTTTATATCCATGCAATAAAACCATCTGTTCATATCACAGAAGACATGAGTAACACGTTCCAGATTTCAGACGGCGGGATTTTCCGTGCTAAGATGACTCGCTGGAATGAAATCTGAATCCAGTTTGTCTTCAGGCCGCAGTATTGTATTTAGACCTCTTCAAGAGCAGGGCTGTGGTCATTCACAATTGATGCCAGTGTGTTTTATAGAGCTCATGAAATCAAAATGGGAGGTTTGTGGCTTTTAGTGCATGTCTGTTGGCTTGGAGGTCATTGAACACTATATACAGTATATACTGTATACAGAGCCCTCCACTAATATTGGCACCCTTGGTAAATCTGTGCAAAGGTGGCTGTAAAAAAAAAAAAAAAAAAAATCTGCATTGTTTCTCCTTTTGATCTTTCATTCAAAGAAACTCCAACCTCTAAACCTCTAAACTCTAAAATTCCAACCTATAATTAAATGAAAACAATTGAAATGGAGAGAAAATTCCATTGTGAATGTTTTTCTCCAATACATGTTGGTCACAATTATTGGCACCTTTAGAATTTTTTATAAGTACAATATCTCTGAAGTATATTCCCATTCATATTCACAATTTTAAGCATTCCAGGGTGATTATGAACATGAAAATATCCAGCCCTGGTTTCCTGTTTCACAGAAATATATACAGGAGGGAAATACTCAAAGCCCAGAATCCCTTAATCATCAACACAATGACAAAAACCAAATAATATATTTATGATGTGCAGCAAAAGATAATTTAGCTTCACAAATTAGTGAAGTGGCTTTAAGAAAAGAGATAGAGCAGTTAAAATGTCCATTTCCACCATCAGGGAAATATTGAAGAATTTCCAATCAACATGCAATGTAAGGAAGCTGTCTGGAACCGGACATGTGTCTATATCCTCCTAATACACAGAGAGGAGTGTGAGTGGCTAAAGACTCTTCAAGGATCACAGCCGGAGAATTACAGAAAGTAGTCTCAGGGTCAGAAAACCTTTTAAAAATATAGTCAAACAGCTCCTACATCAGCACATGTTGTTCAGGAGAGTTTAAGAAAAAATTATCCTCGCTCATTCAAAAACAATCTCCAGCATGTTCAGTTCAATTCAATTCAAATTTATTTGTATAGTGCTTTTCATGATACATATCATTGCAAAGCAGCTTTACACCAAAGTAATGTTGTACAGTATATGTAGTAGTAGTTTGTACGTTCAGTTGTCAGACAGGACTGGATCTACAAATGGGACTGGCTTCTATGATCAGATGAAACTATAAAATGACCTTTTTAGCAGCGAACACTCAAGATGTGTTGGAGAACACAGGGATAAAAAGTACTCCATGTGTACTGCTGTGTTTTTGATGTTGTGGGTCTATATTTCTGCTGGAGGTCCTGGACATGTTGTTTAGACACATGGCATTATGGACTCTATCAAATACCAACAGATAACAAATCTAAAACTGACTGACTCTGTTAGAAATCTCATAATGGGCCATGGTTGGGTCATCCACTGAGACAATAATCCAAACACAAACATCAACATAAACACAAGAATTAGTCACTGAGCACAAAATGAAGCTTTTACCATGTCTGTCCCAGTCCTCTGACCTGAACCCTGAGTGAGGTGAACTAAAGCATGGAGCTGGTAATCTGAAGGGTCTGGAGTGATTCTGGATGAAGGAATGGTCTCTTTTCTCTTATCAGGTGTTCTCCAAACTCTTCAGGCATTACAGGAGAAATCTCAGAGCTGTTATCTTGGGAAAAGGAGGTAGAAATAACTGGGTGCCAATAACTGTGGCCAACATGTATTGGAGAAAAACATTTATTAATGAAAGATCAAAAGGAGAAACAATGCAGATTTATTTTCACAGCCACCTTTGCTCAGATTTACCAAGGGTTTCAATATTAGTGGAGGGCACTGTATGTGTGTGTCTGTGTATATATATATATATGTACACACAGACACACACAAACAGCTACAGGTGGTCAAAATTTTACAAAACTACAATATGTTTTTGAAAGGTAGCATTTAGTTGATAAAAAATAAAGGAAAACTAATATTGTGAAAAATTATAAAAATAAATAAATAAATAAAAGGCTAAAATTAACTATTTATTTATTTTTTAAATAAATAAATATGGTCAAAAGAATAATACTAATTATTATTATTATTTAATTATTAATTGGATATATTTGATATTATATGCTACTTATTTAGTATTATTATTATTATTATTATTATTATTAGTGTTTAAACATTGATCATATTTATTTAATTTTTTAACAGGAAATGCTTTTCAAGTCATTTCTTTAAATTCTGTTTCTTTTCTGGAATGTGTATTTAAGGATAAATAGAATGAAGAATTCTAATTAGAATTCTAATTTAATGGTGTGGAGTTTAAATTAAATTCAAAGAAATTTGTAGAACTAAGTGTAATTTTAGTAATACATTTTATTTTTTTTTATACTATAAACATGTTCTCACCAAATATGTTATTTTAATTAGGCCTAATAAAATGTTAATTAGTAATTATTGGGATTTGAAATACATCCTAAAGAAATTTGTTTAATTTATACTTTTAAAGTTTATATTTGAATTAATAGTTTGTGGTCAATTTAAGTAATATATATATATATATTTTTTGTATATTTAAAATTGTTATATCGCTTCCCAAAATGTATGATATAAATATGAATGTATTGATTTTGTAATATTTTAAGTAGATACCTTTTTTTAATAGACTAAAACTTTATGCTTAAAAACAGCTGCGAGAATGTAATTTCTCACAAAACATTTGAAATTCTTACTGTTACTATTGAACTTCTATAAGTCTTCTTGTTCCTGTCATTCTAACAGAGGATGTGAGACATCGCCTCGGTCTGCTTCTGAACTGCCGAGAACTCCTGGGCCAAGTCCACGACAGTGTCACCGAATAGGCCAACCTGGAAGATGGGGGGGTCGGGAATGCTTGCCTTCTCGGCATCCGGCACCTGCGTCAGGTTCAGCCACAGATGTCGCTCCTGGACATCACCTGACCAAGGGCACGCGTTGCGACTTTCTACGCCCGGAGAGCGAAGTCAGTCACAGAGCGGAGTTCCTGCATTGCCCCCTGGTCCGGCCCACTCTCGTGCAGGTGTTCCAACGCTTTAGCCTGGTAGACTTGAAACGTTGTCAACATGTGCAAGGCGGTGGCAGCCTGCACAGCAGCATAGTAAGCCTCACCGGCCAGGGCGGACGATAGCTTACATGCCTCAGACGGGAGATGCGGCTGATCACACCAGGCGGAAGCACCGCACGGGCACAAGTGCTCCACTTGAGGGATCGCCACACACCCCCTGGCTGCACCGCCATCGAGAGTTGCGAGGGGCGAAGAGTCTGGGCGCAGGCGTGACGAGTAAGGGGCTCGCCATGATCTGGTAAGCTCTTCGTGCACCTCCGGGAAGAGAGGCACTGGGAGAGAGCGCGGTGGGGTCGCATCTCTGGCTGCCAGAAACCAATCATCCAGCCACGAAGGGTCGGCCAAAGGCACTCCAAATCGATTCCTACGGGGGCGCGGAGGAACTTACAGGAGCCGACAGTTCAGTGTCCGCCACGGACAGAGCGGCCACCGCAGTGCGTTATGGGGGGAGTGGTCTTCTCCGGGAGAACCACGGGGCTACTCGGTGCATCAGAAGTCCGCGGGGCTGTTACACCGGACGGAACATTTTGAACGGACACCTCGAAGTCCCCCAGGCGCCTAGGCACGGCAGTTGAAAAAATATTACGGTTTAACAAGCTGCCCCAGGAAGGACACGAGGGGAGCTGTCTCGCGAACAAGAGGCGGGACCTCAGCGTAGCCATAGTCATCCGCTCGCAATGAGCGCATTGACCATGCACAAATGCTGTCTCAGCGTGCTCGCGACCCAGGCACGTGGGACAGCACTCGTGACCGTCCAAAGAGGTGAGGAAACTTCCGCACCCAGAAACCGCCCAGTGAAACGCTGTCAGACGAGAGAGCAGGATCTATTTGGGTAGGATGCTTCCTCTATCGTCCTCCAGAACTCGCTGAGGGGGTCTCCCTTAGTGGCTCATAACGGCGAAGGATCTGAAGCGAAAATCTGCATGTGCATTCTGCTCGTGCCCTCTTATACTCATGCAGTGATGAGGTGCACCTGAGCGCAATCCAAATCACGCCAATATTCATTGGCCTTTTGTATAAAGCTCAAAGGCAATTGGTCTCTCTCACAAGTTCCCATATGTAACATCAAAGTGATTCGACTGAAAGGGTAACGGGACTGATGGGCCTATCCAATAAAGCCTTCGATGTAAAACTGACCCAGAATTGTGTTTGGGACTCAAAATCACCCTGCTTTTTGCTTAAATACCCTATTTTTTTTTTCCTGCCAAGTTAATAAAAGGAGCTATGTCCCATCACTGCATATTTATGGGGAACATTTGCAGGGTACAGGGAGGGAGAATCAATTTCCCGCTCTCCTGTTATAATTTATGGCTTTTCTGAGGCTGCTCTAGTCGGGAAAATGACACGTCAGGTCTATCATATTTGGAGCAGCAGTAAACCTGCCAAAGTGTAATCTCTTCAAGGCTTCTGACCCTTCCAGCACCCCCTCCAACCAACCATCATTAATAAATGAGCCCTGGAATCGCTCCAGAATGTCAATATTATTATGACAGATTTTAATATTATTATGTCTGTCTTTAATAACACTTAATCTTGCAGTACATAGAGACATCCCGGCTGTCCAGGTGGAACTGGCTTTGGAACAACATATGGGACAAAAGAAATGGCTTTAGACAGAGTTATAGGAAAACAAATGATACATCAACACTGATATATCATGTGCTGGAGGAGATGCATTGCGAAATTGCGACTTTTTTCCAGAAGAGTTCAGCAATACTTAAATGAATGCTACTTTTTCAAAAATGCAGGTTTAAAGTATGCAAGCATTATATGTTGTGCATCATAGTTCTAGACAGACTTTTGATTCACCACAAGAGTTTTCATTCAGTCCACCTCTAGATTTACATTCAGAAAGTGAAAATAAAGTATTGATTCAAAGCAGTGGTGGAGTTGCTGCAATTTGCATCTTAATATCTGCATGACATTCCACATTTATTACACTATAGATGAAATTTTGTGATGATATTTTACAAAAATCAAGCAGTTGCGGTTTGTTTGGAGGCCCGTTTCTGCCACAGAATTGGAAAAAAAGTAAATACTGTATGGCATAAACTTTTTTTTAACTCACAATTCTGACTTTTCTTTCAAATGTGAGTTAATATCTCATAAATTCAGATAAACTTAAAGATCAATCAATCAAACACTGTACTTATATAGCACTTTTAACAATACAGATTGTGTCAAAGTACTCAGTACTCAGAGTGTCAGTAATGTATAATGACAAGATTAAACACTCAATTTTTAGCTAAAGGCATTTCATTATTGAATGGAGATACCTTGTTGTCTAGATCAGCTCATTTTAAATAGGATCTTTGTAATCGATTCAAAGTAATCCAGAGGTGACAGTGGCAAGGAACCAAAACTCCTTCTGTGAAAAATTGGAGAACCTTGGGAGAAACCAAGCTCAGTTGGGGGCCAGTTCTCATCTAAGATGCTAGATGTAACTCTATATTATGTTTTTATGAATCAAAGATTATTTTTCACAATTTTGACTTATTCTGACTGTCCAAGAAACAAATATGAATAGCAAGAATAAAAAAGTGACTTTTTTATACATATATAAGAACAGCAGCATATAAACTCCCACTTAAAAAAAAAAAACATCTGATACTGATACTAACGCCTTCAAATCTGACCTTGGGTGGTTTTGTGCAGCATCATCTTGCTAATTGCCTGTGATGCCATCAGAAAGATGTAGTCGACCTGACAGGCAGATGAAACAAGAAGAGAGCAAGACTGAGACATGATGGACCAAGAGAGCAGAGCGAGCAATGAGAGCCAGAACAACAGCGGCTTTATCTTCTTAATCATTATCTCAGATGGCATCATGATCATGTTGCTGTCACTCCTCATTCTTTCTTTTTTTCTTTTTGTAACGTGTTTTTTGTTGTGACCAGACCAACAGTTCACAAGGCACAAAAGCAAGAACCAGTGCTGCGAATCATTCATTTTTAATATGTCTGTTACAGTATGTATTATTAGGCCTGTTTCACACCACACACGAATGCATATGTATTTCAGCCATATTGAAAAGTCACAATACTGGCATGGAATGTTGCTTCACAGCAGAAGCATCTGTGCAGTACTTTCTGTTAGGGTTAGGTTTGGCTTCCATTACAGGTAAATTAAATCACCATTTGAATGTACAGTTTCATTCTCATGTACATCTCATTTAATGATGATCAGGTAACTTAAAGGGATAGTTCACCCAAAAATGAAAATTTGATGTTTATTTACTCACCCCCAGGGCATCCAAGATGTAGGTGACTTTGTTTCCTCAGCAGAACACAAACGAAGATATTTAACTTTAACCGTG
>JAUMHQ010000089.1:15445284-15473381 GCA_032361165.1 Enteromius paludinosus | reverse complement strand
CTGTTTACTAACGCATAATAATGGTTTATAAAGGATGAAATAAATGCTTACTAATGCTTAACTAATCATTCATAGTGTGTAGTTATTAAAAAGTGTTACCAAAGCGGGTTTGTCTGATACCAAAAAAATGATGAAAAGTACAAAAGACAACTAATTTATGACATTGTTATTGTAGGGAAAAAATTTTTAAACATTGCTGCAAAACGGACATAAATTATGTGTATGTTACAACAACTGAACACTCATAAATGTATGCCATAATCAGATTTGCCTTAAGATAGGAATGCCATTTAGTCAACAGATATTTTTGTGAATTGATGCAAATGCATAAAAACAAAGCTTACTTTAACACAAGAAAAAAAGAAATTGTATCATATTGCGAAAAACAAACGATTAAATGTTGGCTCTGCTTAATTTTAAAGTATTTGAGAAGTTTTTGTGTTTATGCCAACCAGATTTGTACTGTAGAATAGAAGCATAGCTTATATACAAATAAATGCGTAAATAAAGGTCAGATTTTTGTAAATGATGCAAGAAAAAGCATTCGGTTGTTCATGTTAAACACTTAAATGTGTTGTTTATGCCATAATCTCATAGATCGGAATATAAAAAATTCATACATTTTTGTGAAATTGAGCTTGCTTAGTTTTGCTTAGTTTGCCACAAACTAAATGTAAAAGCACAAACAAAAAGCTAAATGTTAAAAACCGATAGGAAGAAATATATACGGTCGACCCTAAAAGTTCAAATGTTTTGAGGAGTACAAAATACCAGGCTCACAACTCAGTTGTGTACACTGGATACAAAGTGTATATACTTCCTTCACTAGCTGGTTTAAAGAGGGGCGACGCACATGTCGGTAATGTAATGTGCTATTACTATGTAGATTTTTGTGACGGATCCATCTTTGATGTGTGCTTTTCTGGTGTCTGTCATCTCAAACAAAGAGGTGATGAGCCGCGCCATTGTCGGACGGGATGATATCGTTACATTAGCCGCACACACGAGAATCAAACCCCATGATTACGCTGGTGGGTGTAGCTTTTTGTTCTTCCAGGGGGGAGGAAATTGACGGTAATAAAAAAGAAGTCAGATGACTTAACTCTGTAATTACCAGCCTGTTTTCGTGATCCCGTATTCTATTTAAAAGCTAAGTCTCAAATGGCTGCTGCTTACCAGTTAAGATTAATCCCGCCGTTAAACCTTTGGCGTTCGGAGAATGCAGACTCTCTCGAAAAAAAGGTCTGCCGGTGAGATGTAGTAAGTGTGCATGTACATTAGACTCTGTAAATCTTTCGGCTGCGTTCGACATCAAACACACACACACACACACACTCGGATAAAGTCACCTAAGGCTCAGATCATGAGTGCTAGGAATGTTCTACCGCCCACAGGCACATTGAACAGACAGATACTGCGGTTTGCAAACAGCCCACATTGATCATTATTCATGAAAGACAGTCATATGAAAGTTCTGCCTTATTTCTCTGTGTACAGACACGGACGGCCCGCATAAAAGATGCAGTCAGACGCACACACATGACCCTAAATGTCGTGTGTTTATGTGGGCGGACGGGCTTCACGCATGTGCGCCTGTTTGTTTGTTTGCCTGCTGAAATTACAGCCTGACGCTCGTCTTTGAATCCAAAATGCGGACGTGTGCTAAGTGCGTATTTGTTTTTATGGGCATTTGAGTCCGTATGTTTACATGCTATAATGATTAAGTCCGTAATGAGGTGCGTTCGGTGCGAATTCGGCGGGCCCGTGAGTAATTGACCCGCTTTGATAAACGCCTCTGAATGACACCGGTATAATTCACCCTAAAAGTTTGCACTGTCACCGGGATGAGCTAACTGTCTCGCGCAAATATATGGGTGCAATTTTCGAAATAGGTTTATGGCAATCCTTGGGAGAGGAGGGCGAGATAGTGATATTACTGACTTTATTACTCTAGCCGAACATCATTCGGCACCTTGCCCTTTTTGTACCTCCGTTTCTCTCTCTATCCCTGCTGTCAAGTAAGGCTAGGGCTTTGTAGTATCGGATAACCTGTTTTCTGCTCGCGGAGCTTGATGAATTGCGTTCAACGCAGGCCTCTGCAATAAGGGTCCGGCTGGCGGCTCGCATTTTTACATGCCCTGCTGACATTCTCACCGGCCCTGAGGCAGAAACGACGAGTGTGGGTATTTTTTAGCAGCATATTTTTAAATGAGGTGTCAGGAGCAATATATAATTTGATTAACATTGCGATTTCTATACTAAGTGGAATTTGCAACAGCACACTTGCATTTGTTATCATTAGTGACTTATATGTTGGATGGCAACTACTTCAGAAGCATTACATAAATGTTGCTTAATTTATGTTGAAATGTATTAATACCAACGTTATTTAGCTATGATTGAGATACTATTATATGCTTTTTAATTGTTTTGCATTTCAAATGTGTTTTCATTTGAATTGTTACATTTTTAGGTATTGTGTTAAGTAGTTTAGTCATTTTTATTTTTATTTGTCATATATTTTTATTCAAAGTAGTTGTTTGCCAATAATTGCGTTTATTACGTTTAACGAGGATTTGTAAATATTTTAACAAACGTATTGCTCATGGACAAAGACACATTTGCAATGAATAAATATTTTATTATCAATACATAAAATTAAATATTTTTAATACTTCTAGTAATTTCTTTTGTGTAGTTTAGTCATTTGTATTTTTATTTGCCATATATTTATATTCACTGTAGTTATTTAGTACATTTAAAATAAATAAAAATAACGGTGCCACTTTGTAAGTGTCCCTAATACCTGTGTACTTCCATAGTAACTAGATGTGTATGTAGTATCCACAGTGTAAGTACACACCGGTACATAGTATATACAGCTGTATTATTTCTGTAACTACACACAACCCTCAGAATGGTGTGTGTAAGTACAAATGTGTAACAGGACTAACACTACTTTTTGGTAAATAAAGTGTTACACTTTATATTAAATAGACAACTGCTATGGATTTAGTATGTAATTACTCTGATGTTACACAGCAGCGGGCAGTAAATTAGGCTTTACATATAAATTGTGGTTGGTGTCCAGAATGTTACACTTTATATTAAGTGGGCAGTTCCTGAGGAGTTACCATGTATATACACTGGTGTTACAGAGGTGCACCAACTCCACCCACTTTACATATCCCTAAACCTACCCAACTACACCCCCTTGATCACCCCCTGTTCCAGTTACTCTTATACATACTGCTGTTACAAAATGTAGCTATGTAACTACTGTTACATGACTGCTTAGTTAAGTGAAAAAGTGTTGTTACCAATGTCCTGTTACACATTTGGACTTACACACACCATGCTGAGGGTTGTTACATGTGTGTAGTTACAGAAATGTTACAGCTGTAGATACTATGGAAGATAGTAAATAAATAAAATTATGTTTATTTAGTTACATAGTTACATATTTTATGGTTTTAATTTTAGATTTTAGTTTTAGTTAACCATAAAAAAATGCACACACACACACACAAAATGAAACCAGTTAATATTATTTTACAGACACATTCATAATTAATAACAATAATTGCATTTTTATTACCTTTAACGAAGAATTATAAATATTTTAACAAACGCATTGCTTATGGTTAGTTATCAAAATGTAACATTAAATATTTTTAGATTGTTAATAATTAGCAATAATTAATCAAATTAATTAAAAAAATATGTTAATATTAAATCAAATGTGGCATAAATATATTGAGCAACAAAGAAAAAATGAATTGCATTTACCAGATTTTTGACTATGTTGACTTTGTTGCTGAATTGTCTCGTTGTTTTTTCAGTGCCTCACTTCACGAGCACTACCTTTTTAAGACATCTGAGCAATAAAAACCTTTTTAAGGCAAACAATTCTGAACCTTAGTCAGACTGACCTCATCCGGCCACTTTTATTGTCGAGGCCTGCAAATGTTATTAGTCACGTTAGGTGTGGCGCAATATTGCTGTTATATTATCTATTTTTAGTGTTTTCACAAATTGTCACTCTGGTATTTCCAGCAGAAAGCTTGATGCACAGCATATTTTCATAAACTGTCATGGCAGTCTAGGCTTTTGTTATAGGATAATTGGACATTTTCAGTATCAGTACAATTATTATCAGCTTTTTTTTTGCGCAATTAAGTGCAATTATGTTTTCTGTTTGTTTTTGGGGTTGTCTGTCAGACCTGTCCTGGATCAGGTTGGTAACCCTTACATAAAAACATAAGGGCTGGCCTATACTGTCGCGACATACAGGGTCTCTATAATGCGTGCCTTTAAATAGATGCAGACAAAAGAATCACTGTTGCAATGCCATCCAGCTCTGATCCCACAAAACCTTGGACCACTCCCTTCTTGGCTGCCAGTGAATACTTCCCTTTAGCGCCGTGATCAGCATCGAGTGAAAAAGTTCCTTCTTCTGCACGGCTGAAGGCTTGTGGGCTGGGAATGGGCTCTGCTGACTGGCAGCAATCAATCATAAAGCAGGAACAGGCTAATGAAGAAGACCATAGTTTATTAAAGGGCTTGTGGGGAAGATATTACTGCAGGTTCCGGATTTAGCGGAGGATACACACACAGGCAGCTACTGTAAAGCTACAGAGGTGTTTACCCAACACTGCCATCCATTATGTGACCCGTTCATGAATATGACCCATTTATAAAGGCACATTGACCAGAAGAAGGACATTAGTGGATAAATAGGGTCCGAGGTGACATTCACGCGGTGGTGAAATGCATTAGCCAACAGGTTTTAGGCTGCAAGATTAGCTTTGCAACGTTTTTGCCTGAATTACAGCTGGTTGTCTGATTGATTTCCATTTGCTAAAGCCATCCACAACACAAACAGAACACATTTTTTTCTCCTTTTTTTTGTAAGAAAAAAAAAAAAAGTAATTTTATATAGCATAAAAATATATATTTAATATGTATATTTATTTAAAATTTAAATTTAAAAAATCAAGGATGCTTTAAACTGATCAAAGTAAAGATATTTATATTTAAGGTGAAGCAAAACCGAAATTTTATGTAACTGAAAATTATTATAAGCATAAGAAAATTGCTATATAATAAATAAATAAAAGAAATGCATAAATAAATAAATTTATTTTAACAGATTAAATTATTTATATATGCATGTTGTACACTACCAATGAGGTATTTTTTTTATTTTTATATAAAATTAATATTTTAGTGCATCAGTGATGCTTTAAACTGATCAAAAGTAACAGAAAAAAAAATTGTATTACAGATAAATGCACAAATTAATTAACAGAACATTACATAATTATGTTTTCAGAGAACAAACATATTTAAGAGCATATAAAAAATAATAAATATATATTTTATAATATCTGTAAAAAAATATTAAGCAGCCCCAACAGTTTTCAGCATCGCTAATAATGATCAGAAATGTTTCTTAAGCAGCACATCAGTATATTAAAACGATTTCTGAAGGATAATGTGACTGGAGCAATGACGCTGAAAATTCAGCTTTGCAAAATACAAAAATAAATGACATTTTAGCTATTTTAAATAATGATAATCTTTCACAATATGACCATTTTTACTGTATTTTCTATCACATGCAGCCTTGGTGAGACATCTTTTAAAACATGTGTAATCTTAAAATCTTACCGACCTCCAACTTTTAAATGAACGTGCGTGGATAATATACTAGATTTTAACTTTTTGAATGAAACATTTCATAACATCAGTGCCGATTTCAGACCCAAAACTGAAAAATCCGAGAATACTGTCTCATAGCTAAAAAGGTTTACTGGCCGGCCCTAGCTTAACTAAAAGATAAACAAAAGTGGTCAGGAAATGACCCTGCGAGACGCAAAATCATATTTCAGGTTGAGTTAACAACAGTTCACTCATTAAATCACTGGGCTGGGTCAGATGATTCAGATCCATAATTCAGTGTGGGAGGAGGATGTTGACGGTTAACATCGAGCGCTTCTTGAGAAAGAAAGGTGAGATTCCTCAGACGAGGGGGCACACTGAGAGTTTAGAAGACAAATGAGCAGCGAGGGAGTGAAAAATGCAAAGCAGATGTTTTTTAGCCATTTTTTTAATGGCAGTGAAACATTACTGATGCCATTACTGAGCTCTTTTATGGCTTCTTTTAATCCTTCCTCCCGCCTGAGGAAAGGAACCCCTTGTGGTGCAAAGCAGCCTCTTTGCTTTAGAGCGACAATTTGAAGCCATTTCCAATTCATTTCCTAATCTGCCACGAGGCTTTGCAGGGCTTCCTTTGCAATTATTATTTCTCTGAGAGACAGAAAAAAGGCAGAAAAGTGGAAAGGCTCTCCTTCTTTCAGGTAAATTTATTGTAATCCTTCGGATGCGTATTTCTCAGAGTCATTGCTCGCCATGATGCAAATATGGCTCACTCGCTCATTTCCTTTTTTATTTACAAAATTATAAACACAGACGCCGAGGCTCCCACACTCCCTCAGAAGAGCAGGGTTTGCAAGGGGAACTTTTCCCTGAAGTTATAGCATCCATCTGATCCGGGGTGGGAAAAATGTTTCGAGATGGTAGTCTTCACTAATTCATATATTTATATATATACATAATAATAGAATAATAAAGTATCTGTTTGACCTCAACAGTCAATAGCTGCATTTTTTTATATACAATTTTAAATATATAAAAATATACTAAATAAATATATATAAATAATGTATCCTTTTGTAAAAAATATTGTATTTGCATTTATAGTATATATAATTTGCATATATGTATAACATAAATAATATATATTATATAGTAAACAATATAATTGAATATATAATATAATATAATAAAAAATATTGAAAAATTAAATATTTGTCTTTCTATCTGTCTGTATAGAACTACTTAATTATATAAATAATAATTTAATAAAATATAAATAGTATACGTCTGACATTTAATACAACTTTTATATATATGTATATAAAACAATAATATTTAATCATATAAATTAATACAAAATACAAATGATATGAATAATATAAATTGTTTATGCAATATAAATAATATTTAATAATACAATTCACTAAATGATAAACAGATGCCGAGGTTCCCACACTCCCTCTGTAGAGCAGAGTTAACAGGAACTTTTCTCTGTATGTAGTTTAGACGCATCCATCTTTCGGTAGTTTGTGTCCAGTTTTGTTGGACGGGTCAGTGAATCAATGTGAGTATATGAAACACCCACGCCACTCCAATCCCTGCATCGGTCCTGACACAATCCCAAAGGAAGCCAGAGATGCGTTTAAACAACGAGGGCTCCGTACCGCCATTAAACGCTGATTGTAAAATGTGTGGCCAGGTGCTTGAGGAGTAGCAGATCAGCATGATGGGTAGCCGGCGGTGAGTCGTGTCTGCTGCCTGCATTAGACTCGTCCTATAAAGCTCACAGGAGCACTTCCAAGGGTCTAGGCTGGGGCCGAAAATGAGAAGGAGATGAACTGGAAGGCTCCATCTCTGCGTCCAGCGTGCAGTATATCACTGTGATGGCAGCCGCATGGGCGTGTGTGCAAATGCGCCGCTCATAAATATCTCGCACCCCCCCAACAGGGGCCACTCTGATGGTGAAGGCGAAGGGATGTCACTGTCGGAGTGATTGAATGCTCGTGGTCCACAGCCCCGGTGTGGGAGGCCCTCTGCTGAATGCTGGCCTGGGGCTCTGCTAGCACCAGAACGCTGTTTGTTTGTTGAAAACTATGTCAATTATCATCCACGTTAATTGTCCTTCCAGAAACCTTTATGCTGTAGAATAGCCAGGAAGTGTTGGGGTGGGGGGAAGTGTTCGCATATTCATATTTTTGCTGTGCTTTTGTGATTATTTGTATATACATAAAGTTTTTTTTTTTTTTTTTTTTTTGCTACAAAATGGAATAATTATATTTTATATTATATTTATATAATATAATATAATTTAAATAATTAAATTTTTTTGAAATTTAGATTTATACATCATTTGAAAGCTGAAGATACAGTTGGCCGAGATACAACTATTTGAACATCTGGTATATTTTTAAAAATAAAAGCTAAATATTAAGATATTCAAATATGTATGATCATATGAATGGAATATGATCCTTACTTAACATCCTAATGGTTTTTGGCATTAAAGAAAATTCAATAATTTTAAATTTCTCTATAATTTAGAAAACACATTCATGTATATATTTAAGCTAAACATTTAATATTTATATTATTATATATAATACATATTGTATTATTTATATTATATTAAACAAAAAATATTATATATTATATTATAATATAATATAATATAATATAATTATATTTTATATATAAATATAATCATCTAAATAAATAAATGTATACATGTGTAAAAAAAAAAAAAAAAAAAATACACACATACAATGTGTCTATTTTTATATACATGATCAATAAACAGTAGTATATATATATATATAAAAACAAAAATGTTATTTTTTGTTATATGTGTGTGTGTGTCTCTAAAGAATCCTAATCTTAGTATATATCAACATAAATACTGAGAGATATATTGAATATTGCCAAAAGGCTGTCAGGAATTATATAGCACTAGTTGTTTGATGTCTTGGAGCCCAAACAGGAAGTTATTTTAAACGCATATTTAGAACAGTAAAGTATGTACTTATGGAAATGGAGTCAAATCGTGTCATTATGTTTTAGACAGGGCATCTCTCTTTTTTTTTTTCATTTTCTTTCTCCCACATACACAGTCTCTATCCTTTCTCATACACAGACATTGTAGATAATAATACCAGTAATTAGCTTCAGTTGCTTTGTTATAATTGGGGGCAAGGGGGGTTATTCATTCATTGAGATTTTCCCCCCTGTAATTGCATACTTACACATCACTCAAGCCTTTGTACGCATTTCCTTTTTTAACATTCTTTACCGTTTATTTCACCAGCGCTCGTGTTGTGGTTTTGTTTTTTTTTTGAGTCACTGGAAGGTCCAACATCTGCTTGCAGGTCGACGGCTCTCTCGAAAACTGCTGTCTTTTTTCCTTTTTGGGTCCACGGCTGTCTCTTCCCTCATATGACCGAGCTTTGACACTGTCCAGGTCCGCCCTAGTTGGCAAAAGAACGAGCGATAGAGAAAGGGAGAGTTTATTTCCTGTTCTTGTGAATCATATATCAGTACAATTCCCCTCTGTGCTGTTTGGCAACGGCGGAATGACGGGTGTCATTTATCATACGGACTGAAAGAGGCTGTGGGAAAAGGGATTTGAATTCTTTCGGAGGTGTGTAGATTCTCCTTAGTGGAGGATCATTAAATGGAGGGGGTTTTTCAGCAGGGGATATGAGTGACTCCTGGAGCTTTTTTTTCCCCGTGTGCTTAAGAACTGGTTGCGTCAATCCCTCACTGTCTTAAATTGAGGATTTAAAGCACTCCGGTGGGTTTGTGAGGTGCAGAAATGGGTAGAAATGCTTTTGGTGCGATTTGTATCTCCCAGCTACGTGCGAGTTCAGTAACGAGTCTGCAAATCATCTCTAATCTGTCGTCTGTGAATGCCAATCGCCATTAATGCACTTTTATTTGTGCGTCTTGCTAAGGAAAACATCGCTATTGCTATACTCGGGGTTGGGGATTCAAACGAACCCCATACCACATGTAAAAAAATACTGTGTAGTATTTAAATTGAAAAAATAAAAGTTTCTATAAGAAAGTGCTTACACATTTTACAGGTAATTTACAGGTTTTATTTACTACAATTTATCTCGTAGAAACAATTTACTCAGTTTGCAAATAAATTTTACAATTAATTACAAAGAAATGACAAGTAACGTGTTAAACTAAAAATATAATGTAAGATGATTTTTTCATTTTTGTAATTTACAAATTCAAACTAAATCCTAAAGACATTTTTACAGTAGTAGTATATTTTTTGTAAAAACCAACTGCACTAATCTGTTTTATTTACAGCATTTATTTACAAAGTTAAATACAAAGAACTATCAAAAAACACTGAATTTAGAATGAAATTGTGAAGTAGAAAGTGAAAAATAACATTTACTTGAAAATACTCCAATATATGTTGATATGTATAATTATATAATATATTATATTTTTTCTTTGAGAAAACATTTTTACTGTGTGGCCTTGCACCACTCATATCTTCTCTCCAAAATAAAAAAAATAAAAAATCTAGTTTAAATACAATCTCTTATACAAATACAATCATCTTGGTACTGTCAGGTTTACAGCAAATACACATTTTTGCTGTCTTCTAAGCTTGCTATCAATGGAAAAGCAGCATTCGCTCTTAATCAAATACAGCGTTGCCAATCAAGCTCAGCACCTGTCACGAAGACTGCCGATTTTGACGTTTCATAAGCATTGATCACATAAACTGATTGTTCAAAGACAAGGTTGTGATAGCTCACAGTGTTGTGCTTGTGTTTTCTTTACCCACATGAGACAAAACACCACCTCTACCTCCCATTGTGGTGTACAAGTGTAAACCCAAGAGTCTCGTGATCGCACAAACAAATCACACCCAGCAGGGGTCTGGTTACCCTTGTCAGGCTTTCTTTCTCACCACCTTATTCATGTTTTGTGTTTGGGGGAGGGCAGACGGGGATCTGGCTTACCCAGAGTGCTTTTTATTTGCTGAAATGATCAGCATTGGGTGTAGGGATTGAATCAGGAAACCCCGATCTCTCCCTCTCTCTCTCTCTCTCTCTCTGCATGCAGCTCTTAATTGTGGTTGGTGTGTTGTCAGGTTCAGGGCGGCATACTGTACTCAGAATCAGAGGTTCCTCTGGGGTAAGTGGAAATATTAGACGGTCTCCGCAGCTTAGGAGGTCTCAGCTGGGCGTTACAGGAAGAAAGAGACATCAAGTGAGAATCAACCACCGGCGAGTGAAGTGTGTTCAGAAGGAAGGGTTGGAGAATGACGTCTTTCTCAGATCCATTATAATGACTTCAAAATGAGATGAGAGCTTATCAAACATCAGGATATTCATGGATAGATAAATGAGAAATCATTTGTCATTGCATCCTATAAATAAAATACAGACTAATCAGCGTTGAGGAAACCACTTTAAAAATGAAGCTTGACAAGTTAGCTACTCAAAACATAAAGCCAACCCAGTGCACTTTCTTGAACTTATTCATTTGTATCCAAATTAACATATTTGAGCAAGAGGTGAAGAGCATGTATAATTAATAAACCCTTGCAATGTAGAATTTATTGTTGCACAACTATTAGTTGTTTGTTCGAAAGAAAACAACTGTGAATAGGCCTGAGATTAAAAACAGTTAAGATACTGAAGAATGCTGTTTAGTTAGTAGTGTTGTTCATTTTAGTTAGTTAGTCGCCAATGCTGAAAATAACGATGTAATGTTGCCTAAACAGCTCATTAGATCTGTCTTTTGATTACCTCTGTTTACATATGCAGCATCTGTAAGTATCTCCCCATCAAAGACCCCACGCCAGAAAGCGTAACTAACCCACTTTGAAGCCCTCGCTCTCTATCTCTTCAGATTTGGTGTGTACGTTGACATTGTTTTACCAACTCATCCAAATGTGTAATTGCAATTATAGTCCCTTGATGACTCCCCAAGGGGCGCATGATTGCAATTAGAAAGAGAAAATGTTAATTAATTAAGCTACTCAAAGAGAAGAGCAGGATTGGTTTAACTGTGGACGTCTGACCGGAGGACACCTTGGAGAATTAACTCCACTGTTTAGATGTAGATATCTCACAGCTGTTTTAGTCAAGAATATGTGCAGTGCATGTATACGTTGTGGATTCGTGACTTAAGGATATAATATAAGATTTCAGCGTAGTTGCTGGGTAAAACAAACCAATTAATGAGGTTTAATTTGAATACAATGACAAAAGGTAGGCGAAAGCTATTTCATTGTTATGCCCTTTAGCATACTGAAAAGCTAAGGGCCTAAAACTTGCTTCTTCTGGACACAGCAGTTCATTGGGTTATTAGGCTAGGTCTCAGCAGAAACAGTCATCTAGATTGTGACCATTGTCTGTGATTGATGACCCAACCTTTAGTTGCTGAGCTGGTATGTTTGTTCCTGTGTAATTGTCTTCCAGATGGCTAGGCTAAGTGTTCGTTAACACGTTTATGGTGGCATTGTTAAAATTGATGGCTTGGATGCTCGGTTTTCAAAAGATGTAGTACACCAGACCATCGTCCAAACAGTTGAGGCTATAACAAAAACACAGAGGACTGCTTTTTGTCTGAGCTGCGACATTTTTTTTTTTCCTTTCTTGATAGTCTCACAAGGATCCTGGGGCCTTGTTTATAAAACGCACTCGATTCTGAATTCTGAATGACTGTGAATGTAGTACCGCAAGGCTCAGTACTAGGACCGCTATTTTTTACCCTGAACATGCTATCATGAATATCATTAAAAAACATAGAGTTGTAAGACAATGCTCAGCATTTTATTTCTTTGAGGCACAATCAAACATACTAATTAAATTGCATTTATAGTGATATTTTTTTATTTGCCATAAATAAAATAGGATATATTTAGGACCATTCTATGCAATCTAAACTCCCAAGTTTGCAGGCTTCCTTAAAATCCCATAATGCATTATAAATACCATCATTTTAAACAAGTTCTTGCAAAAGTCCCGTTTTTAAAGCTTCGTTCCTATAAAGAGCTTTAAAGGTGGTTTGAAAAATCTTAAGAAATGTCTTTTGTGGGCCTCTCACTGAACCCTCAGCCTGAGAGAATCTGCGAGATCGGAGGGGAAAATGGATATAGGTGGCAGTGCTAGTCATCAATCATGGTCCCTCAAGAGAAGGTGCAGCTAAAACTGGACTGAAATGCTATCTGTCAGCTGCTGCGATACAGACGGTGCTGTGCAGCCCGGGCCCGTATCGCTCCACCATCAGCTCACAGCAGCATAAACTGCCATGTAAACACAGGCAGGTGCTAGCCTTGCGCGCAACCTACATACCCTTACAGAAGGTCATAATTTTACAGCTAGCTTTCATAGGGAGTGTTTCACTTTTGTGCTTGTCAAAGGTTTGTCATAACTGGGTATGCAAAAGAAAACCAGCTAGATAAAAATTAAAATGGCAAACTAAATGTATTTCCTGATAGAAATCCTCCTAGAACTTTTGAAAATGTACCTATTGCTGGAAAGAAGAGGTAGCAAGAGAGCCAGTAGAAGAATACCGCTGTGATATTAACTGTGACAACTGGCAAACATAAGGTTTGTCATAACTTTAGCATAGTATACTATACAAATGAGGCTGAATAAAAATTACACTCTAAAAAAAAACTAAAACTGGGCTTGATGTTTGTCAAAAGAAAATGCGCCCACAGTGGCAAAGATTCTGGTAGCCAAAGAGCTACTTTGGCATTGCTGCTATACAAACAAAGTATTATAACTTTAAAAATAAGCATAGGAGAACAGGCTGGATCGCAATTACAATTTATAAAATGAAAGAAATCCTCCTAAAACCTTTAAAAAAAACATGTATCAAAACAGTGAAGCTAGTAGACTGGAGAGCTGCTGTGGTGCTAGCTGGTTTGTCATAACTTTAGCACAGTATACTAAAGAAAAGTGGCTAGGTAAAAACATTAAAAGCCATAAACTCGGACTGCTAAGGACAGGACGGTCGGTTTACAAACTTCAGGGAAAATATATGCTGCCATTAGCTTTGTCTCACTGTTGAATAAAGCCACCAGGCGCTTCTCCCCTGATGTCAGGCAGCAGCTGTCGATAGCTCTCAAGATGGATAGCCGTTCTGCATGCCTATTGATTCGGCACAGGCCACAGATATAAGTATCATTTGTCATTTCTGGAATGATATGGAGTCCTAGTTAAAACCCAGAGAGGGGATATGGTCGTGCCTGGAGGGGGGAGGTAGAGGAGCAGGTTGTCGGACTCTTTTGATGAATGGCTCTACAGCTTTTTGGTTCTGTCTGGGAACGAAGGGGGCCATTTAAGCTGCTATTTGCTTTCACTGCATTCCAAGAACAACAAGACAGCAAGTCCAGAGGCCTGAGCCGCCACCACTGCGAACAGGGTGGTCTGACCCAGTGTGCAGGGGAGAGGGTGGGATCCGCGCTGTAGCAAGTGCGTGGGTAGGCGAGGACCGAACAAGATTGCGGTCTCATTATGACTTCCTCTGCTGATCTTAGATTGATAAACCTCAGGGTTGAATTCAGGTTGAGTATACGTCAATTTGACACTTGCATCATTTTGACGTCGCAGCACTTTTACCTTCCAGAATGGTATTTACATTCCATATACATCAATTAATATTCCGCCGTCGTTAGTGGGCTCTGCCGAGAGGTCCGTGACAAACAAATAAAATGAATGTTTGCTCGTCAAACACAGAGCAGCTCCACAGAATCCCCCGGTGACTTTGCTTTGATTATGTTGTGCGTTTGGGAGGCCGGCCAACAGGAGAGCGGACTTCATTATTGTATGGATCATCTTTTAAGACCATTTAAGATCACAGGCCCTCGAGTTGAGTAAATACTCCAAGACAAAGAGACTCTCTCAAGTTTATTGAGTTTCTTGGAGCGTTCGCATCACAGTATGCGATTCCTCATACGTTCATCTTTGTTGAAAATCAAGGGCGCATTCTTTTTTTGATAGAATCAAATTCGAGTTATGTCACTGCAGGTTGCCGACAGCAGATGGATAGAATGATGTGCCACTAAACCTGGAAACCTTCAAACAGAGGAATGACATGTAATTACTTCAGGTGTCCATCAAGCTATGTTTGAAAATGTCAGCATGGGATCCGACATGATAGATTTACAACTTCAGAATCCGACGAAAAATAATTACCAGATTGAATACCCAGACCCAGACTTTATGGTTGGTGCAACGCTACCTCGTTTTTCCTCCACCTCTCTCTAGGCCCCAATAGTGTGTGTGCCACAGTATTGCGCCACAGGAGCACTATTGTTGTCGCAATTTCTTTTTCGGAAACGCCAAAATGTCATCGTCCAGCTGGAGGGACATTTTTTGTGTCTTTTAGTATGCTCACAACACACACACTTGCACAAATTCCCACAGAGCCATGGTGTAAGGTTACAGTCTCAGGCACGACTTGCACTAAGTGGCCAAGTCAGAAGGAGGTCTGGCCTATGACGTAAGGCCCATGTCCGTGTCTTTTGAAGCACTGACAGCTGAGGACAGTGACATAAGGAGCAGGAAAAGAAGCATCTGAGCTCTCAAAGCCTCATTGTTCGGATCACGGTTTCATTGGTCGTCAAAGCCTGGCTGGACGTTTAGATTCACATCCAGCAATGATGAGTCAAAGCCATGGCAGTACCGTCATTAAAATCCTTAACAATGCAGTCATCCAAAAGAGGTATGAAAGTTAGTAGTCAGTGAGTAGCACACAGTTTCCAATGAGGGTAAAGCACCCCAAGCATGCAGAAAAATGCAAGGGTGTATAAAACTCATTCAGGTTTCACTTTTGATTGCGTGACGCACTTTTGATGTAGGCATCTGTTAAACAGTATTTCTGAGAAGTCCAGTTGTGTTTTTGGATTTCTGAATTTTTTTATCCCTGCATCTATACATACAGTGCTCAACCCTGCTTTCCGCACACTTAAATCATCTTATGTATTCATATCTATTAAATTCTCTGCTTTGCTATATTGTGCAAGTAACATAATAAGGCAGATTCCTTGTGGGACTTGAACCAACAACCTTCTTTTCACACGCACCGAGTTTTAGCTGCCTTGCCACACTCCCCGCAAGGAGGTCATGTAGCAAGAGACCAAACAGCATTTAGTTGGGTCCCAGGGTCTCGCACTTTCCCCTCATTCCTGTCTCTGCAACTATCTCCATCTTGTTCCAGGCTATGTATAACAGCAGAGTACCGTTTGCGCTTGGATCCCCTCGGAGAAGTAGTGCATGAATTGATCCCATCCTCCCTCTCTAATGCCTCTTTCCTCGAACGGAACAAACAGGCAGCGCGTGCGTGCCGCCCAGGACAGATGTTCGGGATTACTTTCACCTCGCTGCTTCATTGTATGCACTTTGGAGGATCCCAGCTGATGTGGAATGCTGCCTCCTCAGTTCGCCTGCCGCCACCTCTACAGGGCACATCTTTTCCCCAGCTTTATCTTTCTATCCCGCTCTCCTGTCTCACCGTCTTTCTTTCCCTTTCTACTCCTGACATCCATCACTTTATTGGAGAAAAGAGTGGCTTTGGAAACGACCGCACGCTGAAATTTGTTTCGCACAAATCTGTATAGCTTGAAAACCGTCCAGTGCCGTTTTTTTTATTGCTTTTACAAAGGCGCTGCTATAAGCCGTGCCAGGATGTTTGAATTTAGAGACGCAGTCCCAGTCAGACACCTGTACAGACGGTGTAGGGATGTAGAAAACACTCGTAGCAGCTAGTCGGGAGGGAAAGCAGGTGTGTATTTGTGCGTGTTTTGTGAAGTGGAAAGTCATTGAGCAATGAGGCCCCTCGCTGAGAGGAGAGGAGGGGGAGTGACGTTATCTCCTCGCCAAGCGTCTATCTAATCTGGCCACTGCAAGCCACGGGCGGAAGTGGGAGCAAGACCGGGGACGGGGCCTCGACGCATCTTTAATTACCGCTGATATCACCGCGGAGAAGAGGGGGGACGAGCGAGCGAGAGAGAGTGGAGCTCGCGTTCACTTTTTAATTAAGGCTCGGTAGTGTAACTCGTCAATGTACATTATTGGAAGAATGAACGTCAATGCCATTGCTTTTTCGCCCCCTCCTTTATCTCTGTCAATGATTCAAAGACATGATTTATGGTCGCTCGCCGTCTTTCAGGATCATCCATCAAAGCACCGGGCTCCGCCGCCGCCCGCCCGTTGTAAATCATTCTGAAAGCCTGTCACTCATTTCCATTAACCGTTCCTCTGTCGCTCTGGTCCCCGCCTCCCTCACCTCCTCTCTCTCACAGTATCTCCCTCTCTCTTTCTCCTCGTCTTCCTCCCCCTGCTGGTGCACAACCTTCAGTCACGCGGGGCTACGTGTTCCATATCGCCGCCTTCCCTTCCCAGCTCCTCTTCCATAAATTAACCACTTTCAGACGTGCTGTGGAGGAAGGGGCAACGCCATTCCGTTCTAGCAAGCAGAACCCCCTCCCACTTCATTACTGGTTAAGACCCCTCAGTGGCCCGGAATCTCAAAAGGGCCGAGGGGTGGATGTGATCATTATGTAGACTGATAAGTAATTCACTTAGAAACTTAGCGCTGAAAGCAGGTCACTCTGAATTAGGTGTCGGAAAAAAAGAGGAACTTTTGGAATCGGGATAATTCACAAAACTAATTAAAAAAACAGGATATCAATGTATTTGTTAATATAAATAGATCTGTCACTTACATCTTAACCCATTTTAAGATGTGACAGATATGTTTCTACTGGTAGTGGCGTTACAGAGAGATCTGATTTGAGTAAATGGATGTTGATATGACATGCCAAGCAATGACACAATGCACAACTATTTTAAACAAATCGTTTCTTTATAAATTATCTTTTCATATATTTATTTATTTCAGACACCCACCACTATGTATACATATATATATATATATATATATATATACTCTCTTTATCTAGCTTTTTTGTCTACGATCAAGAGCACAAAAGGGTAGTCTGATAAATCATTTACTTTCTGTTTGGAATAATTTACTCAGTGTCATTACAGCCATGAAGATTTAATTCTGTGGAACAAATAATTTGTTCCTCTGATAGACGCGTATTAGTCATTCAAAGCGGGAACTCGTTTATCCATCAAGTCAATATGAAACTTAAGGAAGTGACTCATGCTGCTTCATGGGCTATTCAAAGTTCAGGCAGTAAGAACAGGGTTAGATTCTGTAATGTCTGTTGTGGTTTCTCCGTCGCTTTCCAACTAAATTGTCTGTGTGGTTTGAAATCCCGGTGCCCTTAAACAGCAACTTTACTCCTTTGACAGCGCATGCAGCAACGCTCTTTTATGAAGTGAAAAGAAGAAAAAAAAGTTGACTCAAAAGAGGACTGTCAATCTCTCTCAGTAGCTGACACTGCTCTGCGGGGAGCTTTTGGCCTTTCAATTGAGTGGCTTCCTTTTTCATTCTAATCAACAACTCGATATCAACGCGACAAAATATCCACCAACAGCAGAAAAGTAGCATTGAGGGGGGAAACTTTTCAGGGAATGCCTTTGCCAACACTTCTCACAATTCGGGCAGCCATTGTCTGCGGAGCAGGCTGTCGCCGAGTGACAACGCTCTCCCGGCGCATCCCGAAGTCAGTGCTTTTCGAGCGAACGGCGGTCCCTAATCATCGCGACGAGGACGTTTGACAACAACTCCTGACAAATTCGCCATTAAAATGAATAGTAACCGTGAACAGAGGGTCTGTTTTGGAAGCGCTTTCCTTTCTCTCTCTCTCCCTTTGGTGTTCGCTCCCCGCTGTGTTGCAGGTTTTGGCGTGAGAGTCGTCTTCCCTCGCTTTATTTGTGCCACCAAACAGCCTTTGGTCCCACAAGAAGCTGACAGCACCACGCTTCTGTTGCAAATACACTGGGAAGTCTCATTGTATTTAATGAAGGAAAAAACTGGCTATCTACTATTAATGAACTTGGAATATAAAAAATGCATCCTTTGCTGAAAACTGCACAAAACTGCTTGTATAAGGCAAAGTGGCGACTGGAGGGGGGCCAGAATCTAATGAAAGATCCATAGAATATCTGCTAGGGGAGGGAGGGTGTGTGAAAATGCAAATGATTTTAAAGGGATAGTTCACTCAAAAATGACATTTCTGCCATCCTTTAACTCACCCTCGTGTCATTTCAAACCGCTATGATAGTTTTTTCTTCCGAAGAACACAAATGGTGAGTTTTTGAAAAGTATCCTGGTCACTGCTTCCCATATTTTCCAAATAACACAAAATTTCGAAAAATATCCTTGTCTCTCTTTGCCATATGATAAAAAAATGGGAATTGGGAAAATGACTCAATGTTTGTCCATAACATTAAAAGTCAATAGGGGCCATTGTTGGTTCTTTTATATATTAGTGATATTTTAGGAATATTAATGTGATTAATTGCAAAAAAAGATCATTTGATAATTCAAACATGATAATTTTGATTCATCTCCATATAATGCTGTTAGTTTGATTAAGCTTTGAATAGACATCTGGATCCCTCAGCATTTCTCAAAAGATCTCCCTTTGTGTTTTTTTCTATTAGACAGTAAGTAATACAATTTCAGAATGACATAAGGGTGAGTTAATGATGACAGAAGTTTAATTTGTGGGTAACTACCCCTATAAATGATATCATTATTCAGTGAAAATCCTCCAGTGTACTTTTCAGCTTTAGACGCATGACATTAAGTTTGATTTCACTGACATGAAACACGCCAATATTTTACTTATTCTATTCTTAAATGATTGGATGGGATCATCAGATTTTGAATATGAAGTTATTCTACTGTATAGTGCTTTTCTGACACATAAACTTACATTATATGGGAAATGAGATCTATTAAACGTTACCCTTGATAAGACGTATGTGTGATTTTAATCTCCTGGCATTATATGAAACCTTCAGCAGTTTTTGGAGGCGTATTCAGATCCTAATTTTAGCATCAGCTCATTAAAAATAGTCTATAGATGTCAAAAGTCTCACACGGTGTCAAAAGTAGAGGGCTCGGTGGCATGCGGTCACAAAAACAGGTCGCAATCATCACTTCTTTAAGTCTTTGCATGTTCTTGGATTTGAAAAATCAATTAGAACCTCTGAATCCCATTACAATGCCAACTCCCTAAATAGACAGAGGAAATAGATAAAAAGAGGAATTATGTGTTCTCTGATCCAATACCCCACTTCTTTGTCTTTGTAATCATCGGTACGTTCAGTCCTTTTTATATATGTCAGACAAGGTGACTGTGACAAAGGCCACATGAGGGCTTTTTTCATATGAAGCACAGAGGACGGGGGAATGTGTCCCAGCAGATCTGTTTGCACCAGTACGTCCCCTCTACTTTCATTTAGGACAGCGGCGAGCGCTACTCAGCATCTGTTTGAGAGGAAGCGAGGTGTCCCACGCTCTCTCACCTCAGTGCGTCCTGTGACATTTGTTAATGCCACGACTTTGTTCTGCATCTCAGGATATTTGGAATGTCTTTTTACCATTATGCATGCATGGAGATTTAAAGGGATAGTGCACCCAAAGATTTTAATTCCTCAAGTCCTCAATCACTCGCCTGCATACGTTTCTTTCTTCTTTTGAGGACACAAGATTTTTTTAAGAGTGATGGCAACCAAAAAGTTTTTGGTCCCCATTGACTTCAATAGTATTTTTTTGCCCCCATATACGCTCCGTAGGGACAATTGCATGTCTAACAGTAAGCTACAGAAAGTGGGTTCAGCTGTGGTTTAGTGGTTAATGCATGTGAATATAGTTTTTGATACTTTGAGCTGTGGCGCACTTTCAGATTCATGTTTTAATTTGTTTTTGGATCCGGTTGGAATGATGTACTGTCCTGTCTCAAAATCTATGTAAATAAAAGCAACACAAAATAAAAGCGTTAAAAAAACAACAAAAAAAAAACGATGTTAAAATTGGTTAGCAGTGCTATATTTTAGAATTATTCAGATACCATTATTGATTTTATTGTTATTTTGAATTAGCTTTTTTAAAAATTTGACTTAAAGTTTTAGTAACTTTGTTGCGTTTGTAATTCTTAGTATTTAGTAGTGTATTAATTTCTGATGTGTGTCCATATTATATATATATATATATATATATATATATATATAAACATACACACACAAATCTATTTATAAAAGCTTATTTAGCTTTATCTTTAGTCTTTAGTTAAATGAAAAATTGTTAGCTCATGTGGGTGATGCAGATTGAAATCATACTTTTCTGATAACATTTCTTCCTCTTCTCTACATAATTTCCTGAATGTTTGTAAAATCTCTCACATTCTCTCTAAAATAAAATACTCAGAAAGAAAAAAAAGGTCAAACAAAGTTAACTGGATTTTGTTGAAAATATTTCCCTTCACATTTTGCCTTTAATAAATTAAGGCCGATGCTTCAATCTAAACTCTGCTGTTTGTTCTTTAGCCGACTTATTGACTGAACACAATAGTGCAATATTTAGATGACAGGTTCGCTCTCTCTCTATCTCTCTCTCTGACACACACACACTCTCTCTGCACCATGCAAACATTCCTGACTGACATTCAATCAGGAAATTTAAACCAACCCTGATGATCTTTCATTAGCAGCGCCCTGCTTGCTTGGCTGCTCAGGTTCAGATGAGTGGGAGGGCCGGGGGCCGTAGGGGCCGGCGGGGCCAGTGCTCTTCCATCAGGCCTAATCAGACTATTGGAGTGGTGGAGGAGCCGGTGACAGCCAATGGAGGAACAGAGATTTAGAGACACTGTAGTGCTTGTGACCCATGTCATAATGCTTCCATTTAGTGAGAACGATAACAAAAATCAAGTACATTTTTGAGTTACTACTTAGGCCAATGTAGTGTTTGTTTGTTTGTTTTTTTCTGTTATGTACTGTATGTATGTACACTAACAACTGACAGTCCAACTGAATAAGCAAATCATTATTTAAAAAATAAATAAATAAATAATAATACCTGTATGTACAGGTTAGGTATTAAAGTTATATTTAATTATTATTAATAAAAATGATATAATAACAAATAAATCTATAATAAAAAAATGAAGTAATAACGCCAAAAAAAAAGGTAATAAGGACATTCACTACAATCTTAATTTTGGATTTATACATGTTGCAGACATATATTAATTGTATAAAATTATAATATATATATATATACATAATGATATTATAAAAATAATAATAAAATATATGAATATAAAATTGTAATGAAATAATTAAATGAATATATTCATAATAAGTAAACAAATAAAATTAATAATTATAATAATTGTATTATTTTATTTGAATTTGATTAAAATATGTGTGCATTTGAAAGCATACAAGAAATGCAAATATTATAATCAAATGATTAAAATACTTAAAAATATTCACAAATAAATTTGTAATTATTCATTAAAGAATATTTGCAGATTAAAGAATGAGATTTTAAGAAAAAAATATATATTACTAAATTGACACGCACACACACACACACACACACACACACACACATACACATATATATATATATATATATATATATATATTGTTTTTGTAATTATTATTATTATTATTATTAAGAACACTTTTTTCTAGCTAAGTTCTTCTTGTGCTTTGTCTCATTTCCAGTACAATGTTTGAAGTAGTCGAGGAGGCGGAGTCCCAGCCTTTAGCTCCTCCCACTGCTCACTCTCTATCTGCCATCACTAGCAGACTTCCATCCGTCCGGTTCATGCGCTGCTGCTGCAGAAGCAGAGTTTCTGTGTTTGAGGTAGAGCTGTCTCAAAGGAGCTCTTTGTTTACCAGCGAGAAGATCACCAATGTTTGTAAGTTTGTGGACCACAAATGTACTGGACACAAACGGTGAAGGATCAGTTCATAACAGATGAGGCCTTAGTGACCATAAAGTGCTTTTGTAAACATGAAAAAAAGCAATCTTTGATCTTTTAACAATGGTTTTAACATTAGATTAGCAAAAAGTGTACTTTAATGTACAGTATGACACAGCTGCTTCAAAAGCTTCGAATCAAGATCACAATTGCTGCAACTTTCCAGTCCCGAATTCTATTTGATTATATTATACCATTAAATATTTAATGCGTGGGTATATAAAAGCAAGGCATTTATCTGCATGAATTGCTCCTGTTTAGTCAAGGAAGTAATGTGCTTTAAGTAACATCTCTGTCATGCATACAAAAATTAACACTAATCTCTCCGCTGCCTGGTTTCCAGCCAGAGCCCTGGAAGAGGTTTGTGGAGCAGTCAGTGTGTCTCTGCACCAAAACAACACATAACTCTTTACTGCAATGCTTTAATACCACTAATATTAAAGATTTAAATGGAAGCGTAAGATTAAATGTATTTTTATGACACTAGTAAATGAATATTTAATTATATTTCATCATAAACATTAAATAAGTATATTGACTTTTTTATTTCGTTTTATATTTTCAGATCTAGTGTTTTTTTTACACACTTTGTCTTGATAGTCACAGGGCTGTGTTGTTACTTTATTTAATCGATCTTTATCATCTGTTTCAGAGGCCAGACTGTTGATGAAGAACTTGTTTTTGTGCTTGATCTGTATCTGGTGTTTCTCACTTCTGGTCAGTGTAAATGTTGACGTGGAGAATGTTCACACTGCTCTCGGAGCGCCTGCGGCAATACACTGGGAAAAGATTTAATTGGGCTGTTAAGTATTAATTGACGTCACGTCAGCAGAGCCGTGCTTTGAACTGATTTACTAAATAGCCAAACTTCCGATGGCATGCTAATTATGGACTGTAATGAAGTCAAATGTAGAAATATATACATTATTTTTTTTTATTTTGATACACTTTAACATTTTAAACTCTGATTATCAAGACAAAGCGTGACAAACCCACGACTCATTCATTTATTTAGGATGAAAAAACAAACAAACCTGGCATTACTGGCGTCATTTAGTTTTTTATCGTTTAATCTTCTTGTTTTGGTTATGAAAAGCATGCCTATGAAAGGCATTTATCTGCCATAGCTATGTTGTTAATTAATTTCAACTGTAAAAATTGCTAATTTAAGTAAAGTTGAGATTTAAAAAAAGATAATATTCATAAACAAACAAAAAGATTAATAGAAATGTACTTGTTGAACTAATAAAACAACTGAAACAAATATGAAAATATGTTTTAAAAATGTCAAAATCACATAAAAATACCAAAGTTTACTAAAACTGCATTAAAATAAATGAAAGTTAAACAGAAATATTTTAAGAATGACAAAAACACTTAAAATGTACTAAAAAATTTTTAAAATGATAAAAGCAAAATAAAAAAAAAGCCGAAAGAAAAAATAGCTTAAAATTCACAAAAGCTTACAAACATGTACTTAAATTAAATTAAAATAATTTTAAATTAAAATAAAAAATGACAAAAGCACTTAAAATGTAGTAAAGCTGAACTAAAAACTAAAATAAAGCCAAACCAAAATAGTGAAAAATGCAAGCACTTCAAAAATAAATAAATAAAATAACTGCCTAGTAGGAAAAACAACCCTCTGCCGTTAAGTTTGGCAGTGCTTGCAGGCGTCGATGGCGCGGTCTGAACCGTTACAGCACGTTGCTTTTGCATCTACCATATTTCCTGTGCTGCGCTGCAGACGTGTTGGGAGTGGCAGGCGCTGGTAAATGAGAATGTCTTGCTGTTGCATGCGATTTATCAAAGTCTCCATGCGCCGCAGCTCGGCACGCCGCAAGACTCTTGAACTCTATTTAGGGCACAGTTAGGTAAACCCACAGTGATCCTGGCTGTCATAGCTTATGACAAAAATCAATAGCCAAAGCAGTGTGTCCAACAAAGGCCTGCCTGTGCAGCAGCGACTGCAGTGAAGATTACAGCGCTTGCATGACCTGCTTCGTTAGCGCGCCTGCGTGCGTGTGTGTGTGAAGGCTTTTTATGTGGGACACGAAAATCTTGCCTTTTCTCTCTCTCTCTCTCTCTCTCTCTCTCTCTCTCTCTCTCTCTCTCTCTCTCTCTCTATATCTTGCTCTCTCCTATTCCGCCCTCTCTCTTTTTTAAAGCGTGGCATAAATCCGGGAGATGAAAATGTCATGGAGCAGGTTCATTTTGCAAAGAGGTTTTGATTGCCATGCGCGTGTAATTGATTGTTCCAAGGACAGGGGGAAATCTAGAAATGTCATAACAGCCCCTGCTTAGGTCTCTCCTGCTGCTAGACAATCAATGAGAAGTAAAAAGAGCTATCGATCGGTGCGCGGCAAAAACTGTAGCCTGAGACGGCAAGGAGATCCGTGGCCAAAGTGGCACAGACCTGTCAACGGCGCCTCAGAATTAGAGGGTCTCCTGCGATGCTGGCGTTACCTTTCGCATATTCGCGGAGGGCCGGAGATGTTGCAGCTGTTGGCCCTCCCGAACCGATCGATGATAGAAATGTTACCGCTACAGGGCTAAATGTTTGATGACGTGCTGATAGAAACATTAGCATTAGGGCAGGCGGGAAAACTTCTTGCCTGAGTGTTGCGTTCGTTCCTTGAACTAATGCAAATCACACCCCTGACTGAACGCTGACTGACAGATTTACCCCCAACAGAACCTCACACGTCTCGAAGGGGATGATTAGCCCGCCGCTGTGGCACGCTAAAAGGACACGTCCACCAAGAACACCCCAACTCCTCGTAGAGCGCCTTTTTAACTCTGGATTCCCTCTGTATATGTGGAGTTTCTGATTCTGTTGCTGCAGTGGTGACCGATGGAGAATAGGAATTATTGCTTCTTTTTTTCGTGCCATGTGACGTCCTTTTTGGCTTCTGCCATGTTTGACTAGTATTTAGTATCTGTGGCATGAGTTGGATTGGACACATGGCCTCACCACATCAACGTCAAAATAGCATCAAACCTATTTATTTTGCAGCGCTATGATTATTAAGTAATACAAGTTCAATTTTAAATGTGTTACATTCTATGCTATAATACAATGTAAATGAGTAATCTATAGAGAGGGGTAAAAATAAATCAATCAACTGCATTTTTGAAATAAAAAATCATTTTGACTGGACACCTGGAAACATTTGTTTAGCTATGCTGGCTGTATGGTGAGTTATATTTTATTGTACATTTTTATTTATTAAATTTATTATACAATAATACGATGTAAATGTCATCAGTAATTGGACAAGAGGAATAAAAAAAACAAACATTTAATATTAATTTTTCAAAATAAAATAGTTGATTGAGGCATGAGTTTGATTGGACACAACATCAAGACATCAAAACATAAGCAAAAGTATTTATTTTGTAAATTATATATATATATATATATATGTAATACACATGTAATATACTTTTTTATTATTAACAATTTAGTATACACTTTCAAAGTTACAGTTAAATTAATACATGTTGAAAAAAAATAAATAATACAATTTTTTAATTATAATAAATTATTTTAAATTGAGATTTCTGAAACAAAAAGATTTAAAGTTTTGTTTTTTAGTTTTTTACATTTATTTAATCTCACTTTGTAATACTATATTGTAATATTGTATAATATTGTGATAGCTCTGGTATTTTTCACTTTACACTTTTTCATTATTATTAGTTTTTATTTATTATTAGTCTAATTAGCTTTTTTTTGACCTGGTGGGGGTCGTGACCTTCTAGCCTAGTCTAGTGCGGTGGGTAATACAGGTCTGCGTCTGGCTGGTGACCCCTGAAAACTTCCTGATACTTTGTACAGCATCTATCAAAAAGCCAGAAAAATGACAAATAAGCCTAAACCTAATATACGTATTCCAAATGAAAAGTGCAAAAGTTACATCTTACTTGTGTCATTTCTATTTTTCCTTATTGGTTTTAAAAGCTGCTTCAATCAAGAGTTGAACACCGACGTCTGATGGATCCTCATTTTGAAGCGCTGTATTAAATTACACACGCATATTACATTTCCTCAATGCTTTTTTTGTAACGTTCAACTTTTTCGCTTCTTTTTTAATAACGCACTCTTTCAACCGTCTCCCAAAAAAAGACCCATATAACTTCATTTTAGGAAATTTCAAGCCAGCACTTTTTTTTCATGAGTACATTAAAACGACGGTGCCAGAGGAAATGATACAGATTACACTCACTTTGATCCGTCAGAGTGCAAAAAAAAGTAACTCATTACAGTTTTTGTAGGTTTAGAATACGGTTCATCAAAACGTCTGACACCATTGTGCAAAAAAAAAAAAAACTAGAAATACTTCACTGTCTCTTTTACAATTAAAAAACGGTTTTGTTCCAGCCTTTGATCACACTTACAGTAATAAGAACTGACTCTTAAGAAAAATTATAATAATACCGCTACTGTATATATGAATCAGATGTGAAAAGCGCATTTAATGCTAGCGTTTCTCTGCGCTCTTCTGCAGCCATTTGGCTGGGAATCAGGCAGCTCTTTGAAATCCAGCTGCTGCTGTCTTATGCCAGGAGTCTTTCCCAACGGATTAATGTTATAAACACTTAGTGGCTGATTTATGATGGACACCTTCGGTTTTTTGACCTCTGAATATCCCTGTCTGAAGATATAAATTTGTTGTGACACAGATTGGAGGGTTTACAGAAGTTTATGACATGCTAAATCTCTGCACAGGCGTGCCAGTGCCTTATTTTGTAAGCCTAGTTGGACCGACGGCTGTTTTCATTGCTCTGATATAGCGCAGAAGGCCCAATGACAGCGCACGGGCCTGCGGCGAACGAGCCTGGCTTCTTTGAGAGGTTAAATGAATGAGGTGCCATGCACGCGCGATTACGAAAGGCATTCATGTATGCGCTGCTTCGACCGAATCAAAATAATGCATATTGAATATTACTGAAATTAATACAAATAGCCCACGTCAGGGATCAAATTATGCTTTGGTTGTTGTATTGGCTCAGACATCAATAACAGAACAAGGGGGTGGGACTGGACTGCTAGCATGGCCGTGTCCTAGCAGTGGATTATGGGAAAGGCTGGTGTATCTCATGTCTGTGGGAGCGGTGTCCTTGTGTTTGATCTTGTACTCCCAAATCCTGTCGCTTGGCAGGGATCACAAGCTGGCTAACACCAGCTCCCTGTTACAAATGGGTAAGGAAGGGAAATGTAACCATTCACAAAGGGATTTCGGAGAGATCTGGGCCTGGAAGGTTAACATGTGCCTGTGGTTGTATTAATGTGTATCCCAGATGCTCAGACGATGGAGAAATCGGAGCCCAGGGAACGGTGACTGCAGTAATGCCACCCACATGAGTTCACGAAACTGTTTTGTAGAACTCTCCAAGCTTTCGGAATGAAAGAAAACTGGGCTGCGTTCTCCGATAACGTTGTCTCTTAGCGCTCTACGAAGACTCTAAAGGTATACCTTAACTACAGTTATACCTTTCCTACGTGTGTCCTCCGAACTATACCTTAGGATGTTGC
>JAUMHQ010000089.1:15433594-15445184 GCA_032361165.1 Enteromius paludinosus | reverse complement strand
AAAACAGGCGTTAACGATAAGGTACGTCTTAAGGTACAACTTAAGAACGACGTAGTGTTAAGGTGGTTTCGGAGAACCACCCCTGCTTAATTTAATCCCTATGCAAAAATAAGTAGTTTATTAGGCAACACTGTCTTAATCAGGTACTTCTATGCATAACAATGCATATTTTAATGTTGAAATAAAATAGAAATACGGTAAATTTGCAAGTAGATTGTTTAGAGGTGTAAGAACACGGTTGCCAGGCTGAGTGGATCTAGCGGCATGTCCAAGTAATGAAACATGCATTAAAGCGTTTTAATTGCTCTGAATGAGACACTCCTCAGACCTGTCCTGATGTTATATTAGTTTGAAGAGTATTACATGTTCACTAAAACACAGTGTGGTTGACTAATGCATTTTTCATTTAGCTGTCTATCTTTCATCCGCAGTCCAAATAGCAGTCGATTTCCTCCAGGTGTATGGTGTCATGGTTACTTTGCTTGTTTAGATTGTAACTATCGTAAAAATCGTATAAACACAGAGATATGCAGAAACATGCCAGTCACTGAAAAAAACTACAAAAACAAAACACATTGCACCATAATGACGTATTTCTTTGTATGTGCAAGGATTGTGCAATAGTGCACAGGAAAACAGGGTTAATTTCAGTCTCCATATTTGACATTTTTTGATCCCACCTATCCTGTAAATCTACAGCTCAGCAAATACTGCTGTCCGTCTTGATGCCAGTCGACTGGTTGAGTGATTACAAACCGTTGGGACACCACAGAGAAACCATCCACACAATCTCACTCCTTTTATTTCAAAACTATATATACACACTGCAATACATAAAACATGATTCTCCTCTTGGAAACCGCTAGTGCATGAGATTTTTGGATGCAATCATCCGGCGGAGTCAGTCATTCAAGAAATCTTTATTGCGGAAGATCAAGGTCGTGGCACGTCGAGAAGCTTTTGTATGGGCCCCTTGTTGGAGGGACCCCATTCTTTGGGTTTCTTTGGAGAGGCTAAATCCCAGCTCCATCTTTATCCATTTGCTGACATCGGTTCACCTCCAGGCTTACTCCAGAGGCACCTTTGAAATATTGATTTTAAAAGTCTTATTTTCAGAATCCAAAGGCACAGGACATGGTGAGGGCTACACAGCGTAGCACTTTCAGCCCTCCTATTTGAGTGCTGCTCTCATTGAGCATCACCAGCCCTGAAAAATATTAACCACATGAAAGGCAAGTGCCTGGCCCGGGCTGTTAGGTCCTATGTATATTTAACTGAGCACATCTGCGGGTAATAGCACTTGAAATTCAAAGTGCTATCCAAATATGTGTTCATAAAATATAGATGATCTTGATTTTTCTTAACCGCTGCGATTGATGTAATTGACGGCCTTGGATATATTTTATTAAGTGAATAATACAGTACGGTTTAAGAAGTGATGAAAGATTTAGAAAATGATTTCGAATCTAGTCAATAGTGGTTAATTTGTAGCCAGCAAATATTCAGCAGGGATCAGAAGGATGCCAGGTTGCATTTTACTATTTTTAGGTTAACTGCATTTATGCGGTCTTCTGATGTTTTTGCCTCATTCTGAATGAGAATGATTGACAGTAAATAAAAACTTCCCAGACATTGTGAACTCACTTTTTAACCGTTTAAGCTTTAAAAGTGAAATCTATCTTCAGATCAAGTTTATCGCATACAGGGTTCTTTTAGATTAGGTTTTGAAATGTGCAGGCTCCTATCAAATAGTTTTACAACTAGACTATTGCGATAATGCTCATCACCTTTTACTCTGCACCCTTACAGTTGGTGTAAACAGATGAAACCTTCGCAAAACTGAGTCAGTGACTTATGAATCACACACACTGCCAAATTGCCCGCTATTACCAGGAGAAGATTACAGGCACACAAGCTTCTGTGAGAAAGGATTACAATGCTACACTTGAAGAAGGATGACAGTATTTCAGACATGATTTCTAATAATAAATGACATCAACTTCATTTTTGTATTCTCCTGTTTTTCCCTTAAACCTTTGATGCTCACACAAAATATTGTATATATGCCTAAAAGACATTCAAATTATAATTCTTTTTTCTGTAGTTAAGTAGGGTTGTTTGCATATCGAAATATGATAAAATAGTACTAGTGTAACAAACTGAAGGACATGCATCTAATGCCTTTCCATTATCTGCATTTGAGGTCCTTTCCCATGAAATACTGATATACGTGATTATTTGTGACTCATCTGATTAATCACTGTATTATGTAATTCATTCGATTACATTTAATTTGACAGCCCTAATAACAACCCTATTCTCTGTTTGTTCTGTTTTCAGCATACGAGCCAGATGATGATGTTGGTGTCCAAAAGGCGATCACAGGGGAGGAGGGCGAAAATGAAATGCAGGCCGAGGATGAGAATTCTGAAAGGCCCACTTCCAAGGACAAAGAAGACAAAGACATAGACAACAAAAGCAGCTACAGCTTCCAGAACTCTCCGGTCAGTGTCCTCTCCAACCAGGAGGTTGAGCTGGAATCCCGTCTGAGCGATGGCAGTGACAGACTGTCTGACTTTAAGACCTCACCACCAGGAAGTCAGAAGGACACAGAGAGCCAGGGCTCAAAACTGAAGGATGACATGCACAGTAGCCTGGAGAAGATGAGGGCTGCTTATGCCAACTTCCTTTCAGACTCCTACTGGTCAAAGATTGGACTAGATTTGAAGGTTGCTAACGCTGGCAGCAAAGCAAACTGTGACAGTACCAACGGGAGCACCAAGAGCGAGTTTGACTGGCACCAGGACGCACTTTCAAAAACCCTGCAGCAAACGCTGTCCCCGAAACCTGTCTCAAAGCCTAATCTATTCAGCTCCGTCCACCTGTACAGGCAAAGTAGCAAAGCGTGCGGCGCTGTCTTTACGGGAGCCAGCCGTTTCCGCTGCAAAGACTGCAGTGCGGCGTATGACACCCTGGTGGAGTTGACGGTACACATGAACAAGAGTGGCCACTACCAGGATGACAACCACAACAGACAAAACATTGCCTCCACTTCATCATCCAAGAACCGAAAGAGGAACCTTCAAGACATGGAAGGCAAGGAAGATGCACAAAAGGTGCTGAAGTGCATGTTCTGCGGTCACTCTTTCGATTCTCTGCAAGACCTGAGCGTCCACATGATCAAAACGAAGCATTACCAGAAAGTGCCTTTGAAAGAACCCATTCCAGTAATCACTCCCAAATTAGTCCCACCAGCAAAGAAACGTGCATTTGAAGCCACAAGGCCTTGTTCGCCCGACTCCACCACAGGAGTTTCGGGTTACAGTGAGGCACAAAGGTCATCTGGCCTCGCCAACGCTCCCAACAATCGCTACGGCTATCAGAATGGTGCTAGTTACACATGGCAGTTTGAGACATGCAAATCTCAGATCCTGAAGTGCATGGAGTGTGGAAGCTCCCACGATACGCTCCAGCAGCTCACCACTCACATGATGGTCACCGGCCACTTCATTAAAGTGACAAATTCGGCCTCCAAGAAAGGCAAACAGCTAGCCCTCGATCCTCTAGCCATAGAGAAAATGCAGACACTTGCCGAGCCAGCAGTGAACGAACTTGAAGGAGAGAAAGTTTCGCCGAAGAGCACAGCATCGGGTGACTCTGAGAGGGCTACTCCAAGGGATATGTCGCCAGACAAAGCTGACAAGAATGGAGACAAGGAAGACAAACAAGATGAGGAGGACCGGAAGTCCACTGACACCGGTTTCAAGTACCCGTACTTGCGAGAAGAAGACCTCGAGCAGGGGTCCAGCGGAGGCGGTGACATTCTCAAGTCCTTAGCAAACACGGTGGCTTCAGCAATCAATAAAGCTCAAACAGGGACCCCCAGCTGGAGCGCTTACCCCAGCATACATGCGGCCTACCAGCTATCAGGGGTGATCAAGACTGCCTCCTTTTCCTCTTCTCCTCCTATTCAGCTCAAGCAGAGTCTCAACCACAAGCACAGAGCCATCGCACCCAAGGGGAAGTTCTATCAGGGACTTCGGGGACTTGAAAGTTTCCAGGGACATCACAATTCGGACATCAAAAAAGAGAGGGGTGGTGCATCTGACGGCAAAGAGAGCCAGAGCAGCAGGTTTGATCTGCTGGAGAATGATGACAGTGATTGTCAAGATGATTCCTCCTCCTCTTCAAAGCTGGATGCAGACTGTGTAAGCGAAGAGAATGACACAATCAAAGGGAAGTTGAGCCCAGCTTTCTCTGACAGAGGGAACCCGTCACCTAGCCCCCCTGCCAGCAACGGGCACAGCAGTTCTTCAGAGCTTGTCAGCGACTCCCAGGAAGTCCTTAGCATAAACCCTCTAAGCGCACTACAGTCTGTCTTGAACAATCATTTGGGTAAAGCAAACAAGCCCAGGCCCGAAAGCATCCTGTCCCATCGCACACAATCCATCTTTTCAGAACTGAATAGAGGTTTAGAGAAACCAGTTTCAGCACTCTCAGCATCTGCTGCCATCAGGCCCAGCAATAGCTTCATGTTCACAAATGACGACCAGCCAATAGACTTGACAAAACACAAACACAGCAAACAAAACGCTTCCCTCTTATTGCAGTCCTCCACTCCCGTGACCCAGAAACATGCGCTGTCTGACATTGCTGACATGGTGAAGGTTCTTCCAAAAGCCACAACCCCAAAGCCCTCGATGCCAGCGAGAGTGCCTGCCATGAAGCTAGAGACCGACGTAAGGCGATTCGAAGACGTCTCCAGCGAAATGTACTCAGTTCACAAGCGCAAAGGCAGACAGTCCAACTGGAACCCCCAGCATCTGCTCATCCTCCAAGCCCAGTTTGCCTCCAGCCTTTTTCAGACATCTGAGGGCAAGTATCTCCTCTCAGACCTTGGGCCTCAGGAGAGGATGCACATCTCCAAGTTCACCGGCCTTTCCATGACCACCATCAGCCACTGGCTCGCCAATGTTAAGTACCAACTTAGAAAAACGGGAGGGACCAAGTTTTTGAAGAACATGGACACTGGCCATCCGATCTTCTACTGCAATGACTGTGCATCGCAATTCAGAACGCCCTCTGCGTTTATATCCCACCTGGAGAACCACCTGGGTTTCCAAATCAAGGACATGAACAAACTACCCATAGAACATGCAACAAAAGTATCAGAGCCCGAACTTTCAAAGGCGCTCAATGTCCGGCCGACAGATACGCAAATCACAGAGGAAGAATCTGACTCAAAGTTCAAATGCAAGCTTTGCAGTCGGACATTTGCCAGCAATCACGCGGTCAAACTTCACTTGAGTAAAACTCACAGTAAATCCCCTGAGAATCATTCACAGTTTGTGGAAATGGACAAAGAGTAGCTTTGTTGATTTTTACTACTTGTAGTTATCTTGTTGGTAAATAACTGTAATTGCTCTGCTTTTATAAAACACGGGTCAAATTGTCTACTTTTTTTTTTTTTCTTCCATTTTATCCATAATGTTTCAAGTAGCATTACGTAGAATGCTTAAACTTCAACTTCAGAGTCAACATTTCATCATATCGAGGACTAAATGGACACACTGGCTGGGTTAGAATGAAGTGTACTGTTAGAAAAGAAATAATCATAAAAAGATTAAGAATACATTGACGTAAGTCTTTGCACCCTGTTCAAATGCACCACCAGTAATGAAATGTATTACTGCTTGAGACATAAATGCTGATGTTTGCATGCAATAGCTCTGGCTATGACTACTATTTATTTGTATGATATGGCAAGTTTTAACTGTATTACGTTTAACAACAAATTGATCGATGCATTAACTGTAATTTGCAGATCTGATCATGCGCTTGTGTGAACACACAGGTGCTCAGACAGGTAGCCAGACACACATTAAAACATTTACTGAAATGTACAGTATATTTGCTCTGTAAAATGTTTGTGTCGCAACGATAGAACAGAAAAGCACTTTAATAAAAGTTTAATCACGTTTAGGAGCAGATTCAGTGTGTGGGCTTACAGATTTGGACAGGTTTGACATGAGGAAGTCTCACATTAATGTATATTTAGCATCGCAGAAAAAAAGTGTCTCATCAGAAAATGCTTAGTGAGACAAAAGAACACTGCACCTTTTATACCAATACAAATAAAGCATTAACATTTTCTAACTGTCTAAAAGTCTTCACTTCAAATCCATCATTATTGACTGGAGCAAAGTAGGATTATTGTTTTGAAATATTTGTTTTTCAGTTGCTTTTTTTTTTTTTTTAAGAAGTGAACACAGTAAAACCAGGTAGCTTTCTATTAAGGGTCAAACTGTTCTCGGGACATTTTTTATTTTTTTTTAATTACTGTAATGTCAGGTCGGGGCAGATTGTCACATGTGTTATAAATGTACATGATTAATTAAGTACAGTTCACGTTATTTACAGTTTTGTTTAGTTTATTTTTTAAATAACAAAGAGTTCTTAATGAACAGTTTTTTAGTGGAATTATTCAGATTTCTTTGTCAATTCTTAAAAATATTCTTTGGAGTAATAAGACAACTAGCCCTATTCTAACCTAGAACATTCAACCCTGTCACTCGGCTATCAAGAATCGCGTATGATACACCTCAGCTTCCAAAACTATGAAAAATGTTAATTACCCTCTGAACTTGCAACATTTTATGGGACTTCCATCCTTTTTTAAAGCAATCAAGCCACCAATTACCACTCCCCATCGTATCTGTTTTATAACAGGAAAGTGACATTTGATAGCAAATGGGAGAAAGCACCTGGTGATTTGCGCATCCTGACACCGGCGTGCCCTCCATTGTTGGAAATGAGCAGGCAAACACGATAGCTCATCAGATGACTCCTAATGCAGTTAAAGTATTCCGTAATAATTCCTCCTTGCATTTATAATTACAGCCATAGAGCTCACACCTCAGTGCACAGATTAAAGCCATAAATTATTTAGCGCCTTGCCTCACCGATGGATTCCTGATTCCCTCCGTTGAGCCATTATGCTTCAGAATACCAACTTCCTTTAAATGGAAGCCTGAGGATGATTTAAGATAGGCTGAACAATATGACAAAACGAACGCAATATTCCGGTCATTTGTGTTTCTTAATTAAAATTGAGAGTGTGCCTCTGAAGTGTCTCGTCAAATGAAAGCGTGCCACGGCCGCGGTAACTCACAATTGAGTCATTTAGCCTTTGCGGTTAATGGGCAAATTTGAAACGACCCTGCCACTGGATGGGCACGTGTGATGGGGGAACATTTGAAATGGTTTTCGAGGTAGCCGCTCAATGTCAGGGATTCACATTAAGGGCCTGGATCCTTTTCGTCATTGTAATCAGGGGGAGGAAATTAGCTGTTTCTAATATTAATTCAGAACAATAATTCAAAGTCATTTGAGATTTATTGCCACATTAAAGGCGAGCTCCAATCGGATACACAATCAGGGGTTTAAACAACCCCGCAATTAATTAACTGTGTCTCTTATGTTTATACGGGATGGCAGAGGGGAAAAAAAATAAAAGCAACACTGCATGCTAAAAGAACAATAGGATGAGAGTAAATGAACAAGCGATTATGCTGATTATTACATTACTGTCCTGATAAATATTGCTGGGCAATTACCAAAGGCCTTTTTTTAAGATTTGGGATGTGTCTTATTTTACTCCCTACTTCTCCGTGATGCAAATCTGTATTTTTGGTATCTGTATCAATTTGATCATTATTGCTGACTCGCAGTAAGAAAACAACATTTCTGGTCCTGCACTCGGCACTGAACTAGTGAGCGTATTGAGAGACACACCCCTGGTTATCGTCTTCCGCATCGCCGAATGCTTTTGGACCCCTGCGTTCGCTGTCATTTCAAAGTCTTAGTCATTTAGAAGTAAGATTTTTTTGCAAAACACATCTACATAGACAGAGCTTCCCCCTGAATGCCTAATCCAGCAAATGTGCTTGTACCGTCTTCTCCGGGCCCGTGTGGATCATCTTGTCAGACAGCCACTTGAGAAGTGTCAGTCCTCTGCCTAATTAAGTCACAGTGGTGGAAAAGGGCCGTGTGCATCCAGACACTGATTTTAAACCACACAGAAATAAAGCATTTTAAGCGCACTAACTGGACTGAAAATAAACTCAAATTTGTGGGCAAAAATGTCAGAGAGTCGTTAAGTGTCACATGTCAAATGAACAGCAAAATAATGGGGGACCCTGGAGTGAAATGTTCGGAAAATGACTTGTGTTGGAACATTTGCACAGTTTTCTACTCTAAGAGACAGGTTAAAAAGTGAACGCGTCGTTTAACCTGGGACGCCCATTATTTATGAATTAGTTCGTGAATTTTTATAAAAATGCTACGATTGCAGAGTATGCTGGAAAATCAGACATTTTTAAAAAATATATTATTATTTGTAAATTAAATATTATCGTAGTTTGACATGGCATAAGAATGCTTCCAAATTTGATAAAAACAAACAGATATGATTTTGTCTTTAGAAATCATCTTGTTAGAGCCAGCATTTAAATCACAGCACAAGCCGTAATATTCCAAAATTTGTGAATGTATGGATCTTTGATTGCAGACACTGAGTCACATGTTACATTTCAGTGATGTTTATTTGGTAATGGACTGTTGAAGCAGTCATATATTTTTATGCATTTAAAAAAATTTTATATACATGTAACTAAAACATAGTGTTTATGCTATATATATATAATATTTTTTCTTTCTAATTTATTAATTTAATATTATTATTATTATTATTATTATTATTATATATAATTTATTTATTTTATTATTATTATTATTCATTATTATTATTATTTATTTATCTTAGCTGGTTATTTATTACAGAATTTTACAGAAATAAAAACTGATAAATTCCAAATTATCCTATAAATACTTTAACTTTTCTATTATTAGAAGTTTCCTCGTTCTATTTTAGTGTGTCTTTGCTTGCTGTTCCAGAACGTGATTCTCATTACTGAAAGGAAAAAAAAAAAAATCCTGACAATCACTGCATGCTCATAAATCCATGCGGAAATGTGCGGTCACATTGTAACTTCCTTTTAGACTTTACAGGCTTTCCAGAGCTGTTCACATGCATGCAGTACGTATCGGGACGGCGGGTTTGGGCAGGGCATATGGGCTGTGTTTTGAGCTCTTTGGGTCAGTGAACCCCGGCTATGTTTACAGGATGAGGGGGAAAGCTGAATCCTGATGGAGTCACAGCTAATTCATATCTCCGTGAGTGACAGATAACCTGAGGGCTACCGGCCTGACAGCAGGACCCATTACATCCTCCTGGCTCGTGTGCTCACAGATGGCCTGCACGTGATCGCTGGAGTTGGCACACACACTCGCTCATGCACGCATTAGCTCAGATATACACATGCCAATAGACAAGACTGTCAAAATAGATTGAGATGTACCAACAACGGTAACCCGAGGCCTTTTGGGCTCCATTTAATGGAAACACATAACTGATGTTCCATTTTTCCACTGTCAGCATCAGGAACGCCGCTGATAAAGGCAATTCATAACCAATAGATGCACGCTCACATTAATACAGCACTGACATGCTTTATTCATGCACGTATCACAGTCTGCATCAGTCTTACATCACATAAAGCTGCTGATATACTGTTTGAGAGTGTTCAGAGACAGTATAAAGAGGAGACAAATGAATGGGAGAAACTGCAGTGCTCAACATGGCAGTTTTTGGCACAGTCATCAGTCCATTCTCAATGTGCCTGAATGTTAGCTGGCCCAGCCTGACAGAAAACTCAACCTGTAATGTTTTAATTGTGCAGTACTGTCACCTAATTCAACATTCATTCATAAAATTATTTTAAAGATAAATATGTTTTAGGATTGATTTTTTTATTTTTTTAAAGATTTTAATTGTGCCACAAAATTACCCACAACATGAAGGTATAATGAAAAGAAATGCTAAAGTTTACATTTATAGGGGTCATAAGATGTTGCCAAAAAGAGCATTATTTAGTGTATTTGGTGTAATGCATCGCTCTAAAACAACGAGCTGTGCTCTGATTGGCCAGCTATCCAGTGCATTGTGATTGGCTGAATACAGCAAGCATGTGGTGGAAATGTTACTCTCCTTATCACAATGTGATGCCGTGTCCCAGCGCTATGACACCAAACAATAAAACACATTACAAACAAGGGAATTGTTGCATCCAGTGGATGTGTGCATTATTTTTTTTAAATTCAAAGGCCTGAAGTCATTTATTCCAAAGCCAAATGGTACTATGGGTACCACACCTCAAGACATCGATCAGAAGTTATAAGTGAGTGTGTGTGAGAGAGAGCGTGAGAGCGTGTTTAGCAAAAACAGCTAAACTTTTAATTCATTTTCTTCAGTAACAGCAAGTGTAGCTGTCGTTTAGTGTCATTGTCTGGAGTTTTTTGCAAGCACAAACGTAGCATATTTTCTTGAAACATTTTCACAAAAAGTAGGCTTGCCAAAGTCTTTTGGGGATTTTGTCATTTCCCCCTTTAAGCCGACAGAAGCTGTACTTGACTGAAAATAGCTGCCCTAGGCACTGGCAAGATGGCCGCTGACTGTTCTGACTGGCTTCGGGACGGTATCTGCTCCTAACACAAATCAACGTACAATGGCCCCACAATGGCCAATCTGCCGTGGCTGTGCTGGGATGGCACGCGGGGCCGAGATTGCTGTCTGTGGCAATAGGCCACGTTCGGCACATTTCTGCTTTGCTAGCTAGCAACAGCTGGAGCGAGCAGTCGGACGGTCGTCAGGAATCAGCATGGCAGCCGTGATTGTGCTGACGCTGGCACAGGGCCTGGCCAGGAGATCAGTGCCCAATGAAAACGTGTGATTTGTTGCTTTTAGATTTGGGTGGTGTCAGCTCCAATTGAAGGTGGCTCTCCGGCCCTTGGGCGAGTCGTTGGGACACGACCACACACGGATGAAGTGCTAGCAATCGGGACCAGGTTCTTTCATCAGGGCTGTAATGGCGGACTAAACCGTTGCACACTCTCTCATTCGGATGTTCTATTGGCATTCGCTTGGCTTTGAAGGGAAAATGAAAGGGTGCAATTGACCCCATACATCTCCAGCCAGTGCAGAAGTGGCTTGATTATAGTTTTGCATGCAGAAGTTGTGGTACGAGAGGTCTAAATAATCACATGTATGTCAGTGAATCTTTCCTAATGGTGTGATTGTAAGAGGTTTAGCTGGAGTTATTGAATGTGAAATTGGCTGTGGTATAAACAAGTGTGATGAGATGCTATTTAAAACTGGCTTTTAAACTGTCTTTATGCTGACCAGGAATTCTAAATAATATAAATTAAGAAAGGTGTAGTTAGACTAAGCATGATTTGACATAAAAATAAAATAAAAGGTTTAATAACATCTTTTATCTTTTTTTAAATGTGAAATTAAAATTTGAACTGAAATTACAGAAAGAGGAATTTATTGAATTTAGCACAACAACAACATTTTTTTTTAATCCTACAATTACAATATACAGGTCCTTTTAAAAAAAAATTAGCATATCATGAAAAGGTTCTCTAAACGAGCTATTAACCTAATCATCTGAATCAACTAATTAACTCT
>JAUMHQ010000089.1:15388596-15407456 GCA_032361165.1 Enteromius paludinosus | reverse complement strand
ATCCAGAGGAGTTATGGGAGAAAGTCCTGTGGTCAGATGAAACCAAAGTAGAACTTTTTGGTCTTAACTCCATTCGCCGTGTTTGGAGGAAGAAGAATGATGAGTATCATCCCAATAAAACCATACCTACAGTGAAGAATGGGGCTGGAAGCTTCATGCTCTGGGGGTGGTTTTCTGCACAGGGGACAGGACGACTGGATGAACGGGGACATGTATTGTGACATAACCTCCTTCTCTCAGTCAGAGCATTAAAGATGGGTTATGGCTGGGTCTTCCAACATGACAATGATCCAAAGCACACAGCCAGGAAAACCAAGGAGTGGATCCTTGGGAAGCATATCAAGGTTCTGGAGTGGCCTAGCCAGTCTCCAGACCTAAATTCAATTGAACATCTTTGGAGGGAGCTGAAACTCTGTGTTGCTCAGCGACAGCCCCGAAACCTGACTGAAGGCTTCTGTACCAAATATTAAAATGTTTTGACTCAAGTGATCAAATACTTATTTGACACAGTAATTCACAAATAAATTGTTAAAAAATCATACGATATGATTACCGGATTTCTCTTTTTAGATTCTGTCTCTCACAGTGGAAATGCACCTATCCTGAAAATCGTAAACCCCTCCATGATTTCTAAGTATGAGAACTTGCAAAACCACAGGGTGATCAAATATTTACTGACCTCACTGTATATATATTTATATTTATATATATTTTTCTTTATTTATTTTTTTTCTTGAAGATATAGCAAAGATAGGAAGACAGGAAAAGAGACATTATATGTAAATAACTATAATATTATATAAAATATTTGTAGTCATATTTTAATATACAAATATTAATATATTTTTTAGAAATATATTAGTTAATTTAATATAACAAGGTATTTTTTGAAGATGATAACTAAACTGGGAAAGGACATGATTTTGACTAAATATTAAGCTTACAAATTAAAATTAATGAAAATATGTATATAAAAAATACAGTACATAAAATATATAAAACAGAAAAAAAATACTATAGAAAAAAAAAAAAATATATATATATATATAGAGAGAGAGAGAGAGAGAGAGAGATAGTCAAATTAATATATCAAATAAAAACAATATACGCAATATTCTATAACAATTGTAAAAACTATATGCATTTATATAAATTAAACTGAATAAATTAATAAATAATAATAAAATAGTATATTAAATTATTAGTGTATCTCAATCATCTGCTAACTGTAGGCTTGAAGTTACAAATTCACAACAATTTTCATAAATGGCTTTTTCATTTTTTTTTTATCATTTAATTATCCCAAATGTAATGTTTTCATTCAGTATATCAACTTTAATAACTAATCAGAAATCACATAGTTATCATTACCTGAAAAATTCATTATGGGCCGATTTATATCTCTACATAAAGCTGCTATATAAATCTATAGCAGCTTGGTAAAACTGACATAAAGCTGCTTCTAGATCTCTCTCTCTCTTGCTCCGTACGTAAGCAACTTTAACCCAGAAATTATGGACAGCCTGATGTGACTTTGACGATGTTCCCCCATACCAAGACACACTTGCCATTTCGAGTTCTTTGTCTGGCCAGCGTGTACAACAAAACAGACACCGACAGAGAGCCGAGCATCTCAGCCGACCCGCGGAGCAGAACCGCGCACATATCGTGAAATATGTACGCTGTCTGTCCGTTAATACACCCTCACACGTCTCACTCCCAAGACTGGATGGACAGGAGAGAAAAGGCCCAGTGGAAAAATAAAGTGCCATAATGAATCTAAAAAGCATGATTCACTCCCATCAGCCGTACTCAGGGAAGTGTCACGTTCTCCCAAGCTCCCTGACCGCTGACAGGCCTGTTGCGAAGAGAGAGGGGAGAGCAGGGGCAACGGCAATGCTGCACCAGAGTATAAATCCTAATTACGCACCTCTGCAAATGGCCGTCTTTTTCAAAAGCAACAGAACTGGATGTTTTTTTTTTTCTTAACCTCTAAATTGCAAAACGTATTAAATCCCCTCAGGGCTTTATATGTGCGTGAAACGCAAAAAAAGAACTCAGGAAATAAGTGCATAAAGCGGGGGAAGAAAGAGCCAGCAACCTCTGCATTGGGCTTTGAAAGAAAGGTAACGTAATCAATTAATCCTGGCAGTAATTGGGTGTTGGGAAAAAGGCAAAACGCAGTAATGAAAGTCATCCGTTGTGCTCGTCTTTCTCTCCCGGCCTGACGAACCCTCCCCCCCATCATCTGCGGGATCTCAGGTGCTTAGCCATGCAAATCTGTCTGACAGCTCAGTACATCTCTGTCTGCCTAATTGGACAGTATAGAGTTGTTTATGGATATTGAAGACATTTAAGGCTCAGTTGGGGGCTGCTCAAAAATCATTAGCCGTGGGCCTCTGATACTGGACTAAGTCTTCTCCCTCCGCCGATGTCAAACTCGGCCGTAAAAAATGTTTATCTTTGTCACCTGCGTGGAAAGGGGCTCTGGAAACGTGCGCGGTCTTAACGTGAGCGAATGAGCGAGGCTTCAGTCGTGACAGCTCAGACAATGGTCTTCCAATTAGAGACGTACTGTGGAGTTAGCGATGCAGCGGAACGCGCCTCATCAAAATAATTTGCTCTAAAATCTTTTATTCCTTCTCTTTAATTTATTTATTTAGGCACCAGAGGACGGCTTAGTGTCTTCGAGCAGTTTTCTAAGTCGTACTGTATTAGTGTGCAGAAAGCATCTGGTTGTCCACCGTTTAACGGACTGAAGCAAACAAAACAAGGACAAGAGCTAGCTATAAATCGCCAGCTCAAGTCTGATTAGTCCGTCTTTATGCAATTCTGGTAGTGCATTTTTTTAACAAATTGGATTCTTAGGCTGTTACAATGAAAACTAGTGCACAAACTAGCTGCATTTTAAAACAGCTCAAATCAGCAACATAACCTGGCAATACAACATTTGCATTAGATTAATTTCTAAGTCAAGCTACGATAATGTTTTATGCTACATGTTTACATTTGTGCTTTTTGCAAACGCTATTATGCAAAGTGACTTTTTATGTACATTATATCAGTTTACACATTCTCAAGGGATGCTGGCATTGCTAGCCTCATGCTGTACTGTACAGGAATGATATTTCAACGTATTTTTAAAATATATATTTTAAATCTGCAATCAACTCTGACAACAAATGTAGCATTCAGTTAGCTGCTTAGGTCAAATAATTTTAAAATACTGTATTTTCAACATTTTGAAAATCATTTTTTTCAGCAAAAAAGCCTGTTAAAATGCTATAAAATACTTTAGCTTTAATTTAACTTCTCGGATCAAATCATGCTAAAATAATATATTTTTTCACATTTCAGATCTGTAAGAAATCTGGTAAACAGTAGCAATCATTTAGCTTTTTGGCTTACATAATACTAATATGTAATGTATTTAATGTATCTAATGTATTTTTAACATATTTCAGAACAGTAAAAAAAATCTGGTACACAAAAGTACCACTCATTTAGCTTTATTGGCTCAAATAATGCTAAAATCTTGTATTTCAACATTTCAAATCAGCAATACAATGTGGCAACAAATAAAGTGTACATTTAGCTTCTGGATATAAAGTAAAAAAAAGCCTGTTACGAACACTAAAATGTTAACAGGTAACACTTTATTTTAAGGTTTCATAATACAGAGTAATTTCCTAATTAGGTACTTAGTACTAGCCATTGTACTTAAATGAAATAAAATATACTAATCATGGAACAGCCTGTAATTACAGTTTGTAATTATATAGATGTAACCGGCAGCTTTTTACACATGTAACAGATCAAGTTTGTTACAAATTTACTTACACTTAAGTACAATCTTGATACACTTTATTTTAAGTAGCTTAAGTCTGTGGAATATTTTGTAACTTACATAATTACAAACTGTAAGTACAAACTGTTCCATAACTTAGTTACATGGTAAGTACATTTTGTTTAATGCAAGTACAAAAGCTCCTACTAAGAACATACGAGGTAATTACTCTGTATTAATGACACCTTAAAATAGTTAAAGTGTTACCAAATTTGAATATTTAAAATCAGCGATAGAACCTTTGAACAATAACTTTGTACAAATCATGCAAAAAACTATTACGGACATATTTCAAATCGGCAACAAAATTAACGAAAGCAGCATTTATTGATGTTATATTCCCAGCACAAATTGTGTTAACATAATGCGAATGGCATGGAGTAATGTTAAGTAAACAAATGGAAACTACATTCCCACCATACTGAATGTCTCTGGACAATTCGAGATTTGTCTGCCTTCACACAAAAAGGCAGTTCTTGATTGTTCTTGGTAGTGTAGACTTCCTCATCAATAGTGAAAAGCCTGACTACGGAAGACTAGCTCACACTCTCCTACATTCACCACACAGATTCCACAAATAGAACAATGCGTGCAAATAAACAAAGACCTGTATTAAGTAAAGGGTTTATTATTGTGTGAATCGATGCCTTCATAATGAGAGTTTGTTTGCCAATGACCCAATAAGTCCGCCGCACCCAGTAGACAGCAGAGATATGAGGGAAGTCAAGAAAGAGATTCCCTTTCCTTTTCTCCGCCTCGCTCTTGGTCTCTTTCCAGCTATAAAGCAAAGGCCCAATCAAAGGCAAACTCAGTTTCTATTATCTGTTCTCACCAACACCCCCCCAGCCCTCCTTCACCAGTGCCCCCATTACAGAAATGTTTCTTCCCATCAAAGCCTTTACTTATCACTTCACCGGTGACATTGAACTTCCCGTGCCCCGGCCGCCGAGACACATCTCTGAACCCTCGCAATCACTCTTCATCCCCAGTAACAATTTAGTAATGAAGTATTGATTTCCAGATTCCCTTCTTATGGATGATATTAGATTTGGTTTGATAAACTGTGTCGGGGGCCCCTAATCTGCTCCGTCCCTTTCCCCGCTGTCTGTAAAACAAAGTGCCACTAGAGGGATAATGACCAGGGAACATCGATGAACTCATTTCATCAATTTGTAACACTTGACAATGAAAAAGGGCCACCGTTTTTCACACACCAATGTCAAAGTTTATAGCTCAGGGTAGGGTCTTATTGGAAGCCCCGACATCTTGGCTCTAATTTATGGGCCCCTGTGTGCTGGTTATTTTGAAAGGAAATGTTTGGATACGGCTGGGATATTAGTGTTGCACCTGGCCTGGCTGGTTTTTACACGGCCACCGGGGATCTATGCATCACGTCTGCAAATACAACAACAACTTGCTGCAGCCAAAGCTATCTGGCCATTAGGAGAGGAAAGTAAGGGGGTCTATGACATGCATAAGTCATGAGATGATGCTACGTCTTGGTCAGACAGACTCCTGAAGGGATGGAAATAATTCAACGACTGGAGCGAGCAACAAAGGCCTCAGCCCTTTTCAAAACCTGCAGAAGGTGGACTCAGCTAAAGGGTCCTGTGTTTACATTGCTGGTATAATTCAAGATAGTGATGAGTTAATGCAACCTAAACATTTCTAAAGCTCATGCTCTAATAGCATTCCCATAAATCTGTTTTGCTTTGCATTTGAACCTTTTTGCATTACACGTCGCAAAGTTGGATCTCTACAAATCTCTTGCTAGATACATGCATTTTCTACCAGTGGGCAAACGCTATCCCTCTAACTTCCAGCCAGTCTGCCGTGAGATAATGTTGTATCCTGCCCCGGCTGATGGACAGCTGAATCTCTTTAGCCTTTGTTCTTTATTTACAACAGTCAGACTGCTCTGCACGCTGGCCCGATTTCACAGGTGAATGCACGCTATTCTCTGGGAAAAACAATTGAGGTACGGCAAGAGGATATAAACCAAGAAAAAGACCAAGTCTCTCTGAGGCGGAAATAGATGATATCTTTCTCAAACACCAGAGAGCACCTCTCAAATCACCTTTCTCCCTTTAGTCAGTAAAACAAGCTCATTTATTCTCCTTTTCCATCCTCTCATGCAAACTGTTCCTAGCGCTAAAAGGCACTACATGGCCGAGAAGCAAGAATGAGTGTTTTCTTTGTCTTCTTCAAATGTGTTTGTTAGAGGCCCATCCCTCGGAGCACCAGAGGCCCTTTTACTGCAATTCAGGCATCATGGGCTCTGCTCTCAGTAATCACATTGCCTCTTCCCCCCGAGATCTACGTGCATAGTGCTTATCAACTAGATTACCGCCAGGTGAAGATGAATAACCCAATTTGCGGCTCCTCATTTCGGTAGGGTGTAGTATTCAGTGTCAGCACGCATTAGAGGATAAAGTGTATTGCTTTGCCAGATGGGTGTGGCTGAATCGCCTTTAAGATTGAGACATACATGCACTTGGGCAGATGAGATGTGTCCAGAAGCACAGCTTGGACCATGAGTTTGAGTAAACTTCAGGTTCAGCTCACCGCTGGCCATAAAACATTTGCAAAGAATGAAAGCTTACTCAATGCTTAGTACACCAGCATTGGGGGGATGCTACATTGACGCAGTCTGGTCATTAGGTTGTACTGTTGTATGTACATTGTTAAGAGCCAACCAAACATTGGTTCCCAACCACGTTCCTGGAGGTCCTGCCAAAACTGCACATTTTGCATGTCTACTTAATTAAACACACTTGATATAGGTAATCAGCTAATTAGCTCAAAATGGTAACCCTGTTGAAAAAAACAGCATAGGTTAGGTATGTTTTGAAGCATGACTGCTGGTCGACTTCATGGTCGATTTAGTGACTGTGAGGTGCCCAGGTCCTGTGGCTACAAAACAAGCCCAAAATCCTCAGCTCTACATCACCATGCGTGACTTTAGGTATGAGGTGTTTGTGCTGATGTGCTCTTTAGGATTTCACTAAATGTGCTGCTGTGCATTCTGGCCAAATATCTCTACTTTGGTCTCATCCGTTGAAAGGAGATTGTTCTAGAACGTAGGGTTTGTTCAGATGCAACTTTGCAAACCTAAACTGTGCTGCCATACTTTTTTTTTTAGATAGAAGAAGCTTTCTTCTGGCAACCCTTTCAAACATGCCATACTTGTCCCATATTTTCTAACTGTACTGTCATACATTTTAGCATTTAACATGTTAAATGAGATCTGTAGAGCCTGCAGTGAAGTCTGCTATTTCTCTACAAAGTCTGATCCTCGGGTGAATTTGCTGGGACATCCACTCCTAGGAAAATTGGTGTCTGTTCTGAATGTCTTTCAATTGTGAATAATGATGGCAGCAACTAACCTGATCTCACAGAATTCAGTGTAATGACCACGGACTCTTAACGCATTATTCCGTGTTAGTATCACAAAATCGTCAAAAAATTCCATGACAGGCTCACGGTAAAGATTACAATGTAAGTCAGTGACAGGCATCAGCCATGATCCAATCAAGGATATCTGGATTCAAATATTGGGTAATGATATTGCCATTATTGCATATGTATTGGGGTGTGATTTTTCACTGTAAACGGTCACAACTGTTTTATTTATCTTACTTTATTTATACATTTATGAGCAGGTAACCCACCACCTGCCACTAAACCTACCATCCGTTACTAAAACACAAGATAAACTGGCAGATACAACAACATTATTTATTAAAAAGGATATTCCAATTCATCCGAGGCAAAAGGATTGATTTGAAAAAGAATGTTATCACCATCTCTCCATCCGTCGTGACTCATCTGGGCTGTAGCTGCTGCTTTGCGCAAATTAAAAAAAAAAGCCGCCAGGAGAATCCTTACGACAGCCTTGATTGTACATTTCTATGAGCTCGTGTGTGTCTCGTGACCAACCGCACCATGCTGTTGCGAAATGCTATTGGCTCTTGTATGTCTCATGCTACAGGAAGGGAGTGTCTTTTTGAATGAGATTTGAGCGCGTTAAAAGAGCGGGATAGTTTCAGCGGTTAAAACCTTGTATTTTACTCTCTTCTTCGCATAAAGACATCGTTTAGCTTCAGAAAGACTTGAAATGTAATGTTTTTTTTTTGCTGATTATGGTCTGTTTTTTCAATAAGTACCTGTGACTGCGCTTATATTGTCTGTGTGTGTTTTATATTGTTCAGAAGTGGGTAGGTTTAGGGTAAAGGTGGGGCTAGGTGCTACAATGAAAGTATACATTTTATTAAAAAAAATGAATCCGGTTATCCGTGGTGGATCACGGCTGATGTCTGTAACTGACTTACATTGGTATCTCTTCCGTGAGCCCATCATGGAATTTTGGCGATTCTCATGAGACTAGTGAGTCCGTGGTCATTACACAGAATTTTGTGAGATCAGGTTGGCAGCAACAATTGCATTTCTTAGAACATTGCTGATGCCTTTTCTCTTTGGCATTGTGTTAACACACACTTGAAGGCCCCAAACCATCAAAATGCCAAACCTTCTGCTTTTATAGAGGTATTTACTCTTGCTGATGATCAGTTAAGCAAAGGTGTTTGATTAGCAGTGCCCGACTGCTACTTACTCTCTTAATTCGTATGTTAACAGTAGGGGTGTCCTAATTTTGTCACTCATGGCTTTTCCATTTTGACTTTATTTTTGTTAAATGAACAATGACACACTGCAATATACCATGTGTTATTTTTAATCTGTGGCTTTATTTTCCAAATATTCCCCCAGTTTCACAGACAAGGCTTAAGCTAGTCTGAGACTAAATTGCATGTTTGAGCTGTCTCAGATGAAAATATCTTAAAACATGTCAGTGTCATTGTTCTGTGTTAAGATGCACACCTGTAATATTCTCTTATAAGGCATTTTTCTAAATGTTGCTTAGATATCTTAATTAAACTAATGCCTAGTCCTGGATTTAGCTAAGCTCTGTTTGTGAAACCGGGCCTTTAAGATCTAGAAAAAGAACCAGTTAATTTTATTATGTCCTTCTTCACATGCCTGTATGCCCTACCAGTCGGTACTAAAATTTTACATACATCTATTTCCTGCATTCTGACATTTGAGCGCTTTTGAGCTGATTCTTAAACACTGCTGACTGGTCATTGTGTTCATGCGCTCAACAGATATGACTGTGATGTGTGAGCACAATGGTTAATCAACAGTGTTTAAGAATCAGCTCATAATGCAAGAAATTGATTTTTTTTTAAAATTTCATTACCAAAGTCTATGCTAGTTTGCAGTCGACTGTAGTCAGTGCACTTTGTTCAAGCACAGATTTTGGTCCAGATGCAACACCTGTTGTTGCAAGGCAACAACACCTTCAGCTTTCATTGTCGCTAGTTCTTTAAAGTCAGCTTGGTAAAGACCAGAACACATTTTGGAAACCAAATGCCTCAAAAGTTGGAACTATAACCACTACAGGATAGAGGCCCTCGAGAAGGAGAGTTGCATAGCCATGGTCTTCTCAGCAGGGTAGATATCTACATAGCTAAGTATCTTTCATTTTTCACAGTTTCTGCGGGTTAATGAATACCAGTGACACATAGAACCAGTCTGAGTTTTGATGGGTCCCAAGAGGTGTTTTTCCCCAGGCCTTGCACTTGAACGCTAGTGCCTGAAAGGGGCGACTACACTTCATATTACAGCCGGTAATGCATCGCAGCATTATGGATGGGCCCACTGTCCACTGCCTCTCAGTGCAAGGGAGGTCAGCATCTCGCAAACGAGTGCCACGCTGCCCTCTAAGGTGATTACTGATAAAGAATGACACGCTGAAGGGAGACACAGGGGAAATATACGCCAGAGTCCAATCGCCTCTCCTGCCTCCATACATTCTCTCATCGGGAAGGCCTGTATAAATACAGTGGGAACGAATACTCACCTCTCCTTATGAGACACTTCATCTCCAGGAGAGGACAGAAGGTCCAGTCATCAAAAATGCAGGAGGCTTTTGGCGGAGTATCCACATGTTCTCTCTGATATTGTGATGAGGTCTTGAATATTTTCTGCATGTTTTTCGTTAAGATACTCCCTGTCATAGTGAAATGGCCTGTTACACGAACACTGTAAAAGACACAGAGAAGATGGTCCATGTGGGAACCCTGTAAGTTAAACGTATTTGTTTCTAATTATGTTATCATGCACAAACATGGCAAGAAACAGCATATTCACTGTCATTGTTTCAAAAATGGTTACAACAGCTTGTAAATGGTGCACCCTTAAAAGGACAACTTTGTACCTTACCTATCCCCGAAACCTAGTAATACTATATCGCCTAGAGGTACTACTATCTAAAAGACAGAGTTCTCAATTGCCACTGACCTTGGTTTCTAAAAATGGACAGAAAGCATGTTAACCTTTGTATTTCTTCAATGAAGCCTATGTAATAGCCAATGTACATCTGTTTTAACATATTGTACTTGAACATTATTTAAACATGTTATCACGGCCAATTTTGTCTGTTGACGCCATAGCTAAAATAGTAGACTTAAAATCACAAGCTTTGCATTTCTGTTTTTTAAACCACCAGTATGACCATAGTTGAACTTTTCTGACACAAATATTAGCCATAGACAATTAGCCTCCTGTTGACCTAATTAATGTGCATTAAATTAACCAGAATACTCTTCATGAGATTAGATCTTCAACCCAAATCCAAAGACGTGTTTTCATACCCACACACAAAGAAGTAGACTGTCAGAGAAAGAGAGAAGAGAGTTCATACTGTTTGAGCCTCTGTGTGTGCACACATACACTTGAAATATTAGGTTGTTAGCAAGCACCATTACGAAGTGAGAAAGGGAGGCGAACAGAGAGCCATTCTTTCACGAGGAGGTGCCATGTCCCAACCATCACACTCCCAGCACATGAGGGCTCCAATGGCACCTGAGGGGGAATCTCATGGCTGTCATCCCAGAAAGCCTCCTGCACTGATGCAGGCCTGCCATCTGCTCTCCATATGAGATAAAAATGAGGAATTGTCTTCGAAAATCCATCTTTCTCTCTTCTTCAACTCACCAACTGAAAAATCGTTATTGCTATGAAATTCTGGAAACAAAAACAGGAAGCCACACCATTAGTAGCTGGTTGACTAACAAAGTAGGTAATTACCTAAAATGCTTACAGACTTGCTGGGACATTCCTGTTATGCGGTACACTTAAAAAAAATGAATAAGCTTGTGTTGTAATTTAAGTAAGTGTTTCTATTAAAGTGAGACTTGAGAAATATACTCTGATTGAGCTTGATTTACACATTTGCAAGAAAATAAACCGGCAAGGACTGCTTTTTCTTTTTAATCAAAAAAGATGGGCCATTTTCAAACTGCATACCTAACCCACAATGCATCACAGAATGAATCAAACGCACTGCTTAAACTTACTATTGTTTCTGCAGTTGTTTTCCCTCCAAAATGATTCCACTTCCTAGAGGATGATGTCATTAATGAACAGGCTTTTGTTTTTTAAAGGAACATAACACACGCACAAAATACATTTCCAATCCCAATTCTCAGTTTCTCAATAAACATGACAAATATAGCAACATATAATAGAAGGACAATAATAGTAGTACAGTTATTTAAAACAAATCCTTCTATTTGCTTAATTGCAAGGGGGAAAAATGCATTCTCTCTTGTTTAATATTTCTTAAGTGCTACAAATGAAAGCAAAAAGGCCATGCACAGCAGGAATGACAATACGGTATTCAAGCAGATTTAAATGTAACCATACATACATTTAATACAGGCATGTTCCCCCTGTAAGTAACCTCTCTGTTCCTTTTGTTTTGTCACTCTGCGCAAATTATCCCGGCTCCCACAGAGCCTACGAGAAATAGCATTATTTTATGACACCAGGAGGAGAAAAACAGTAGAAAAAAGGGAGAGGGAAAAAGGGAGATGGGCAGAAAAAAAGGTCCTTCAGGGAACATGGTGTAAATGAACTTCCAGGAATGACACAGGCGAGCAATGAGGCGTGGATAGAAAATATACGCTGCACATCATCGGATAGAGATGCCAGTGGAAATGGCTTCATTGAAGTGTCAGCCCTCATCCATCAATCAATCATCCGCAAGAAACAATAACGGCCGCGGCGATGGTGCGGCTTTTATGGGGCTTACTCATGGGTATCGGCAACAGCACTTAAGGGTGGCTCTGACACAGGAGGAAAAAGCGAGGTTAGGGGTATGCAGACGCATTTCACATGCAGGTAGAGCACAGGAGGCAGAATAAGAGAGCGAGAGGGGCGGGGGGGATCACACTTAGTGGACGTGCTTTTGCAAAAAGAAAAAGAAAGAAAAAGCGAAAAACTCCCCTGGCAAAAAGAAAAATAGCCCGCCGCCCCGTGCTCCTGATCCAGAGTGTAGAAAGGTGGAAAACAAAGCTGTCTTCCATCTATCATTCACCCTCCATCTATCAAGTCTGTGCTGTGTTTTGAGATTGTGATGTTTAGGTATTGTAATATTTATGGCTCGATGATAGAAGGGAAGACGGGCTCAGACAGGCCGGCGTTAGACGTATACTTTCACGGGGTCGTGACCTCGGTCCCGTATCTCCCTCAGCGCTTCAGTTTTTCGAATACGCTAATGAACATCTGGGGAAGAGCGATTATGCTTTTTGTTTATAAGATGGAATTTCCTGAGCAGTGCTCTTTTTGTCGGTCAATCAGAATGGTGAGGTGTTAAGAGAACATTTAAAGATGTTGTTTAAAGGTATAGCGCATCCAAAAAAAAAATATTTCGTCAATATTTACTTGCCCTAGTAACAGAGGCCTGTTTCTGCCATGGGATAAAACTATTATTAATTTTTTTATTTATTAATTTTCTCTTCCTCCTGCCATTTTCCAAAGAAAAAACATATGTGCTCGAAGTGACTCAAGAGTACACACACACACACACACACATATATATATATATATATGAAGGTAATTGTATTTTTTATCTTACAATTAATTTTTCTTAGTTAACCCCCAGACAAGGCCTAGTTCTAGACTAAAGAAACTCGCACTGACTGATCTTAAAACATGTCAACGCTTTTGTTTTGCACACTAGTAATGTTTTTTTCTAAGACGTGTCTATAAAAAAATTCTTAATGTCTTAATTGAATTATGGCCTTATCCTGGTTTATCTAAGCCATTACTGTATCTCATGATTCAAACTTTTTTGCTCATTTCTGATTAAAAAAGTCTGAATTTTGAAATAAAAAAAAAAAAGTGCAATTAATTACCTTTTTTTTTTATTGAATGAAACAAATTAATGTTTCACAGACGAGCGTTTGAAAAAAAAAAGTATACTTGGAACATAAACCTGAGGAAAAAAGTCAGAATTTCTGTCTGAATTCTTAAAATAACTATTTTTCTATTTGAATATATTTTAAAATGTCATTTATTTTCTGTGATGAAAGCTGAACTTTCACTGGTCAGTAACTCGTGATTCTTCAGAAATCATTTTAATTTGCTAATTTGCTGCTCAAGAAACTTTTCTACCGACTATCAAATATGAAAACCATTTATACGGCTTTCCTGTTTGCTACATTTTAATTTGGAGGTGAGCTGTGTCTTCAAAACTTGAGGAACTACAAGACTATTCAACAGCTGGGCCTGCTTTATCGCCAAAACAAATGTGTCGAACTGTTGTTTTGCCCCATTTTCACAAAACAATGGCAACTATGTCATTTCTTAAAAATCCTCATCCCATTATGTGTTCAGCCAGCAGAGAGCAAATGTGGGCTGGTGGAACCAGCAAAATCTTTAAACGCCGCAACAGTCGCTTTTACTGTACGCACGTCTTTTGATTTCCCCCAACCAGGTCTCTTGATGGCTTCTTAGCAACATGAAACATGACACATCATCCATTATTCTGAACGTGTGCCTTGCTATCTTAGCCCGCTCCATATGGTCCTGCTTGTCTCCAGACACCCAAATCCCTTTCCCGAGGCCAGCGACTGTTTTTTTCCGCAAGAGCCATTATACTGTATCTCCCTTCTTTCTCTCAGGGATCCACCGACGATGATGAGCAATCACAGCGAATGCCGACTTTACATCTTTTAAAAAAAAACACACACATTCCTTGAGTCTCACCGTGCTCGTCTGGCCCAGTTGCTAATTCATGCAAGTTGACAATCTGGAGGGGGCAATTATCAATGACGACAGCATCGCCCATGAAAAGGCCACAAGACTGATATGAAGTTTCCATGTGCTGCTTATGTCTGGAGCGAGGAGAGACAGATGCCTGAAACAAAGAAACACCAGCAGATCCAGCGTTAGGAAGTACTTACAGGAATATAAAATTAACCACTTAATTTTGAATCTAATGCTGAGTAAATAGCATCACTAAAATTTTTATTTAAAGCATTTGTGGGTATTCAAATAAAGTTTGTCTGAATATTTCAAATTGCACAGAAAAGCTGCATAACTTATAAATAGAGGCTACTATTATTATTTTAATATTAGTTCAAATAATAATGATAAAAAATATTTTGAATAACAATTTTAAATAAATGTTTTTCATTTGAACATATTGTGAAATGTTCTTTATTTCTGTGATCAAAGCCGAATTTTCTGCTTCAGTGTCACATGATCCTTCAGAAATCATTTTAATATGCTGACTTGCTGCTTAATTATTAGCAAATATTATTGGTAATAACTGAAACATCTGTGTTGCAAAAGAAAAGACAAATGTAAAAACAACAACAAAAAAACTAATTTATTTTATTATTATTTTATTTATTTATTTATGTTTCTTTTCCTTTTTTACTATTTTTTTTTTTTCAGTTTTCTTAAAAAATAAATAAATAAATAAATAATAATAAAAAAATATATATATATATATGTATATAAACTTTTGAAAATATCAAGCATCAAAAACTTTGATAATGATTATAAATGTTTCTGGAGCAGCAAATTAACATATTATAATGATTTCTGAAGGATCATGGTACACTAAAGACAGGAGTAACGATACTGAAAATTCAGCTTTGATCACAGAATTAAATTAAACTATAGAATATATTCACATGGTAGGTATAGGTATTGTAAACTAAAACAATATTCTACAATATTACTGTTTTAATGTTATATATATATATATATACTTTATGCTAATATACAGTATTTATCCCCTGAACTCCCGCTTCAGTGTTACTCATGTAAAACACCCACTGATCTGCATCAAGGTCTACGGAAATAAAATCCGTACACAGACGAGCGGCTGCAGCATGTGCATGAAAGAACATTTTGGATCCGAATTGTGCACTAAGCCATGAAACGTGAATAGAAGTGTCACAGCAAACAGCCATTAAAGCACAAAAACAACAGCAAAAACACAAGTGACAGGCTATATGCTGATTAAAAAACACACTACTAAAGTAGCTATGATTAATTAATCAAAACATTGTTCTTAAAATATCAAGCCGAAGCAGACAGTCAAACATTTTCAAGGCGAACAAATAATTTGCCTGACAGGGGGAAACGGCACTAATAAAATATGTATACATTGCCTTATACTACTCGTCCACGGGGAATATCACCAGCTTTGCTTTTGCCACAAAAGCTCTCGCAAATACTATGACAAGCAATAGGGTAACTGCACGCGGCCCCATGTTGCACATAACTCTAATTAACATCTGAGTATTGTTCTCCTGCACATTACCTGCTGCACACAGCATTGCGTGGGGCCCGGCGCGCTGTGAGCCAGATCCCTGTGTCAGCAAAAGCAACACCTCCTGCGGTGAATAAAGCAGAGCCCAGTGGAAATAAACGTCTCTTCTGCAGGGTGTGACCCCGGGCACAAAGGGGCCCACACCTTCACAGAAAACAAGGCAGGACGAAAACAGGAATTAACTATTGTGCTGTAACAGCAGGGGATGACGGCGCGAGCTGTAATAGTTGCTCTGCATTGCATGTGTGCATTAGAAAATGCTAGTTAGGAGAACATTTAAAGGAGAAGCAAGCAAGTTTTGCACATAAATAAACGGCAGTTGTTGTTATCTTAGTAGAAATGCGACTGGTGCACTATGGGAAAAAAAGGATGCAAAGGATGTCACTGGAGCTCTTTGTACCATGTTTAATCCTATAAATGGCACATATAAGTACTTTTATAATACCTCAAAAGACATTTTAGCATTTAAAGGGTACTTACAGTGCTACTTACTTTTCCTTGTTAATTATTGGACACTGAAATAAATGAATTTCAGTTTGACAAACGCAATAGCTACTGAAAGTGCAACTGCGCATTGTTGCATCCATCGATTAAAATAAATAAGATGATGAAAAAATGTAATAAATGAGATAAAAATCTAAATATCACGGATATTGGCATGCAAAGGCTTTAATTTTTTAACAATAAAAGGGAGCTGAGTTTAAAGTAATATCATTGCAATTGTATTTGAGAGAATAAGAATTTAAAAATAAAGTAAAAAGGATTCGTTTGCAGTTGTTTTAAAAGAAAATGCAATTTCAATTTATATACATATAGCCTATATGATAGGCTACTGTAATTATTTGTTAAATTCACTAGCAATTTCTGATTGAAAATTGTCTCGACACCAATTTTAGTTTGTGTACATAATAAAAAGAATAATAAATCATTTATGTTTTTTTTTTTTTTGCATTATTAACTTTATAAATGTAATGCTGATAATAAGCCTTATAATTAAAACAAACCTGTCTGACATAGATGTTTTGGTTTTATTAAATAATTAAATAATTAATTAAATAAATGCATACTGAAAATCTGTAAAATAAGGAATATTTAATATTTAATTAATATTTAATTAAAATTGTATCTTAATATATATATATATATATATATATATTTATTTATAAATCATTATTTAATTTAATTTAATTTTTTTTTGCATTACAGTTATGAACATTAGTGTTTTTAACATAAATGGGACGAATTGAGAAAAATCAGCAGGCCTACATGGGACAATCTGGAGCAAATTGAGTCACTGTACGAAAGCTCTTAATGAACAGTTTTCATTTTCTCCAAGCCCATTGTCATTCCCTAGTTTGATTCCTTTCGATTGTGGGGGTAAAATTCGACACTTTGGGTACTGGAGCGGCTATCCGCGGTCGTGTTTGCCTTGAAAAAACATTTCCCTTACTCCAAACAAGCTCTAAAGCAACACTAAACTCCCTCATCACAGCCAAAGCTTTACAAGAAGCCCATGTGCTCTCCAACTTTCACGAGCAGTAGTAATGAGGCTTGATCCAGACGTTTACTGATCGCCGCAGACCGGGCAGCGTCAAATAAACATGACATCAAACCCCTCGAGAGGCGGAAAACTGCGCTTGAGGGATTTAGGCAAAACAGGAAGCGTGTCACGAGCCGAGGTTGTACTTCCTTCCAGATGCTCGCGCGCCGGCCTCTGTTTGAGGGGCATGTGAGGGTGATACTAAGTGAAATGCTCATTTTGCGTTTGTGATTATCGAGACCCATGGGCGATATGCACTAATGTGAGCTAATGCAATAGATTACACAGCGCTGGCCCTGGGGAGCAGACAGCAAGCAGATGTGCTGTAGTCAGAGAGAAGAGGAGGGGGCGAACGACTCTGTTTAATGTGCTGGATACTGTCCTTTGTAATTTGCTGTTGACAGACTTCAGCAGGCCAGGTTCGGCGCAGACGAACAAAGCACACGATTACTAACCTCTAGCTGATAAAAGCGTGTGGAGGATTGTTATTCAACGCGGTGTGGTCATCTTATTTCCAAACTGGTGAATGATTGTTTTATCTGTATATGGCCTAATGTGTCTTTGTGTGGAGTTCATTGTGTCCCGGTGTCAAATGAAGCAAAAGCGCAGGTTTTCAGAGGCAGCGGTTCACGCGCTGGTACACACTGCCCTCTAGTGCTCTGCTGCTGAACTCACATTTAATTCTAGTCCAAGTAAAGAACAACCCCAGGCCACATTTCACCTCAAAATCTTAAATAGTCATAGCAAATAATAGAAAGCTTGTCAATATTAAAGTTGCATTTATTTGATTCAAAATTGAGTAAAAAGTGAACTATTGTGCAGCGTAATATATGTTGAAATATAATTTATTCCTGTGCTCAAATCTACATTTTCATCATTGTTATTTCAGTCTTTAGTGTCACACGATACTTCAAGAATCATACTAATAGCCTATGATTTATTATCAATTTTGAAACTTTTTTTGCTTCATAAAAAATAACACTTATTAAGAAGTTAACACTTATTCAGAAAGCATAAAAAGTGTTAGTAATCATATTACAAAATTTTGTAACCTTGTGTTTTTGACATTTTGAATAAGCAGCTTTACTACAAATACCATGATTAAACTATGGTTCATTTGTGCTTACCATGTTTTTTTTATTTTTAACATATTTAATTTTCATTAGGGAGGTGGTAGTGCACTACAAGTAATGCCAGTTATGTAACCAGATTACAGTTTTTTTCATAAAAGTCATAAAAACAGTGAAACCTGCAATAATTAAATGTTAACGCAACAATCATTTATGTATTTAATCCCATTTTTATTACACTGTCTTTGCTGCTGACCTGCAATGATCTGCAATTATGCAACGATACTAATGAGCAGAAATAACTTTAGATAAACATAACGTGCCTTTCTTTTCTTTCATTTTGATATTGAAAACAAGCAAACCAGCCCAGGCCAGATGAGAAAAAAGTGACACACAATGCATTACTTTCCATAAAAGGAAACCAAGGTATGACAGCAATATTGTAACGCATTGCTTTTTAAAAGTAACATTTTCCAACACTGGCTACAAAAGCGTGTGTTCAAAGTTCATTGGCTTTCCAAATGTATTAAGCAACAATATAAATTCATATACAGTTGTGTTCAAAACAATAGCAGTGTATTTTAAAACGTGAGTAAAGCTCAGAATTCTTCTAATATTTTGATTTCCATTCATAGGGAACACTGCACATTATATTTTACATCAAAACATGAAGAAAAACGATCAATATTTTAATCACTTTACAGAAAATGA
>JAUMHQ010000089.1:15351321-15368070 GCA_032361165.1 Enteromius paludinosus | reverse complement strand
ATGTCATACCCATGTCATTATACAAATTTGTGTCCTCATAAACCACATAAACATGCACACACACACACACACACACAATATATTAATATATTAAGGAAATCACAAAAATTACAAGAAGTAATCGAATAAATCACATAGTGAACAAATAAATTAACCTAAATATTAAATGAACTGAAAAAAGAAAGAAAGAAAAAAAGACATACAGAAAGAAAAACAACAACAACTTGTAAATAAGAAAGAAAGAAAGAAAGAAAGAAAGAAAAGGAGTTTACAAGAAAATCTTATATATATGAAGGTAAGAAATATAAGGGAAAAGTATTTTTATAGAAATTAATTATTTGGAAAACAACGGCCATATTACGCTGCTGAAATATTAAAGGGGTCATATGATGTTGCTAAAAAACATTTGGTGTAATGCAATGTGTTTATGTGGTTTAAGGTGAAAAAAAATAATAATAAAAAAAAACACCTGAAACCGGTCGATACAAAGATAATCGTTTAAAAAAATTGAGGTGTGCTCTGATTGGCCAGCTATCCATTGTGTTGTGATTGGCCGAATACTGCAAGCATGTGGCGTAAATGTACGCCCCTTATCATAACATGATACCGCATCCCAGCGGAGACATAACTGCTGATTATCATGACTTATTTTGTCTTTTTAAGCATCACGTTGCATTGTGCCTCGTAAACATAACACCATGTCTGCATTCATGATCGGAGAAACAACAAACAACAAGCACTACCCTTCCCTGCTCAAAACTCACGTTTGAATAGTAAATAGCAGGATCTTTTAATAAGAAAACGTAACTTAATTAAAGGGTTGTGAGTCAGAAGCACCAGACTGTTCTTGCTGAGGTAGAGCTGCTTCACTTTCTAGTCTCTGTGTACAGTCAGCATAGACTACTCTCCAGGTTTTAGGAGTCCGTCCTCCTTAAATGTGCTGAACACACTCGAATATTTATGTTGAACTGTTCTATAACAGTGTTGTGTATACAACTTAGCACTGATTTCTAGTTATGACTCTTTTGGAAACACAAACAAAGTAGTTTGACTTTCACAGCGACACACAGCACGTTCAGAAACCGGCAGCAATTACAGCTAAAATAATAACTTCTTTATTTGTGTAAACATTTGGCTGGTGTAATGAACGCCCCTACTTTGTGATGTAAAAAAAGGTGAGGGCATGTTTAAATGAGCAGTTTTAGGGGGTGGTGTACAAATAACTTTTATAAAGAATACATTTTTGTCTTTGAAACTTTACAGATCTTCTTTATGCACCAAGAGCTTGCAAGACTCTGAAGAGAAAGGAAAATTTTAAATCGCATCATATGACCCCTTTAATGCCGAGTTCAGACTGCACGATTTTCAAAGTAATCACGTCACAGATCTTTTCACACTGCATGATTATCCGAGGTAGCATTCAGTCGCTGCTGTGTTCACACAGCATGACTTTACAACAGGAAGAATCGCCGACAACTTGCGTAGTGTGCAAGACCAGAGTTCTCACGTGAGACTGGGATTATTATTAAAAATAATAGCAAGCAAAATAATCTTGCGTTACAAATTGCATGTGCGCTCATTTGCAACGAAAAGAAGATTATAGAGGAGGACGTTTACCTTCTATACCTTCGTAACTCCTCCCCCAACATCCCGTTGCCCTGGATGTTGCTCTCTCATTGGCTGTAAGTTATTCTATGTTATTCAGTCAGAATACATTTAACACAGCATGATTTTGAATGCCATTTTGAATTTGATTTAGCATGGCAAATATCTCACGGGTGCCGGCGACACGTCTGCGATTCTCTCAGTTCGCGTCTTTGATTATTCACATTGGGTGATTGTCACTCACGTGCACGAGCACCGATTTGCCTGCGATTGCGGGCGTTTGTCGGCGATTTCTCAAAACCTGTCGGCGAGTTAAAAACGGGGCTAAAATCGTGCAGTCTGAACTCGGCATAAGTGGATTCATTACTGTGACACTGCAGTGATACTGTAGATGGGCTTTGACTCAGTTGAACTTGTATTGTCAGAGAACACTGCGAGTTTGAGAACAGTGAGATCAGTCAGTGTGGTTAATGCATAAGGGCCTGATCTAGCGGCGTTTACCGCTGCAGCAGTCATGAGGGAGATGCTGGCGGCAGCGCTGGATGCCGCAGCCTGGATCCTGCTGCTCACCTGGCCGAGCACAACCTCGAATTCACACACAGCTGTTACTGTATGCACAAACACATCTGATACACTTAACACACTTGCACAGCACGGAACCTGGGTTTACCTTGGGTTTGAACATGTTCCCAAAAGTGGATTTCTTCTCTAGTTTCTTCTCCTCTGGTTTCGGCGCTGGAGGTTCTTCAGGTTTGGCAGCAGCCTCCAGAGTGCTGCTCTTAGACGCGTCGACCTGATCAGTTAGAGGGAGATCAGAGAAGACTGTTTTATACACAGCAAATGAAAACTTAATACTGTTGTTTTTCCCCCTCAGGTATTGATGTGTATATCTGACCAAAACTCTCTTTCTTTTGGCACATTCCAACATTAGTGTACAAAACAATTTTTGTTAACTCGGTTGCAAACAAGACTGGCAAGAGTAGGTTCCAAATCGTCTATACTTATCTTCCTGGATCTGTCTGCTGCTTTTGACACAGTTAACCACACGATCTTCCTGTTAACCCTATTTAGAAAGGACATCTCAGGAACCACCCTCCAGTGAGTTTGAGTCTTAGCTTTGAGATTTCAGACTGTACCATCACCATCTACAACTATTGGGGTGCCCCAGGGCTCAGTTCTTGGACCACTTATTTTCTTTGTCTAAATAGCATCACTAGGCTCTTTCATTCAGAAACACGGCTTTTCATATCGCTTCTATGCTGATGACACTCAACTTTACCTCTCATCCATTCCGATGATAACTTCTCCAACAGAACACTTGTTTCAACAACTCCTTGTACATGCTCTTGTTCTGTCCAGGCTGGACTACTGCAATGCTCTTGGCAGGTCTTGCTCTTCCAGTCAGTCCAATCAAACCTTTACAATTAATCCAGAATGCAGCAGCAAGATTCATAAAGAACCTATGTTTCTCATTTAGCACTGGCAACCAATAGTTTCTCACATAAATTTCAAGGCATTAATGTTACATCAGACTTATGTGCTCTCCACAAACTTGCGTTCTGTAAATGCCATCCAAAAGAGGCACATGTATGTATATATATATATATATATATAGTTTGCAACCCAGATAACAAATTTGTTGAATAAATTGTTAAACTGCATGATTTTTTATTTTTTTTTGTGGCCAAAATATTGCAACAATTTAGTTGCAACCTTGTTCACCTTTTTCCTGAATGTGGAAGTAAGCCTATTGATGAGGCTTTCGGTTCGTTAGATGCTATAGGTAAATAACGAGGTGTAACGCGCAGTAAACGGTAAAACTGTCTGAACTACAAACCTGTGTGTTCATAATTAAGAGAATACATTAAGATAGCATGAAAAAACGAACTGTTATGTGCAGCAAGCTGGAGGTGGATGAGACCGGAAGCTTTACCCATAGAATTTACAAATGGCAGTGTCATTTTCACGTCAGCAAAAAGGTGGATACCAACCATTCAACCTTATGAATTAAAAAAAAAACAAAATATATTTCTAAATGTATTTCAGGGACAAAATAAATAATTTAACATATATTAACATATATTTAATACATAAACAACACATTTTTGTTAAATGTATACATGTATGCGTATATCATTTAATATATATATATATATATATATATATATAAATGAATGTACACAGTATACAGACATATATTATGTAAACAAAAGCTTTGATTTTATTTGATTTATTTGATTAAGCTTTTGATATATATATATATGTTTCTTATTTTATGTTTTGAGATGCATTTATATTTTATATATATTTTTCTGTATGGGGAAATTAAATGCAATGTATTTATTTATGTATTTATTTGAAATATATTTCATATTAGATTTTTTCTTTTTTTTTTTTAATCGTTTGAAGATTACTTGAATGGCCAAAACTGATGAATACAACCAAAACAATAATTGACTGAGAATATTTGCTTTCTCACACAGGTTTCAGTCAGAGTTTGGACACCTAAATAATGGTAAAAGTTGGATAGATATAAATATAGATAAAAAAAATCTAGATTTTATAGATTATAGAAAAATATAATGTATATATAATATAAATTTAGATTTTATAGAAAAATATAGATTTATAAAAATCATAACATTAGATCAAATCTTCACTCTTTGAGCAGCATGTTAGTACTGCAACACTGTTTTATACACTGTTCATAGAAAGTGCCAAGTGTAAGATATTTCAGAAGACAGTCCCGCCACCGTGCAAAGAGACAATCGATCAGCTAAATGTATTTACCTGCACCTCAACCGGCTTTTTCTCTTCCACCACAACAGGCTGCAGGCAAGCACATATTGGCATTAATTTTGCAATAATCTACAATTCCTATGGCACTTTACACTGGCCGTTTATCCTTGCAGGGACAAACACTGAGTCACTGGTTACAAAAGCCTTACAAGAGCCTCTGGTCTCGAATAAATCTGATGTCAGTTATGAAGTGGTGGAATGAAGAGTCACATGGTTTAGTTGGCGGCTGTTGTGACATGAGGTAATGGCTGCTGTCAACATGATGTCACCATAATGGACCTTCACTGAATTATTCATTATTTCCTATGAGTTGGTTTTCCGCTAATTGAAAGGCATAATGTATTATGCCTGTGTGGAAAAATATCGCAAACACATTTTCTGCCTTTGCATATTATATATTATAACCAGAGCCTAAAATGAACACTCGCCATAGACCAAATGCGAGTAAAGGTCAGCACTGGTAAGAATGTGAAACTGTGTTAGACACCTGTTGGTTGGTCATTATTTTATTAATTCTAACAATGCCAAAGAATGTGAAATGGTTCCGAATAATTATTAAATATGCAAATATATAAATGTTTAATCTGATGACAGGCACTTCTTTCACGGTTTTTAGTAAATGCTCTTACAACATACATAATTAATGCGACATATGCTAATCAACATTATTACTACTATTATTTACTTTCAAATTATTATGAAATACTTTACAATACAATAGTATTACAGTATTTTTTTTTATTGATTTGCTTACTTTTTATAATTTAATTTACTACTACTACTACCACTAATTACTATTATTAAAATATTATTATAATGAATTACATATTTTTTTTTACTTTTTATAATTTGATTAAATAATAATAAAGATAATAATATATAAAACATTATTATTATTATTATTATTATTATAATTGAATAATTTTCAATTCTATAATATTGTAGTGATATTTATTTATTTGCTTATTTTTTGAGTTTAATTAAATAATATTAAAGGATTATTATTATTATTAAAGTATCATTTAAAATATTTAACAATCGTTATAATAATAACAATAATAATAATAATAATAATAATAATAATAATAATAATACTATCATTTAAAGTTTTATGAAGAAATATTTTACAAATATAAAATATATTACTACTAAAATAGTAATAATAACAACTAATAATATATTATATAAAATACAAATATTTATAATATTAATAATAATAATAATAATACTTTATTATTATAATTATTATTATTATTATTATTATTATAGCAATATTATCTGTTTCCCCCATTTTTTTAATGAAATAATGCACATAGAGTTTAATGGCTGCTAGATTTTGGCATTGGCAGGTGTGGCAAAATGTTCGATTTCGGCCCTGATTCCAGCTCTGTCACACAAAAGGAAAAATAACAGTAGCTCTTTGTACGTCTGGAGTTAACAGTAATGGGTCAGTTCTGTTAATATCAGAAGAGCCTGTGCTTGTTATCATTTACCACTCCTGACGTCTTAGCTCTGGCTCCACTGCTTGTCGCCGCCTGAACTTTTGACACCACCTTGCCTAGCAACACCTCAAATTCACATTACTCTGTTATAGTGTGTCACATACGCTACACATAGATTTGACATGATTAATTAGAGTCCAAGGCTCCCACCAGAACCAGACAGAAGGACTTTATTAATGTGGTTTATTGTTACTGCTGTCAGGTTCAGGCTTACCTTTGAACGGAAGAGTTTGCTTAATGCACTGTCTTTAGTTTTGCTCTTGGCAGATCCCTCTGCTTTCGTTGCAGCTGCTGCTGCTGCTTTTGTTGCAGACGTTTCCTCTTTCTTCACCGGCTCTGCTTTGCTTTCCATCTTAGGTGGTGCTGGGGGAGGAGGAGGAGGAGGTGCCTTGGGTGCTTCCTGTACCTTAGAAAAGAGCACAGTTTGTTTGATTTCAAGCATAAAACAGCAGGTAGGCATACATTTTTATTTATTCTTCTAGAATGCTTAATTGTCAACAAAGCACTTCTCAAACGCAATTGTTTTTTACAGCAGGTTTCCTGTGGCGTTCCCGTATCAGCTGTGTTGGTGAAAATATGATTGTACAAATGATGGGTGGAAATATTACAAAAGCAATAAAATATGTGATGGACAAATGAAATGGCTCACATTTGTTGATGGTGCTGGTGGGGTCTCTTTCTGTGACTGAAGAATAAATATGAGGACAATAAATATCAAGCATAATCAGTATTTAGGACAATAATCTTACATTTAGTTTTTCCCCAAAGAAATCTAAGCTTTATTTATTTATTCATACATTAATACATTTCATTTATTTATTTATTTTTACAAGCTTGCCTTATGCAATTTTGAATTAATTGTTTTTTTAATTCATTAAAACATTTTTATTTCTTAAGGAGTCCATTTATTTATTCATAAATTCATAAATCTTTAGAATAAATAAATAAAAGTATTTTAAATGCATTTTATATGAATTTATTTATACACTTATAAATAATGTGTGCATTTATTAGATATGTAAACAATGTAATAAAATACTACATTTTGTATTTATTTCATATTTATTGTTTAATGAATACATTTACAAAGCATGCTTAAATAAATAAATAATTCATGCTTAGAGATTAAAATAAATAAATACATACATATTATAAAATATTTACATTATTTACAATTCATTAGTCATTTTAAAGATTATAAACAAAAAACTATAAACAGATTTATGATAGAAACAAAAATAAGCTAGTAATGTACAGTAACCACATTTTATCTATTATTATTGTTATTGTTATTATGTTTATTTACTGTTGGTTTGCAATTATTCATGGCTAAAATATTGTAATAAAGACTGTTTGACCCCCTGTACATTATGGGACTTATTAAGTGATATTCAACTTTATTGATTAGGATAAGCTAATAATTAGGCTAAACTACCATAAATATAGTGCTAATAAAAGGAAATTTGATTCCCTATTCTAAAGTAATTTCTAGTAATCACTAAAGAACACTGTTTTTTACTGCTTATGTAGAATTAAAAAATAACATGCAGTTTTATAAAATAGAAATAGTTAATAGTTAAATGACCCAAGTATTTGTCACCAAATAAGGACATACACGCAGAAAGATTGTGTGTGTGTGTGTCTTAATAAGTTGATAATAATGGATAAAACGTGGTTACTGTGTTCAGTTAATTATTAGTTACTAGCTTATTTTTGTTTATTTATAGCATAAATGTTTGTCTTTAAAATGACTAATGAATTGTAAATAATGGCTTATATGCTCTTACTATATGCTCAGACAATCAAAAGTTATATCTGTATTTATGCTTAACTGACGCATAATTGTGAAAAAATTAATCATAAATTACTAGTTTGTTCATGCTTAACTAAAGCATAATTCAGGCCCTTAAAATGTTAGGTTGATCATTAATTACTAGTGTGTTTTTGCTAAACTAATGCTTAATTGTGAACAAATTATCCGTTAATTAATGCTTAACTAATGCATTATTCTGGACCCTTAAAATAAAGTGTTACCAAAACCTCCATATTTATTTTAGATTTATTCATACATTTATAATTAAACTTTACATACATACATTCATAAATCATTTATTTATTTAATATTTATTGATGCATTTGTTATTAAAGAATTCTTGTGTGAATGAATGAAGTACTGAATGAAGTAATGAATGAATGAATGAATGAATGAATGAAATAATTAATAGACATTTAAAAAAAATTACTAGATGTTACAGAGTCATTTAAAAAATATTCAGCCCTATAATAATTATTGAAAACAAACCTTATATTATATTACATTAAATGATATTACATATCATTAAACACTATTAGACTATAATATCTCATGAATATGAATGAGTAATGCTGTGACAGTCACGGTTTTTATTACCTGTTCTTTTGAAGCATCTGGAGCGGCTTTAGCTTCTTTGCTTGTTTTGGTCGGAGTGACCTTGGCATGCAGAAAAGAGAACGGAGACACGTAAACATTAGAGTGACTGTGAAACACCATCAGCGTGGCGTGTTTCAGCATATACCGCTCCTTCAGGTACTCCATGTCCCAAACCGGGCCTACCCATCCAAGACTGAGATATCAAAAATATAATGGGCGTCTGTCAAAGCCAGACACAGTTCGGCCGGGCTAGCTCTGCCTCAGGCACACAAAGACCCCGCTGGCAGGGGCCGAACCCAACATGCTTCTGCTATTGAGTCAGCCTTTGTCCTCTGGAGATGGCGTAGGCCTTCCCGTGCTTTATCACAACTCCGAACGCACAGGCCTCCCTTGTGAGCTCACATTATGCAGCAAACAAAAGCCTGCCACAGTCTGACATGTCCAAAGGATTGAGTTTAACAGATTAAAGACGCAAGCAGCGTAACAAACACCACAATGATGGAGTAAAAATGCATCATTGTAGTCTGCCACAACAAGCCTAGATTGTTCAGTTACAGACAAATGCACATTTGTTATGCTTATAGATAATATTTCGATTGAGCTTCTCAATAATATTTAGTTTAACACACCAATGAGTTCAGTGCAACTGGCTGTCACTTGAAAGACTGCATTCAAAAGCATTCAAATTGTACTTACAAATGTTTTGAAAAAGTTCATAACTGTCTTTTCTGCTGCTTTGACCTCCTCTGACGGGTTGATTTCTTCCACAGGACTGGGTTCGAGAGCTTCAGCCTCCGGCTCCGGCTCTGGCTCAGGCTCTGCGCTGCTCTTTATGTCCACTGGATCCTATAGACAAGTCCAGAGCATTAGCACTTGGGAATGTGTTACAGCCCTTACAGCTGATGTGCAATAGATGCATTGAAATAGGGGCACAATTCCATCCATGCCTCTGCCTACTCGAGCCAGCGGCAACAATCATCCTTTTATTAACGCCTGTTTCCCCCCCTCACTCATTGATATTCAGCAATGTGCTGGACTTAACGTCTGTGTGTGCTTTATCTGAGGGTGAAATCTGTCATATTTAGATTGTACAGTGTGTGGTTTGCTTGTTATATTTTAGTGGAAATCAGTTATGTTGAACATATGACAGATGTAACTCCACAACAGCTGGTTGGTGATGACTGCAGTACAGTTACAGGAGCTCTTCTTTAGTTGTTAGATGTTATTTGCATCTCATTCAAATGTAAAATACACAAGAAAAAGACAAGACAAACACATCTGAGACAGTTAAACAACTATCAGTTAAATGTTTGTTATTATTACTGTAACTATGTTTTTGAAAGAAGTCTCTTTTAATCAAAACATAGTAGAAACAGTGAAACAGTTACAGTATATAGTGAAATATTATTACAATACATATATTATTATTATTATTATTTTATATTATATTAAATACTATTATTATTCTAATTATATTATATTTTAAATATTATAGTGAAATATTGTTACTATATATATTATTATTATTATTATTTTATTTTACATTATTTGTAATATTGTATTAAATACTATTATTTTTATATTTAAATTTAATGAAATAATAATTTTATATATTGAAAATATGGAAAATAAAGGGAACATTTTATTAGTAAAATATTATTACAATACATTATTATTATTATTATTATTATATTTAAAATGAAAAAGATCTATATATATGAATGATGTAATTTCCTGTTATTATAAATATTGAAAACGTTTTTGTGTCTTCATATTTTTGTGGAAACCATTAAATGTTTTATATATATGTTTTATAATACTGTTTAAAGGTTTGGGGTAAGTGACATTTTAAATAATATGAATGCTGATTCATAAAAATGTATACAAATGTATAAATGACTCAGAATATTGATCAAAACCGACAGTAAATATTTTTTATTTCGAATAAATGCTTTATAATCATCAAAAAATCTTAAAATACTGTATTTTTGTTTCCATACAAATATTAGGCAGCAAAAGTCATTTTTAACATTGATAATCATCTATTATTAATAATTGAGCACCAATAATAACTGATAATCATTAAGCACCAAATTAGCATATTAGAATGAAATATGAAATATATATTTAAACACAAGTTATTTTAAATTGTATGAATGTATCAAAATATTACTGTTTGCACTGTATTGTAGAGACTTATTTCAAAAACATATATATTCATTATTTCAAACTTTTGACTGGTACTGTACAATAAACAGAGAGAAAAAAACAAAAAAAACATGAACGGGTTATTCTGATTTTAGTATGTTTGGATGTCATCTTCAAGAACACATCTGGTAGTTGAGGTTAATCTTTTTGTTAATTGATGACCAGCATCTTGAAGAAAGGAGCTCGAGCCTTTGAATCTTGACTGAATGGCATGCGGTGAGTTTGTCCATGCAGCGGCTTTCTCTTCGAGCGATCGTCGGTGTGGTGACTGACCTGATTCAGACCTGTGAGCTCCTCCGGACAGAGCTCAATCTTGATGTGAACAGTGCTTTCATCAGCACACACATCCACACTGAATGCCTCACATGAAGCATCTTCTAAAACTCTAGAGCACGCTGACTTCAGCTGGGAAAGCAACTCAGAAGAATCTGCTGAATTACATTTACTTTTAGAGAGCGCAGCTTCTTCTGAACGCCTGTTCACCGGTTCCTCGATGATCTCCCAGCTTTCCTCATCTACAGCCACCGATCCATTAGCTGCTCGGATGATCTCAAAAGCGGCAGGAGCGATTTCTTCTTTGGAAATCAGCGCTGATTTCACAAGCGTTGTTAATGGTCCCTCTGCCACCGCCAATGTCTCCTTGAGCGGGTTCCTTGAAAGCTCTTCCGACTCTTCTGCATCAAGGCCTTCTTGTTCCTGAGTCACCATCATGGTTTCCTCAACAATATCTGCAATTTCTTCAGGCACTAGCAATTGCCCTTCAGCTCCCACAACATGAGATAAGACCTCGATGGAATCAACAGCAAATTTTACATCTGAAGACACACTATTAGCCTCAACTTTCTTCGGTTCTTCACTCAGTTGTGTGGTTACATATGGCTCGTTCTCACATGCTTGTTTCTTTTCATCAGATATTATGCTTCCAGCAAGTTGTATACATTCTATGTCTTCTTCTAAGGCCTTTTCAGCATCCTCAGGCTTAGCTTCTTCATTTTCTCCAACCTTAGCATCATCTGGTGTTTCTTCAGTCTTAAGATGTCCTATATGCATCTCACTGGCTTTTCTTTTACCTGGCTCTTCAGTTATTGGTTCTTCTGCAACAGCTGCCGGTTCTTGGAGGATCTCATCTGTTTTTGAGGACCTCTTTGTCAACAAACTTGAACTTATGGGTTGCGCGGGAATGGTGTCAACCAACTGCAATTTGATCTTCTCCGCGACTTGCTCAAGGATCTCCTTTTGGTCTGCATTAATGAAGACTTTATCCTTTTGGAATGAGAAAGTGGTCAGAGTCAGAGTGCAATACATTTCTGCGATTTGCTTGGATTTGTTGTTACCTGGTGGATGCTCGGCAGAAAAATTCTGGTATCCATACCCGTCAGCTAAACACACTTAAGCATTCTTGGTTCATGAGGAATGTGCTTCAAGCTTATTTACAATATACATTTACGTTTGTCTAATAGTGCTTTTGTCCACACTCATAGCAAATTACTAGTATTAGATGTTTAAAATAACAGCCATGTTTCACTGTGGGCGAGGCTACCAGAGAAAACCAGTGGCTGGGAAAAGAGTTCAACACAAATGAAAATTTGTTGAAAGCTTATTCACTCTACTAGGCCATCTACGTAGATGAGTTAGAGACGAGTACCTGTAGATGAGTTTGTTTCTTCACCACAAAGATTCAGATAAATATAGCATCGCAACACGTTCACCAATGGACGCTCATGATAAAAAGCTGATGAAAACATCACAATAATCCACACACTCCAGTCCATCTGTTAACATCTTGAGAAGCCAAAAGTTAAAAATCAAATCCATTTTCAAGGCTTTCAAATAATTGCCCCTTGTCAAAATATGAATCCATAATCCATAAACACGCTTTCTCCAGCGAAAACGTCCACATCAACCACATATTTAGACTTTTTAGACTCTTGACTGGTAAACTGTGTTTTATTCTGTGCATATATCTCTCCTGATTCAGAAAATGAATCTTTTTCACTGGAGAAAGCATTATTATGGATCAATATCAATCATTGTTGTCTAGATCAGCTCTAGATCAGCTCAGTTTCAATGGGATCTTTGCAGATATTACGTGTCCCCAACTAAGCAAGCCAGAGGCAACAGCAACAAGGAACTAAAACTCCATCTGTGATAGAATGAAGAAGAAAAAAAACCTTGGGAGAAACCACGCTCAGTTGGGGGCCAGCAAGTTCTCTGGCCAGACGAAACCAGCACTTAATTTCCAATTCAATTTTGAACGCAGCAAAGATGAGCAATGATTTAAAAACGTTTAATTGATGTTTTACGTCTTGATGGATTTGTTTCTAACAAACATGCAGCTTTCTGCTTGTCAAGACATTAAGTGATGGAGTGGTGTGGATTATTGTGATGTATTTATCAGCTTTTTGGCATCCAATCATTAGCTGAGAAAGTGCTTTAAAGCTACAATACTCCAAATCTGATAAAGACACATCTAGGTCTGAGAGAGAGTGTACTTACAGGCTGCATGTCTATTTTCAGATCCACTGCTTTGGCCGGTGCGTCAACCGAATCGTTGTTTTCCGCTGCAGGTTTCACAGGTTCGCTTTTCTTTTTAAACATTTTACCGAGGAAGTTGGACATCTCATCTCCACTGGGCTTTGGGGCTTTTTTGGGTGGTTCTGCATCTGTTGTGACTGTCGGTTTTTGCTCAGGGGTCGTTTCCACATCCGCGGGGCCGTTGGCTTTACTGCTGTCTACCTCCTCCTTTTGTGCTGGTTCTGGTTTATTTGTGACAGGTGCTGGCGGGGTTTCACTCTTTTGCGCCACTGCTTCTGTTTTACTTGTCTCTAGACCAAAAAATAAAAGAAAGAGATGATGCATGCAGTGCACAGGGACAAATCATTTTTATTGCCTTCAGTTATCAATGTAATAATCATTTTGATCAGTCGTAAATCATAATACACTCCCACTTCTTATACACACTTCACATTTCAAAGGACATTTGAGGTTACAGCCAAAATAATGTAAGAGCAGAACTATATTCAACAAGACAAATGCATTCGCGTATTGCATAAAGTGAGTTTCTGGCCTTTTACTGCTTTCATTCTTTCAATAGAAGTGATTGAAAAAATGCATGCATCTGCTCAGTCATAGCTATCACTGACATTTTGCATTCAAGGAGCATGACAAATGCACTGAATTTCACTTCTATAAAAGCTTGGTGAAAGTGTTCGCAACAGCAAACTAGCAGTGCACACAAAATGCTAATTAAACATTGCTTTATCCACCACGCATCTGACTACAACACCCAAAGTTTATACAGAGCTTTGAGTCATGTTCTTGATTGTGGGCTGAGTTAATCCAAACAATGTAAACGCCTGCAAGTAACTCCTGTAGAGGCTTATGAGGAAAGACACATTTAGTCACATGAACAGAATAAATGTGCTGTATTTCAGATACATACCAGGTTCGGTTTCATCTGGAGCTGGTACTGCATGTCCATTCAGTTCTCCATTTTGGACTTTTTTGTCAGCGTTTGCCTGGTGAATGATACTAGTTAGTTTCATGATCCGATGTTCTTTTACCTTATTTTAGTTTGGTGTATATTAAGAATTCGTTTACATTTTTGTATTTTCCATTTTAATTTTAGTTAAAGTTTTGGTAACTTTGTTGTGTGTGTTTGTCATTTTTTATTGTATTATTTATTTATTTTTTAACATGTCATGGAAGCCTTTTGGCATTTTTATTTGAGTTTCAGTTAGAATTTTTGAATTTGGGATTGTTTTTTAAATAAATTCAATTAAATTCAGTTGAATTAAAAAGTTGCTTTGGAAACTATCTAACATAAAATAAGTTTAGGTAGTTATGTGTGTGTGTGTGTGTGTGTAATGTTTACGGTTTAGTTAATATAATATCAATTATATACTAAATTATATATAATATTATATAAATAACCCTGGTTTAAATATGCAGGATTGTAAACATAAAACTCACATGATTTTCTTCAGCAGGGAAAATAACAGTATCAGTAGGTTTTTATTCAGATAATAAAATTGGACTCTTTTAAATTATAATAATTTAAATACATTTATAATGGATATTGTGTAATTATATAATCTTCTCTTTCTGAATAGAGAATATACACAAATATCTACCAAAGCAACACAGCTGACATAAATGTAGCTGGTACATTGAAAATTAAGTTCACCGAAATATTATAAAATATTACTAAATATTATATTAATATGCTAAAATGCTGGGAAATAAAAAAATCTTGCATATTTCACAGAAAAAAAAATGAGTACAGAAATAAAGCTATTATAAAATTATTAATGAGAAAAATTCACCTTCTGACGTTTTTTCTGAGTTGAATGCTCGTTTCCCATGGTCGCTTCAAGTCAGCAACTACATATCAGCATTGACAATGAACATGGTTATTAAAACAGAAATATGATGGAAATATGCACAGTTTCAAGAGTCACATGTAATCATATCAAAGTCCTATTAAGAAACACTACAGATCGCTGCAGGGTGGAGTATCTCCTGACCCCATGCAGGCTTGACAACTATAAATTCTAAACACTATTTATGACTACTATAAATCTAACACACAATTGCACATACTGATTTCCTGAAAACACCTTTAAATAACAATCAAAATATTTGCATTTACCTTTCCACTGTCTTGTGCCCCAAACTGACAATTAGAGTGTGTGTAAAGTTCCCAAAGCTCGATTAAAGTAATCTGCTGTCTGTCAGCCCGCGTGTGTACACATATACCTGTCCTAAGAGAGGGTGGGGCTCGAAACTTATTACCTTAAGATACTTGCGAGACAGAAGCATGGATGAGACCTGGCCTGTGAACCTATTAGCGCTGATGAACTCACGATGATGTCCTATTGTTTCTCTCTGATGAGCTATTCCAGCTAAATAAAGGTGACAGGATTATCACATGCTGTAGATCAAGGATAAGGCATCAGACATCTCATGCACTGCTTGACTCTTCACTGATCTGAGAACAGCTCTGGCGGGACGGCCTGTTTTGTAGGTGTGGTTGAGCCCAAACAGGATGCGTGTAGAGGATATATAGCAAAAGTTTATTTGCGCAGTATGACTCCCATCCAGCGCTTGAGTACAGAGTACATGACATCAGGCTTACCAGCCTAAGCCTTTATTTATTTAATGATTGAACACCTGCAGAATACATGGGCAGGAACATCAAGAGATCATTATGATGTGAAAATGTGCTCTTTTGAAGTTTTGATTAATTAAAGAATCTGGTTTCGATACAAATATGAAGCAGCACTATGGTTTTCAACATTGTTAATAATCAGAAATGTTTGAAATCAGCATATTAGACTGATTTCTGAAGGATCACATGACACTGAAGAATAATGACGCTGCGTTTCATCACAGGAATAAATTACATTTATTAATATACTCAAATAAAGAACAGTGACTTTATACTGCAATAATATTTACTGTATATTAATCAAATAGATGCAGCCTTGGTGAGTTGCCTTAGAGTTATAAATAAATATCAATATAAGAAAAAGGATTATATTTTCCAGCATGAGGCGAGATGTTTCAAGAGAATCATCTGAAGAAATGTCATTACATCTTAAATCTTATATTGTTCTTATTTTCCATTTTCACTTACATTTTAATTAAAGCTTCAGTTAATCTTTTCATTTATAGTTTTTTGTAGAGTTGAAATATATAAATACAATATATTTTTATTAACTATAAAACCATGTTCTGGATTTCATTTACCAATTTGATCTTTTCAGTCTTTTAAAACTGATCAGTTTAAGATCATCATCATCATCATCATGGGTGTCATGCTGAATCCTGGTCTTGATCATCAGCTCCAGATTGTAAAATAAATCCTAAAGAAAAGTACCACCTTAATACAAAACATTACAGTACAGTAGACTGTAGGACAGTGGTAGGTTCATGTTCAATAATATGGAAACTATGTTTTGACTTCTAAAGCAAACATTGACATATGAGATGAATTACAATTCATTTGACAAAAAAAAAAATAATAAAAAAAATAATAATAATAATCAGACCTATTTTTTTTATATTAAGACATTTTAACAATGATTAGTCTCTCACTATTAGACTGGAGAATATAGGAATAAAAATATTTAAATCCATACTAAATCATTAACCCCCAGTTTCACAGACAAGGCTTAAGCTAGTCCCAGACTAAATTGCATGTTTGAGCTGTCTCAGATGAAA
>JAUMHQ010000089.1:15231214-15272909 GCA_032361165.1 Enteromius paludinosus | reverse complement strand
GATTAATCATGATTAATCCACTGAAAATCCTGATTAATTTGATTAAAAATTTTAATCATTTGACAGCCCTAATATATATATATATATATTAATCTGATCTGATATCTGATCTTATGGCTGTTTGAGACTTTTTTTATTTTCATTTTTGTTATTATTATTACTTGTAAGTTGTATTTGACAGCTTTAAGTAAAGTGTCATAAGTAAAATTGTCTGACTACTCAAAAGAGAATATAGTGTGTTTCCTGCTGTCCAAATTTCACAATAAAAATACAGCTATAACTCTATTTTTGTTATTTAAAATGGATCCAGTATATGGGAACTAAAAAGTTCTGTTAACATGAAAGCAGGGAAAATATTCTTTATGTTCTATATGTGTTGTCATAAGGTGAATGAAAAATGGGTACCATGTATTAACCGTGAATTAACCATTTAAAATGGTTACTATTAGAAAACCTATAAAAATAAAAAAAAAAACATGGTTAATAAACTTATAATAATAAGTTCATAATTCTGGTTATTTTATATATCTTAAGGGATCTGTATTAATATATTATTTATACATTTTATTTTTAACTGCCTTAATGATTTTTAATCTAAACTCTTTTACTGCCTTCATGCCTTCACGTGACTTATTATATGGCATGCCCACAATTGCAACCTTTTCCTGTGCTGTCTTCAACCAAAACAGAACATTTAAATAGGCTTACAAAATGCCGCTCAAAAATAAATGATAATTTTTTTTATCTTTGACTGCATCTGTCGCGATGCGCCGTGCAAGTGGTAGGATTTTGAGTGCAGGAGCACCGCTTGCACTCCGCCTCTGCGTCGCCAACAAAACCGCTTGTCGCATGTCTCCCTTTGTCTAATGGGTAAGTCTGCCCCTGTCACTTGTCTACATCAAGGTTAAATAATTTTTTAATTATTTACAGAATGTCCTACATGTTACATCATGAATCTCAGATTGCTCTGTTTGACTTCACACAAGCCTATACAGAAATCACATTACAAGCTGCTTTATCTGAGTATCAAAGCCTCGGCACGGTGACTGACAGTAGTCTGAAAAGTTAGAAGCATTTCTGTCCAGAGTCATTATGTCTTCCATCTGATACCTGAAAGAATCTCATAAGCAGTGTCTGTACCGTTACAATTATTCTGAACATCACCTCTTACCTTGACATGTTCCATCTATAAATTCGAGCATAGACTACAAACTCGTAATAATAAAAAGCACGGGTGCCAATCATCTGTGCCAACCTTTATAGAAAACTCATATTCATGAAAGCTCATCTTTGTTGAGCAGACTATGTAAAATTTGGTGGTCAGATTTGGGAGGTTAGAAGGGAACTCAGAGAGTATTAAATGTCAACAGCGTCCTCCCACAGAGCACTCAAGGGCTGATTTTTGAAACACAGTGGAAACTGCTTCATTCGGATGGGTTCTTTGCTGAATTTCTCCAGGATGCCCAATAAACCCGAGAACAAACTGTTATTAGTGATTACAGTTATTATGTGACTAATTTTGTGCATTTAAAAGGTCAAGAAACGGTTGAATTTCGTTAGATGTGGTTCAATCCAGACTGTGACTAAAACGAAAATGTAAGTGAAAATGAGAAACTGCATGTGCGTCACGTCCATATCATGACTTTTAGTTTGTCCTGTCAACAAACACAATCTTCGTGTCCAATTTTTCGAATAAAGTCTCTTAAGAACTATTTCTCAGTTATACCCCGTTCACATGAAGAACGATAAGGCTACTATAAAAATAAGGATATTAGTGTCCACACAGCAAACAGTTTATTACAAAATTAATTTTATTATATTTATTATATACTACTTTAAATTCTCCAGCTCTGAAAGCAGGATCAGGGGTGGATTTGGTGAATTTGGGGCCCTTTGGCAAATATAGGAATGGGGCCCTTTACATTTGCACACGTTTAATTCGATCAACCTTGAGGTTCGTTTTTTGCTGTGGTAGTTGCTGCTGCACAGTGGTGCCCTATACTTGAAAGAATCTCTATACTTATATCAGTTTTTCTAAATTTTTCATGGACATATCATAATGGGATTCTTTCATAACCTTTTACATTTATTCATTTAGCAGACACTTTTATATATATTGTAGAAATAGCAATTGATTTACAGCAGAAGTAGTCAGAAGTATAAATTATTACCTTTTTAGGCTACATTTCTGCTTCTCTGTGCCCACATACTGTATTTTGATGCAGCTAAATTCTCAATAAATGTTTTTATTGATATAGCTTACTGTTTCTGTTGTCATAAAACAGGATGAATATGAAATGGTGACTGAAAAGTGAATTATTAAAACTACATAACCAGCTCTACCTTCCAAGATGTTAATCCGCGCAAAAATTCTGATTTATTATCAAGTTGTCCTCTGATAAAATCAAACAGGCTACACATGAGATAATGACAATTGCTGTACCTGCATGCAAAATGAGGTCCCGTTTACACCAGTACATTTTCGTCTTAAAACAGCGTATGTCCCAGTAATGCCCATCCTCTTGATTGGCTCTATCCCTCTCTCTCCTCTCCACCTGTAGCTGGTGTGTGGTGATTGCACTGGCGCCGTTGTCCCATTGTCCTCTATAAATGCCTCATTTATTAATACAGAATATTCATTTTTGCGTGAACTAACCCTTTAGGCTCCAAAGATTCATAAAACAATGACACTCGTTCTCGTTGTGAAAATGTTAGTCAGTTTATGGAAATGTTTCATGTGAAATGGCAGTTTTAACTATGATACTTAAGGTTTTTGAGTGCACTTATTGAGCGGATGTTTTTATGACAACCAGGGAGTAAAATTTACTTTTTCACTCACTAACCATTTTGGCTACTAAATTTTAAAGTTACCAGTCATTCTTAAACTTCTTTTTCGAGCCAAAAAAAGAAAAACAAATAGCTTGAGGCTGTCTAGACTGGACGTGACAAAGCATTGCAAATCATTTTGTTCCAGTACTAAGGGTCTGAGATGCTGACAAAATAATATCTCAATATTTTCTGGGATTTTATCAATAAAGATAATTAGACAATATTTTGAATGTTTTTGTGCTGGTAACATATCTGTGGACAGCAGATTCCTATATATATATATATATATATATATATATATTCGTAATTTTCTTTGTGATCAGTTCACAGTAGTAATATAAATTCATCTTTTCCAATAAGTTTAAATAGATTTTTACCTTTTATAGGTTTTTTTTTCCTAAAAGTGTGCATCATCTCTTGAGTCAAATTCGTACCTTTAATCAATCAATAAGTAAGTCTTTGCTAAGGGAGTCATTGTGACTGATCCGAATCATTTGAACAGTTGATTCATTTAGAAACAAAACACGTCATGTTGCTCAGAGACATTAAACAGTGCTGTGGTTGTGTTTGAAATGATTTTTGTCGGCGAAATGGAGCAAGAACAGCCAATATAGTGTCTAAAACGTAAGTCTCTTCATATTAACCTATTATTTATTGAACTGTTGTATAAAATCAATGTCATATTTTTAACCATCCTGATTATTTAAGAAAAAACGGTACTCATTAACAATCTTTAATTATGTAATCATTCTTAATGCAAATGACTAGACTAAATCTTACAGTGAAAGAAAGAACTGCAAATGCGCTCACACAAGTTAATCTAACCAGACTTCATCATGCATATGTGTGTGCACTTGTTTGGATTTGCAATATATGCTACTCAATAATGTCATTCTGTCTCATGAGTTCAACATACATAGATTTGGCTTGCATTAATTTCCCAAAGACATTGATGAGTGAACATAATTTGCACAAAATAATTTATGGAGCAGACCAATTCAAGTCTGGGATCCAAGTCTGGGATCCAGAGTTTTTTTTTTCTTCTTCTTTTCTCTCAAAGCGCATCTTGAGACTTGAGACATCTTGAGCACCTGCCGATTTTTACTTCAGAGCCTTCGCCGTTCTGAGCTACTACAGGTTCTGAGCTACCCCCTCTGCGAGTTCTGGAGAACGATCAAAGAAGAGTCCTGATTTCAAGAGTTCCTGCTTTCCTGCTCTCTCTTCTGACAGCGTTTCATCTGGGCGGCTGTTAGCGGATCCTGTGGGCTGGTAGCCTTTTTAAAGGCTGGATGTGCCAGTCATCTTGCAAATCCAGTGAGCAAAGACCTTTTTGAGTGCACAGAGTTGCTGCGATAGGTCTTCCCTGGGCAACCAGGAGAAAGAGCGAATATTTCCCACGGTTGGTGAGGCGTTCTCCGGAATGTCGAGCCGATCGTGCATTTCTGGGTGCGGGAGTTTCCTCACCTCTTCGGACGGGCATGATCCATGACTATGTTGAGGTCCCGCCTCTCGTCCGCGAGACGGCTCCCCTCGCATCCTTCCCGTGATACGGCGAGGCATCTGGGGCACCTCCAGAGGTCCGTGCAGAATGTTCCGTCCGGTGTGACAGCCGCACAGACTTCTGCCACACCGTGTAGTCCCGTGGTGCTCCTGATGGAGACCGCTCCCCGCAACAGGGCTGAGTGTGTCCTTCTGAGCGCCCCGAGAGGATGAGATGTCTTCGGCAGCATCAGAGGGTGAGTCAGATGGTGAGGCTGAAGCCGCCTCGGGAGGGCACCGCGCTGCGGTGTCTGCCCCGCCCGGGGTTGGATACCGAACTGTCTGCTCTGCTCCTCCTCGCCGCGGTAGGAATCGGTTTGGAGGTGCCATGTGTGCCTTCAGCCGACCCTTTGCGGCTGGATGATTGGTTTCCCTCGCCACTCTTGATGGCGGTGCAGCCAGGGGGTATGCGGCAATCCCTCAGGTGGAGTGCGCTGTTTCGGTGCACTTATGCCCGTGCGGTGCCTCTGCCTGTGGTGAGCATCCGCGTCCCCCGTTCGAAGCGTGTAGGCTATCGTCTGCCCTCGCCGGTGATGTCTACTTGCATCACCAGTGAGCGAGAGGACCGGCTGGTGCCGGCTTGCTGCGCCGCTCCCACGGGACCTGTGCTTAAATATCTCAGTGTTCCCTTAAATGCGCGTAACCTGAGTCCTCCCTGCCCCGCAGTTGGACTAGAGCGGAGTAGCTCCGGCTGTGCTTCCTCTGGGTCTCCTTCACCCAGAGGTGTGGCAACAAATCTCAATGTTCCACTGTCAGCCAGAAGGCTGTGTTTCCCTTCAATTATATCCATATTCGAATCGATATATTGTATTTTCTTATTCCATATGCGAGAACTGTGTTAAAGTATGTGCTCCACCCTCAACCACCTGCTTCAGCACCGCTGAAAGCAACTCTGTCTGCCCCCATTCTTGGGCCACAGAGGGTTGGGAAGGTTACGTGCAGATCCTCCACTGACGAACTTGAAAAGTATCTCGCCTGTCGGCGGGGGGTCTCTGCGTAATGCGGCCTTAGAGTTGTGGCCTGTTCCATGAGTGTTCCCATATGTAATGTCGAAGTGATTCGACTGAAAGGGTAACGTCTAGGTTACGAACGTAACCCGCTTTCCCTGAAGGAGGGAACGGAGATGTTACACTTTCCCCTGCCATGACTCAAATGCACACCAATATTCATTGGCCTTTTGTTTAAAGCTCAAATGCAATCAGTCTCTCTGGCGAGATCCCATATGTAATGTCTCCGTTCCCTCCTTCAGGGAACGTGGGTTACTTTCGTAACCTAGACGTTTGTTGTGCTTAGGCAGGAAGCACCAAAACCAAAACATTTTAATTCAGTACAATTCCATGACCTTGAAATAATATTACTATTACTGTATGATTAAGAGCCAATTAGAAAATTCCAAGGTTATTAAAAAACTTACTATATGGAAAGCAGTATATTTTTCTTTAGGAACCAAACATTTTAAATACATGCTATATTGCAAACAGTGAAGTTTCAAAATAAATACTGAAATATAAAATGGATACTTTCAGCCTTCATACTGTATTTCAAAACGTATTTTCAGAGGCAAGCATATTCTCCAGTCTTACAGTGGAATACATTTAGGCCTTATTTACTACTTTATTTATTAAATGTGTTATATGTTCAGGTTATAGATGTGACAAGAATTTATTTTCTTATTTTCAAATATATTTTTATATAGTTTTAAAACATATCTTTTTATTTCAATCTACCTTTTAAAAATGGCCAAAAATATATTGGTATAATTTTTTATGCATACTGTCCTTTTCGTATTTTTGAAATATACTGAAAATATGCATTCAAAAAAGTATGTATTTTTGCTTTGTGCTCATTACTTCCCTAAGGTTAAAAAGAGCATCAAATCAAAAATATTTTGAGTGCAATAGATTTGATTTGCACTAGGCATTGCTTTCTTCCATAAATGATAGGCAGAACATCCCCATCACTCTTTTCCATACAAAGAAAGTGAACAAGAACAGCTTTAAAAGTTTAATAAAAGCATGGCTCAAACCACCAACCAAATGATAAAGGTAAGCAAAGAAATATTCTATTAGGCACAAGCTCCAGCAAATTGGCATTAAGTTGAATTATTATGCATAATAATATTGCATTACATTTATTAAATACAATTGTACAACTCCGAACACATACCTATACACATCTTTGCAATCTGGACACGGTGTCATGTAATTGGCTGTTTGCACAATGCAAGACTCGCAGCATGAATAATGAATCTTGATAATTCCTGACTAATTGCACCAGCTGTGAATAATTTCTTCCATGACAATAATTACCAAGGACCCTGTCATTTCCTCAGGCACTGAGCAGGACCGGTGCCCAAAACTCTTCAGCGAGGCCTGTTTGTGTTCGGATGGCACTTTGCCCAGATGCCTTTGTCACTCAATGATATATATTCTGTCAAATTATGCTAAGAATCGGCTCGAAGAGGTCAAACAAATGAATTTATGGATTGAGGAAGCGATGCGTGGACAGCCAGAAGGACGGACCGACAGACAAATCAATACTGTGAGTCTTGAAATTCACCCAAACGCACAACATTATGCAGCTTTTCTCTTATCTCCGTTCTTTCAGTCCAGCTCTGTTGTTTTTGTGGCTCTCGTTGATGGTTGCTTTAATAACTCCTGTGTTTAATATTAAATGAGGAGAGGCCAGTAAGCAGGGACTCTGCACGCATCCCACAGTAAAATCCATCCTACCTGCTAAGGTTTCCACCGGGTGCTTGACGGGCCATTGTGTTCATCCTCCACAACAACATATTTATCATTCTCGAACCGTGAGGGGAAACTGGCCAAATTGACCAATTATTCAGAAACGGAAGTGCAGTGTGGAGGAAAAGTTACGTAACTTAGGTTGCAGATATTGATCCCTACTGTACTACATAAATAGCCATCCCAAAATGCCTCCAGAAAGAGTACAGAGTACAGGGGAGTAAATCGGCACTCAAAGGCCCCAAATATGACAGGGTGTGACCACCACTTCTGCTTTAAGTCTCAGGGGACTTTAAAGGAAATAATCTAGAGGGATCTTTTCTGTTTTTGTCCTTACTACAGCTGTTATGAATCTGTAACCTTGACGGGTGGATAAGGTATAAAAGTGGAGAACGCCTTCACTCCTTGTCGCACTCTGCAGCAAACTGTGTGCTTCCGTATGACTGTCAGACCTTCTTTGCAAAGAATAAAGCTTTAAAAGACAGTTTACTGAATTTGTTTCTTACATTGCGAGAGTCGGTCAATTTTGCCTCGACGTGCAGATTCTGCATAATGTAATTTGGCGAAATGTGCAGAATTGGCTGTTGCTGGACGGAGGCGTCCGTTTAACCGGCATGCTTTTGTTGCTCAGGGGTGCTTTAATATTTAGAGTAATTGGACTGCTGCTGTTCACCCGGCCGCTAAGTGGGAAACTTTTAAAGGCTCTCAGATTATAAAGGATTTATTACACGTACACATGGTGGTCAATCTGAGGTGATGAACCGGATTACTCACAGTGAACTCAATAGTGATTGTGGGTCACCATTTTAAATTATTTTTATTTCCCAGCATATAACCATCCCTGTGTGCATTCTCTAGTGATTTTCTGCAAGTCTCATTTCCTGTGTTGGCAACAAGAGGTGTTTACTAACGAATTAATATGCTAAAAATGTGACTGGGATGGTTTTAATGTCACACGTTGATGTGAAAGCCTTATTAAGTCCAGATTTGGTCAGTACTAAAAAACAAAATTAAAAAGTTTACGGTAAGTGTTTTGTTTGGTAACACTTTTTTTTTGATAGTCCACTTTAAATATTCTACTAACTATAAGTAACTTCGTAACTACAACCCTTAAAGGAATAGTTCACCCCAAAATTAAATTCTGTCATCCTTTATTTACCCTCAAGTAGTTATGTATCAGTATGAATATCTTTGTTCTGCTGAACACAAAGGAAGAAATTTTGTAACAAGGCTGTTTTGGTCACCATTGAGCTCCATAGTAGGGGAAAACAAAACTATGGAAATCAATGGTGACCCAAAATAGCCGGGTTCCAAACTTTTTTCAGCAGAACAAAGAAATTCATGCAGATTTTGAACGACTTGAGGGTGAATAAAGGTTGACAGAACTTTAATTTTTGGGCGAACTATTCCTTTAAGGGTTAATAAGAAGCTGTGTTTGTAAGAAGAAGAAAAAAAACCTTCATTAAGAAGTTTTAACTTTAAAGTATTGCTTCAAAGGCCAAAGCAAGACAAAACAAGCAAACAAAAAACAGTCCATTATTTATAATAACGCTTCCTCTAGTGGAAAAACCCATTTCCTGTTATCTCGCATCAAAATCCACTGACATACTTGTTTTGAGCTGTTTTCACATATAAACAGTGCTTGATCTGTTCAAATTTCTCTCCTGATATAATGACTTTTTTTCACCAGAGAATGCAATATTATGAACAGAAGACTCGCGTTTTAGACATTTGAAGTTTAAAACATCTTGATGATGGATTTGCTTCTTACAAACACGCATATTTTCACTTCTCAAGACATTATCTGATGGACTGGAGTGGTGTGGATTATTGGGATGTTTTTATCAGTTGTTTGGACTCATTTTGACGGCACTCATTCACTGCAGAGCGTCCATTTCTGAGCAAGTGATAATGCTACATTTCTCCAAATCTGAAGGAGAAACAAACTCATCTACGTCTAAGATGGCCTGAGGGGATTTTTGGGTGAAAACTAATATCTGCAGAAAACACTGCAAGCACTGATAAAAAAAACAACAACTTCTGAATACAACTGTCAATTTCACATTAAATAGCAGGCTTTTTTATTTCTCTAAAAGGTTTGTTGCAAGCTGTCTAAGAAAGGCATTACACATTCTGTGTATAAGATACACTCCGTTCAATCTCTGTCACAGAATAACACCAAACACAATCCGATGTACTCTAAAGATTCTGAGTGATTTTAAAATCCAGCCACGAAATGAACAAAGACTCATTTTTAATTCAGATGCTTCAGTTTAATTGGACAGAAAAACACACAATGGTTCAAAGGCTTTTTGTTCAAATCCGTAACGATCCAGTCATGTGGTCAAACACATTTCGGTGATTAGTACTCAATGACAGAGACCGGATGCTGCTCTTGTTTTCATGATGTCCCTCTTGTCATCTAATGCGCTTCAGTTACATGATCTCTGCTGCTGTTTAACGGCTTGTAACCGTTTCAGTCTTTAACATCTCTCGTTCGGTGCGGACATTCAGAAATAAGGGAAAGATGAGGTTCAATACTGATAAACATATTCGCAAGTCTTCGTCTGTCGTCACACCAATGCAAACATACTCAATCTCCATTGTGTTTTCAGCCAGAAGCCTTTGATCCAAATGCCATCATCCGAGTTTCACAGACGTCCGTGATGCACATGAACACAAGAACATTCACAGATACAAAATATCTTAAATAATATAAAAATAGGTGTCTTACATATAAATGATGACAAAAGCTTTCAACATAAATGAAAACGAAACGGTGTTACGACAGGTTTCTGAGGTACTTGCCATGTGGGTTCAAAAATGTCATGATCTTCCCAAGCATTTCTGTGTAATATCAGCTCCTTCTAAAGGACTAATGACTCATTACACCGTTAAACATGAACACCAATCAGTCATACTTCACAATATTGGGCCAATCCGTCCTTTGTGAAAAATGACACTTCGATATAAGCAAACCTAGTGTAAAAATAGTGACATGGTGAGAATGAAAATGAAATATTTACAAAGACATATGCAACATTTGGCATACGGAGTGAAAAGCCGGAGGGGCGTTTTTACATGCGGCTCACGGTATTCAATCTGCCACCCGAGACATGAAGATTGAGCTAAATCTGAGAGTTGACTGGAGCTCATACGGACGGTTTTTATGGCCACGCGGTTGACTGAACATTCACTTTTTGGACTTTTTTAATCTATCAAATATTGTGCTTGTTTAATTAAAATAAATTAATAAGCTAGAATCTATTAGATGCTAATAAGTAGCAGATCTGTGTCACAACGTGAAAAGCTTTTCAGGGAAACTGATGGAGCGCAGTTAATGAACACCACGGAAGGTTTTGAAGTGTGTGCCTTGAAGAAATTGACTCTGTGTCAAGTTAATCTCTTATTAAAACATCAGTTTTTTATCAACTGACATGTAGAAAATGTTTATTTTTATTGCACCTTTGAAACAATGGGCTACTTTTTGCATTAGCTCTGAATTATTAGATCAGGTGTCTCAGACGCAGATCTAATCCAAAACAGTTTAGAATAGTTCACCCACAAATTTACTCACCCACATGTCAATCCAAACCTGTATGCTGTTAATACTGTATGTATTCTGCTCTTTCTTCATTCATTATTTGATTTGATTAGACTACTAAGTTACACAATAATCACTCGTATATTAAATGGGGTCATTTGACAAACATATGGCAGACTTATAGGAAATGTTTTTATTGAAGACTATTGCGGGGAAAAAAAAGTATTTTAAAGAATAGTGGCAGTTATGTCACTACTGATAACTAAAACTATAACCAAAAATTAAGCTGAAATAAAATATAAATGTTAAATTAAAAACTACTGAAACAACAAAATCTAAGTGAAAATTAGAAATTGTACTTTAGCAATTAACTGCATACATTTTTTTAAATTACTAAAACTAAACAAAACAAAAAAAGTAAATGAAAATATATAAATATATAATGACAAAAGCACATAATACAATTATTAGAACCTAAATTAAAATTAAAAATGAAATAAAAGCTAATTCAAAATAATTAGAAATACTATATTTAAAGTATGTCAGTATTTATTTCTGAACACAACCATTTTTTTTTTATTTAAATTACTAATTTTTCAATTGAAAAATAGTTGACTCATTTTTATTCTGTGAAATAATGTTAAAAGAGCTCACTATGAATCATACTTAGAATTAACATGATATGGGTTTGGATAAGGATGAGTACATGATTTTTCTTTTTCGCGTGAACTATCCCTTTAAATGCACTGTAATAAGATCAACACTCCACCTGCGGCCATTAAGTCTCACAAAGATCCATGATGTCTGAACTAAGCAGCCTCTAGTGAATTGTAACTCCATCCACACAGAGTAAGTGACTTCTCGAAAGCATTTGAACGATTTGGCAGTACGCATGTTGTGTTTACATTCTAATGAGTTCATTGAAGAGTGTTACAGAAGCTTGTCTGAGCTAATTGGCGTGATGCTTTGTGCTGGCACAGACTCTGTTAAAGCAAACTGTGCTCTAACACTCCCTGTGAAGTCACTGAACTGATCACACAGAAATATTCCCTTTAACACCTCTTAACGGTGAAAATGAGCTTTTATTCTTTTGCATTCACATTGCAGGATTGAAATCAATAATTACATTTTGTACTTCTTTTCTGTTTAGACGATCTTGTCATTTTTAACAAGAAAACAGTATCCTGACCTCCTTAAATAAAGAAACAATCACGCACCTGTTTATTTACAAACTTTAGCACCCGTCTGACTAAAGGAACTATGCAAATCAAACATGGTTACAAATGCAACCGAAAAAAAAATCAAATTAAATAATAATCTACCTGGAGTGATTTGCACAATGCAAATCTGCTGTGAGGATGCAGCCAACTGCTGCCATCTATACTAATAATGATTTAAAATGTAGAACGTATGGAGCAGATTGAGAAGTATGTTCTTCTCTTTTATTTAATGTATAACTGCCACTGTGAAAGCTGGAAACAAATGAACACGTTTAAATTAAAACATCAACTTTTACTGTTACTGAAATAGTTCACCCTAAAATCAAAAATTGCGGAACATGTACTCACTCTCAGGCAATCCAAGATCTAGATGAGTTTGTTTCTTCATCAGATTTGGAGAAATGTAGCTTAGCATTACTTGCTCAGCAATAGATGCTCTGCAGTGAATGGGTGCCGTCAGAAGAAGAGTCTCAATAATCCACTCCATTTATCATTTAACATCTGGAGAAGCAAAAATCGGAGTGTTTGTAACAAACAAATCCATCATCATGGATACACCATCACTTTAACCCTCGCTTCTGCACAAGGTATGAGTTCATAATCCATAATACCGTTAAAACAGGAAGTGTTTATGCCAGAGAACGCAAAAGTTTCTCGGAGGAACGCAAATATCTTTGCGAGAGGACACAAAATATTTTTCCACCGACCCAGAATTTTTTCACCGCGTGACTTAAGTGGCTCCATAGTTGTCCTCACCTACATATCAACACTTTCTGCAGTGTTATGGCTTATAAACAGTGTTTGTTCTGTATAGATTTCTCTCCCGATTCAGACAAGACACTTTCGCTGAAGAAAGATTTACAGTATTACCGACAGAGGACTCGTATTTTACCTGGAAGTTAAAATGCTAAAAATTGACACTGATAGATTTACTTCATATAAATTCACAGCTTTTTGCTTCACGAGAGGTTAACTGATAGGCTGGAGTGCTGTGGATTATTGTGATGTTTTAATCGGCTGTTTGGACCCTCATTCATTCACTGCAGAGGTGGGCTGAGGCTGGAAAACATTTTCAGCCAATGCTTATTTTCGAACAAACGAATTATTCCTTTAACGAGTCTACAGATTTATATAGAAAGGTATGTTCGCTCAAAAAAAAAAGAAATAAAAAATAACTTTAAAATTGTATTTATTTATTTAAAATGTGCCTGCCAAGCTTTTTGAAATTTGCACCCTCAAGTGGCAAGACGCTTTTGTGCATTTCCTCTCTGAGAGGAAATGACCTTGTTAACAGATAATAATAATAATCATTTCACGCTAAAGAAAAGCAACGCAAACATCCACAGGGAAACAGAGGTGATGTGATGTGCAGAAGCTCCCGACTTGCAGCAGAAAGTGATATTGCACTGAAGTAGACGTCCTCTCTGCAGATTGAGCGTCACTGATGTGTCTTTCCAGCAGGCCGTAAAGACAACAGCTGAACGAATGTCTGTAAAATATGATTCCTTTTGAAAACGGGCCGGTTACACGATGACGACTGGACAGCAAAGGTGGCAGTCTTTGTGTTTGCTTTACAGCGGGAAAACCAGAAAGCCAGAAAAGGTGGAGTATTGCCATCCGCCTACCAGATTGCCTTTCTCCAGTTTGAGATAAACCTTGTCTTCTTTGTTGAGGTGCAGCAGGACTCCGTTGGTGGCGGCTTCACGAGTGACGTCTTTGTCCCCGGCGAAGGCAGAGATGACCGGCTTTCCATTCAGCATTAAATTCACCTGTACGCAGAGAGAAAGCCAAATCAGGGATCTCAAGTGTGCATGTGTGACAGGAATTATTTAAGGATTTCATATGGCCACTTTTATGAAAAGAAAAAGCTATTCTTTATATTATAGCTATTCTATATATTTTCATAAAGAAATGTTATCACAGTTATAATATTGCTGTAAAATATTTGCAAATTAAGTCAATTACATTTATATATTTTAAGTGCTTTACAGAAAATCACATGGATTGTTTTGTGAAAAAAATAAAGCACTTTAAAGTATTTTACAGCAATATTATAAATATGATTACAGTTATTCGTGAAAATGTACAGCGGATTACAATAGGTAAAAATCTACATTCTATATATCTGTAATATGAATTAATAATATTACTGATATTAAAATGATTAAAGGCTATAATGTATTTATATTACATTGTTAAAATAGTTTTTTATGATAAAATCTTAAAGGTACAAATATTATTTAACAAGATGAATAAATGAACAAGAATATTTTCTAAAAGCAAGAATTGCCATATTATTTAAATACTAATTACAGTACACCTTTGTGATAAATTAAGAACACTTTGTTGCTTTTAATTAAATTAATAAAACATACTGTCAAAAATAAGCATTCTTAAGTTATAATAAATAATGTGTATACATAGAGAAAAAAGTATGATTGAAATGTCTATTTTTTTCCTTTTGAAAAGCACTAAAAACATGAGTATTAGATGTTTCTGCCTGATTAATAATGAATTTCATTACATGTAGATGGTTAAACATTTATTTTGAATTTTTAAGTTGCAATAATTCATAAGAATATGGACTACGCAGTGTACTGTAAAACCTTGTACTTTACTGAACAGAGAACACATTTAAAATACAATATTTATCCAGGCTTCAAGTATTACCAGTTCCCTATTTCTCTAACCCTGTTCATTATGAAACTCAAATACGATGTTAAAATCAAGCTGATTAAATATTTTCTCTGTGCTTACTTGTATAGTCTGGCTCTGGTACACTTTAATAACGTGGAAGTTAAAGCTGTAGATTCCTTTCCGGGGACAAAGAAAGACGGAGTCCAGAGTGAAATAGTTTCCTATGTTGACAAGGACCTGCAAAAGAGGTTTTTCAGAGGTATCAGACCTGATTCAACACTATGGTAATGACATGTCCTGTCCAGACGTACAGTTGTGTGAACTATCCATGCTTGTGATGCAAAAATCTCAAACAAAGACCTTGAAAAAATATTAGAGTGAGATAACAAAATGCAGCAGGAATGAACTATGAATGCACTCATGTTTACAACTGGACTTTTCAATAATAATTCTCCTCAACACTCAGGGTTTCGTACCGTCACGCTGATTTGTCATTCTCACGGTCATGCTGACCATCATTCAACTCTAATCTGGTGACGTGGCGCCGTGAACTATAGAAAATGCAGGACAATCAATCATAGCTGGATTTTTGCGCGTGCAAAGACAGAAACGGCATCCGAAGCTGGATATGTATCACCACGAAAAGACTTTTTAATGCAGTGGCATCATAAATGCAGTGATGTGTTATTCAGTTTATTTTAGTTTTATTAAAAGTTAACAATAACACTGACTCTTCCTTGTGGTTTTCACAACCTATTTTCAACACTAATGATAATAAATACTTCTCGAGCAGGAAATCAGTATATTATAATGATTCCTGAAGGATCATGTGACACTGAAGACTGGACTAATGATGCTGAAAATACAGCTGTATAATAATGATATTTCACAATAGTACTGTTTTCACTGCACAATAAAAATAAAAATAATTTATGCACAAATAGTGTGGGAGTGAGTACTGAAATGCAATATTTAGCATTTGGGAATTATTTAAATAACTGTATCATTCCACCTACAACATTTTTATAAAAACAATGCATTTTCTTCCATTATTTTGCATGGTCAAACAACAATAAAACACCTTTCACTTCACCTACGTCATCTTCCTGGATATAGCCCAAGAATTCAAAAGAATAAAAGAGGTCCAATTATTACCTTTCAATTAAAGTCAAATGTCTTGCAACAGGCTTAAACAGAGTTCTCATAACTGATGAAATTCCAGGTTATGTTCTAAAAGCTGATTGAAGTAAACATCAAAAAGAAAGTATATTTATTGTTTTCACCTTGTAGACACGAAGAAGAGTAGACTGACCCTTTGAGCGCACAAAGGTAAATTTGTACATTGCACACTCTCTTTTGATCTTTGCTTTATTAAAGCAGAAGAAGAACTCAAACAGAAGGAGAATTCATACTTGTTCAGCTTTTTATGAATGGTCACATATATATATATATATATATATGGCTACACCAATGAGATACAAAAATTTGAGAGCATTTTTCTTAAAAAAAATTTTCAGTTAAGTCTAAAGATAAAAAGAAAGTTTCAGATTTTGAAACAGTTCAAACACAAGAAAGTTCTGGTGTAAAAAGATTAAGTTATATTGATCAGTTGCCTCATATACTGAAAAAGATTATTAAAAACATTCTAAACCCTCTGATGAATGATAAAGGTTTTGCCGCTTGCTGTATGAACACAATCATGGACATGATTCAGAAAGGTTAGATAGTCTTTTAGATACGTTTGTACTTTTCATGACCAAAACTGACCACATCGCATATGAGTGGGAAGCTATTTTAATCTAGTGGAAGTGTTTGGTACTGCGCCCAAAAGCTCCTTTTTTGAGATGCCAACTTCAAATCTGGAACATAATTTTTACACAGTTAATTCAATCATAATAGAAATAGTAATTAATTAATATACAATTTAAAATGAATATATTCAGCATTTTTTATAATAATGAACCTTTTTCTATTCTACAATAATCTGCCAATTCTTAGGTCTGTGCTCCAAAGCATTCAAGATTTACTACAGTTTAACTTAAAAATCTAATTTTCAGGTCTATGCTTATTCATGCCATAAAATCACCTAAAAATATAAACTATATTAAATAAAAAGCATTATTGAACTAAAATATAGTGCATTATTTTATTAGGGTAAAGAATCTTTTGAATTAATTTTTGACCACTAATCTTAACAGCACCAAAGCATTAAATCAAAGCAATATTAAATCAAAATAAGATATTAAATCTTGTTTTCTAAATAATATCAGTTTACGCTCAAAACAAGGAAAAATATCCGCCTTTAGGGTCAGATAAATAAACTTAAGGGAAAACATTTTTCGTAACCACCTGGAAGACAACTTTTCTTGTTTTCAGCAATTCTTGGTCATTTTTATTTCTGTCTTTGTTTAAGAATCTATGGCCAGGTTTCACAAACCGCTTAAGTCAGGACTAGGCATTAGTTAAATTAATTAACAAAAATTCCTTAAAAGAAAATATTAAATGTGTGCATCTTAAGATCACACAGAACAATGACACTGACATGTTTTAAGATATGTCAGAGCAAGATATCTTCATCTGAGACAGCTCAAACATGCAATTTATTCTGGGACTAGCTTAACCCTTGTCTGTGAAACTGGGGGTACATGTTTAAACTGGAAAACTAGACCAGAAGAAATTATAATTTTTTTTTGTACTGAAGAACAAGATCATGCTGGAAAGCACAATAAGTAGGTTTGATTGACATCAGGCAAAACGAATTCTAAAACGCTTGTTAAAATGATAAAGCTTTTCATTTAACGGTTTCCTTTTCATGAGACTTAAATAAACGCCTTTCAGATTTTGGGATCCTCTAGTGTATGATGCATGAATATTTAAAGAGCGTCGCGGCAGTGACGCAGCACTCGCTATATGAAGGCAACAAAGGCTCTGCGCATAAACTAGCCGTGATATTGCACTAAGATTACTCAGCATCCCAAACACAGAGCTCTTTTGTTGGTTCACAAAGCTCTTGGTACATTCACAAGGGCAGATCTCTCTCTCTCGCTCCGAGCAGCCTTTCCCAGCAGTGTCCTGCGAGCCAGAGAGACGTGCCAGGACAGGTGATTGGACGCTGTTATGTGTGTCAAGGTGCTGGAGCTCAGTGGCTGAGGGCAGCTGGTCAGTCCTGCACCTTCCTTTCTTCCTTTTTTTTTTTTTACCTTGTACTTTTTTTTTTTCATTTTCCTGCAGCCAAAGCAACGAGAGGAGAATAATGGCTCCTCAAGGGCAAAATGAACACAGCGTCCTGTGTATCTCAGCAAAAAGAAACAATTTTATCCTAAACCATCTGTCGAAATCGCTGGGAATTAAAGAAATAGATCATCCTAAGATACTAATTCATTTACTCTCCCTCGTGTTGCTCCAGATCCGTCTTTCCTTCTTCGGTGGAACAGAAAAGAAAGATTTTCAATTCTGTTCACACGAAAAAAGATGTGCAAAAACTATTTTTACTCAGCTATTTTCCACTATTTTTCTTTTTTCTTTTCTTTTTCTCTTTCTTATTAGGGACTGAGGCTTTCAAACATCAAAAAGGATCCAAAGCACCATAAAAAGAGTCATATTTGAAACTATTTGAAAATCTGGAATCTAAACATTGAGAAAATTAACTTTAAACTTGTCCCAATTAAGTTAAGCATTGCATATTAGTAATAAACTAAAATATATTTTGATATATTTACAGCAGAAAATGTACTTAACATCTTATTGGAACATGATCTTTACTTAATATTATAATGATTTTTGGCATAAAAGAAAAATCATTAATTGTATTTTTGCCTATTGCTACAAATCCCAGCAAACTGGTTTTGTGGTACAGGGTCACATATATTAGCTTTCTGTGAGAAACAAATCAGAAACTGAAGCCTTTTTCACTGATTTGATCAGTGTTGAAACTGATTCAACACTATTATGATCAGTGTAAATGAATCATAGTTGAATATGAGAGTCGGATCGATCAGTATGATCTATGAATCAGCTTCTAGTAAACTTCACAAACAATAACAAAGAAATAAAGGCATAGAATTTTGATGCATGAAAATCTGAAATAACACTTTCTTGTAATTGTATTCATTACTTCAAATAATCATTTTCTATGGTGTAAGTGAGTTCCGTTACAATATATGGGGACTCAAAACAACCATAAAAGTAGTCGTGCGCTGTTTACAAGGATTCCAAGGCATGCGAGAGCTTCGTGTGAAGAACAGACCAAAATGTAAGTCTAATTCACTGACAAAATTTCGCAGGTTGAATAATAAAATAATAAAAATAAAGGTTTCTATGAGGATCAGATCACAGTTTAAGTCTTATAATAAAGTTAAGTTTGATTTTGTTTGATCAATGTGAACGAATCATTGAGTCAAAGAGTTGAATCTGAGAATCAGATCCGTCTGATCCATGAGCCAATCAGCTGTGAAGCTGCTAGTAAATTTCACAAACAATAGTAGGGATGGGCATTTTCCAAAAAAATATTGCATTTCAGACCAAACTAACAAAAAAAACAGAATATTCGAATATTAGATTTAATTAAAAATACGTTATTTTTTTAAGCTTGATTCGATGTTACAGAACAATGTTCTACAACAACATTACATTATACTCCAAGGTTTTATTTTGATTGAAAACAGGTAAACAAATTAAAACATAAAAATATATATGTAGGCCTATTCAAGATCAAAATCCAACAGACTGAGCCAGTTCAACCTGATCTCACGGCAATTCGTACATATTTTACGAGGTGGCTAATTTGTCCGAATTTGTACGACCTCACTTGTACGAATTCGTACATATTTTACGAGATGCCAATTCGTATGAATTTGTACGAATGACCTAAACATAACCCCGCCCCTAAACCTACCCATCACATGGTTTTAGATCAAAATCATACAAAATCGTACGAGTGAGGTCGTACGAATTAGTACGAATTGGCACAAATTTGGCACCTCGTACAAATACGTACGAATTGCTCGTGAGATTGTGTTGGCCAGTTACAGTACAGAATGTACATATCCTCCTGCAGTCGGCCTATATTTATTGTATTTAGTTATAACTGCTATGGATCCCCTCTATTTACTGTACCGCCAGGACTTGAGTTGGAAAATGAATGCTTTAGTTATAACAGACCACTTTTATGATGCTATATCCTTTTTTATAGGACTTACATCTTCAGTTCCCATTGACCTCTACATTGTGTCTTGTACATGAGACAGGTTTGAAACAACAGGAGGGTAAGTAAACGCAGAGAAAAAGTTGTAAAGGAAGCACAAGTCATCTTCACAGGGCACGTGTCTCCAAACATCCCTTCTGGGAAATAATTGAATCTTGAGAAACAAACACACGTTAACCTAATCTCCAGCATAATTTTTTCATTCATTTCAAGGATATTGGTAATAAAATAGCACATCAAGCAGGCTACGTGCTGGATCTGACCCTGCATAATGACGTTACTTCATTCAAGCAAGCAAACTGAATGAAATCAGGTGCACCGAATTAAAAAATCCACGCTTTTTGTTTTAAAATATGCTTTTATAAGTGCTTTAAAGTGCATATCAAAGGGTATGGGAGGGATTTGAAATGCAGTATGCTGTGAATTCAGCACATGCATGATGTTTCCAATTAAAATCTTCCAGTCATAAAGCTAAAGGCTGAAGTTAAGCAAAACGTGTGAATGCACGAGGGCACCACGCACCACTTTCAACACAAACACAGCTAAAAATAAGCAATACAATGAGAACGAATCTTTGCCCTTTCCAGGCCTGACAGTTTGACTCATCACTAATGACCTATAACAGTGGTATTTCATGCCTGTGTATCTGCTGCAGTAATAGAAACCCTGCGTTTATGTGCTGTCAGTCTCAGACACACAGATGCAATTGATTATTTACCAACAATTAGACAATTTTTTTTTATATATACAGGAGAGCAGCTGTGAATCTGATCAAAAGTTATGAAACAATCGTTTTCATGAACAAGTAAATCTATGCTGAATTTATATATCCGAATTATTATTTTGAATTCCCCCCAGCTGATTTTTGTGTTTTCACATTATTCTGTGAACCCGTGTTAATGTCCATATTAAATTCAAAATAATAATTAACCTTTAGACCTAATGCAATTATCCCAGTAATCTAATTTAAAACATTATTAACCAATGCATATTTATTTTGACCTGCTGTAATGTGACAAGTTAATCTAATTATTTAGTGCTTTATGCTTGTATTTTAATATTTCCTTATACTGGTTCCACTAAATCCTCTAAAAAAGTCAAAATATGAGTAAGGTAAGGTAAATTAGCATTAAAACACCATCAGTGTTATAAATATTACAGTAGATCAATTTGTCGTTACAAAAGGAAGGGGCAAGTTGTCACAAGTTGTCATTTTTTAACATATATTATTACATTCAATATTTAGCTATCTTCATAGGTTACCATTTACAGTTTTGCTTTTATTTTATTTATTCATTTATGTATTCACAATTGTCCCACAGGCTGTTCAATTACAGTGTAACAACTTACCCCTATATACTGTAAAAACATAACTCGCTATTAAAACGTCTTTTTTTTTTGTATAGTAAAAACTGACATGTATGCAAGTAAACATAAACTGACTTTCAAAAATGAACATATCCAAAACTATTAGTCTAAAGCACGAGCTTCACCAAGTTAGACAGTCTAAAAAAAGTCTATATTAAAAATACAATTTATTGCAGCGTAGCACGCATAAAAGCATAACAATCAGAATTACCTGGTCAAAATATATTATTCTCGTTTTATTGCTCATCTCCGAGGGCTCGTGGTTGTTGCTCCTGACCGCGGAGAAGGCCACTTTGGAGTTGGCAGCGCGCACGGAGATGCCCAGCGGCGAGGAGGAGCTCTTCCAGTCGGCGGGGTTCGAGTCACAAACCACCAGACACTTTCCCTCCAGGACGATGGGTTCCGTGTCATTCTGAGCCCTAACCAGCTCACACACGACGACCAGGCAGAACACAAGAGCCGCGAAGTCGACAAGCGCCTTACTAAAGCGCGTTACGGACACCATGATGAACGATCTCCAGCGTAGCCAAAATCCAAACGGCTCTCTAGGTCCCGTCACTTCGCGTCAGCTCCGCGTTTGTGCTCGTTAACGCCAAACATCCGTCCAGACACCAGCTGCTGAATTTACAAATCACCAAACGCGCGTGGGTGGATACAAAAAGCTTATGTCTATAGTCATTTTTTAATTGTTTGATTTATTTCCGCTTGATTCCGATAGTTTTCAACTCCGGAGGATCGATCAGGCGAGTTTTGGAGAGCTGCTGTTCTCCGCAGGTTCCTGGCAACTCCGCGTAAAAATCCGCTTGGTGCGCGCTGAGATCATTACCCGCAATGCCTGCGCAACAGACACTTCTTGTCCATATTACTTTTGCGTCATAAAACTGAGCACGTAAACTAAAGCAAAACCCTATAACGACCCCCTTCGCGCATCTGAGGATGTTCCTCTCTCTCTCTCTCGACCAAAAGACACTTCTCTGAGCACACTGTGACACCCGGTATGCTGCGTAACGTCAGATTATATATATATATATATATATATACACACCTGAGACCTAGCAAACAGACAGTGATTTACATTTTGTTAATTAAGATTATTATTATTAATAATACAAATATTTTATTTAGCATGCATGCAAACTTTATTCGTGGTACTATTATTAATTTATTTGTTAATAATCTCAATTAAATTGATATAAATATATATAAAGATATATATCTTTTTTATATATTGTAATGTTGTCCACACACGTTTATGTCATTCTCTGTCGATGTCCTGAAACAATGCTACAAGAGAAATATGTGTGTGTGTGTGTGTGTGTGTGTGTGTGTGTGTGTGTGTTTATAATACATCTTTGAAAATCTATTTTACTAGGCCTACTGATTATAAAAACAAATAATTATCTATAATTACATGCAAGTAATCCTGAGCCAAACCATAACCATTTAAGCGCATGTAGTTATTTAATATTACTATTAATATTATTAACCCATTTAAGTAACATCTCTCCATATATATATAAGCCTAAAATGCATTTGTCAACATTTAAAGTGGATCAAACATTTAATCATTTTCATCATCATTTTTAAAACCAAAAACCAAAATATGTTTTTGACTTTGACAAACTTTTCTGATCCACTTCAAATGACTATTATACACTTGTCCCATTGATAATTAAAGGCAGTTGTATGTTAGTCTCTATCCATTAAACAAACAAACAAAAGGATCCACTTCACTTGACATAAATACAGTCCCAGGAGAATATGGCATACCAGAATCAGGCTTCAAAAATAAATAAATAAATAAATAGAAAAAAATTCTGAGTGAAGTTATATGAGGGACAAGCAATTTGTGTGCAATATAATGGAGCCGTGAAGTGTTTCGAAATTTAGCGTCATGCGTTTGTTGCTGCTTTTTGCATCTCAAGACAGAGTCATGAATGTTATTTGCTATAATGCTGGACTATTAAGCAATGCAATTCTGTCAGTGTATTTTTATTATTTCTTTTTTTTTTGGTGAAAATTGTGATTATATAAGCTATATAAATGAATTGCTTTCACCAGGACTCAGTTGTTAAATGCAGGGTCATGCAATCAAGCCACAGCAAGCATGCCTTTTGAAAAAGAAGATCCAGGAATGAAGTTCATATTCAGAAGTCAATGAAAAATGCATAATACACTTTGTACTCACCTCAGTTCGTTGATTTCAAGCTCTCTGGAGCAATGTACGGCTTTTCATTTATGGAACAAATTAGGGATGGAGTATTTGCAAGCACAAATTAACAGTTAACTCACCCGGGAACCTATTGAGTTGCTCGGGAAATTAATGTAAGCTGTTATGGCTGTTTACCTTCATAATGTTCTTTATTTTGCTCTCACCACCGTCATATTCCCAGTGTAGCCTTCTAAAAGTAGAAGAATTTAGAATTTTAATTGTAATTGCTTCTTCATCAGAACAGATTTGGAGAAATGTAGCATTGCATCACTTACTCGCCAATGGATGCTCTTCGGTGAATGGGTGCCATCAGAATGAGTCCAAACAACCGATAAAAGCATTACAATAATCCACAGCACTCCAGTCAATCAGTTAATTTCGTGAGACTAGAATAGCTGTGTGTTGGTAAGAAACAAACCCCTCAATAAGATGGAAAAGAAGGAAAACGCCACAATTTTTTCAAATTCCTCTATGTTTTTCCCTCAACTTAGATGAGGTGATACTGTACATACTGTATCTCTCCCATCGCTCTAGTGTGTGGTGCCACTATGTTAGCATTTAGCTTTGCTCCATTCATTCCTTAGGACCCAAACAGGGATGAGTAAGTATGTTGACACAAAATAAAATGTTTTAAGGCGGATAAAAAAGATAACGTCTAGGTTAAGAACATAACCCTCGTTCCCTGACGGAGGGAAGGGATACGTTACATATGGGAACTCGCCAGAGAGACCAATTGCCTTTGAGCTTTAAACAAAAGGCCAATGAATATTGGTGTGCATTTGATTGCACTCAGGTGCAACTCATCACTGCGTGAGTATAAGAGAGCACGAGCGGAATGCACATGCAGGTTTTCGCTGAAGAGCTGAGCCGGCATCAGCGCGACCCAAGAGTTGTGGTAGGAGAAAGTGTAACGTCTCCGTTCCATCCTTCAGGGAATGTGGGTTACGTTTGTAACCTAGATGCTACCCTTTCAGTCGAATCACTTCGATGTTACATATGGGAACACCCATGGCACCAGCCGGTCCTCTCGCTCACCTGCTGTCCAGATCAAGGACGCGAGAAGACACGGCCTCTAGGTGGAGGTCGTAAAACCTGGCGAATGTGTTGGGTGTCGCCCAGCCCGCAGCTCTAAAGATATCTGCTAAAGAGGCGCCATGAGCCAGCGCATAAGACGAGGCGACACTCATTGTTGAGTGAGCTCTCAGTCCTAAGGGGCAAGGCTGTCCCTGCCATAAAAAAGCCAGGGAGATGGCTTCTACCACCCAGTGAGCCAACCTCTGTTTGGTGACAGCATTCCCTTTCTGCTGTCCACCGAAGCAAATAAAGAGCTGCTGAGAGTGTCTGAAGCTCTGAGTGTGGTCAGTGTAGAGGTGCACGTACAGGACACAATAACTCTAAGGCTGGGTCTGCCTCCTCCTTGGACAGAGCTTGCAGGTTCGCCACCTGATCGAGGAAAGACGTTGTGGGAATCTTGGGCATGTAGCCGGGCCGAGGTCTCAGGATGACGTGAGAATCAGCCGGGCCGAACTGTAGGCACTCTTCATCGACAGAGAAGGCTTGTAGATCCCCTACCCTCTTCATGTCTTCAGTGTTAGATATTTAATATCGGTAGACTGAAGAGGCTCAAACGGAGCTAACTGCAGGATATTTAAGGTGATGGCTAGGTCCTAAAGAGGGCAAGAGGTATGGTCTCGGCCGACACGATGAGTTGGTGCTTCCCAAGGGATGCAACCTCCATTGCGTCGTGAATTGCGGCTATGGCAGCAACATACACTTTCAGAGTAGTAGGGGACAGCCTGCGCTCCAACTTCTCTTGCAGAAAGGAAAACACAACTGCGATCGTGCATCTCTGTGGGTCCTCTCCGCGGGCGGAACACCAGTCGATGAACAGACTCCATCTCTGAGTGTAAGCCTGCCTCGTAGAGGGAGCTCGCACTTGAGAGATGGTATCTACGACAGTGCTGGGGAGGCTGGGGAAGTCTGCCACGTCATGTCCAGGAGCCAGACGTGCAGGTTCCAGAGATCGGGACGCGGGTGCCATATGGTGCTCAACCCCTGAGAAAGAAGTTCCTTCCTCCAGGGGATTTTCCAGGGAGTGGCTGCCGCGAGGAACGAGAGGTCAGCAAACCAAGTCCGCGAAGGCCAATGAGGTGCTACCAGCAAGACTTGTTCCTCATCCTCCCTGATCTTGCACAGGGTCTGTGCAAGGAGGCTCACTGGGGGAAAGGCGTACTTGAGCCCCGGAGGCCAGCTGCATGCCAGTGCATCCCTGCCGAGCGCCTTGGGGGACTCGTGGAGGGAATAAAACAGCGGGCAATGGGTCGACTCGGGGGAGGCAAAGAGATCGATCTTGGCTTCCCCGAAGTGACTCCATATCAGCTGGACTACCTGGGGGTGGAGCTGCCATTCTCCAGGGTGGGTGGACTGCTGTGAGAGCTGATCGGCTGCATGGTTGAGTAACCCTGGAACATGAATAGAGCGCAGCGATTTTAGCCGCTTGTGACTTCACAGGAGCAGATGGCGGGCGAGTTGTGACATACGGCGGGAGCGTAGACCACCTTGTTTGTTGATGTACGCAACGGCCGCAGTGTTGTCTGTCCGGACCAACACGTGCTTGTGGCACAGCATTGGAAAAAAATTACGCAGGGCCAGATGCACTGCCAGCAACTCTAGGCAACTGATATGCCAAAGCAGTCGGGCGCCTGTCCAGGGACCCGAAGCTGCTTGCACATTGCATACAGCACCCCAGCCCGTGGAGGAGGCATCTGTGTGGACTACGACATGCCTCGACACCTGTTCTAGGGGCACTCCCACCCGTAGGAAAGCAGGGTTGGACCAAGGGCTGAACAAGCGGCGAAACTCTGGTGAAACGCCAATCCAAAGTGTGCCACGGTGCCATTCCAGTCCAAGGACCCGATTGTGTAACCATCGCTGAAGCGGTCTCATATGTAACAAGCCCAGCGGCGTGACCGCGACTGCAGCTGCCATACGCCCCAGGAGCCTCTAAAAAGTTTTGAAAGGAACCGCTGTTTTGTGCATGAACGTACGTGCTCTGCAGTGGGGAGAGTTTGCTTTTCTCTCGGTTGACCTGAAGACCCAGATGGCTGAGGCGCCCGAAACACTATGTCCCAGTGCATGCACAACAAATCCTTCGAGTGAGCTATTATCAGCCAGTCGTTGAGATAGTTGAGGATGGGGGAGGAGCGGGGAGAGGGCACCCTCCGCGAGCTTCGTAAAGACCTGGGGGGACAGGGACAGGCCAAAGGGTAAGACTCTGTACTGATATGCTCGACCCTCGAACGCAAACCACAGAAGGGGCCTGTGTCGAGGCAGAATCGAGACATGAAAGTACGCGTCCTTCAGGTCGATGGCTGCAAACCAATCCCGGCTCCGAATGCATGTCAGTAAGCTCTTTGGAGTGAGCATTTTGAATGGCATCTTGAGAAGAGACCAATTCAAAGCTCTCAGATCCAGGATCGGTCTCAACCCACCACTCTTTTTGGGCACGATGAAATAAGGGCTGTAAAACCCCGAGCTCATCTCGGCTGGAGGAACGGGCTCGATTGCTTCCTTCGCCAGTAGGACCCCCCGCGATACCGGGGCGGGCACCTGGCGAACTGAATCGCATAGCTGAGGCGTACCTTCTGTCAATCACTGTGAGGGGCTGGGGAGCGCTCTCCAGGCTCCGAGCCGCGTTGCTAGTGGTATCAAGGGAAAGTTGACCGCCGTACCAGCAGTGGGGCAGCCCATAGTGGGACAGGAACAGGGACTGTTCATCTGGCTGTGCTGAGCAGCGCTTACCTGTCTCCCTGGATCCCGCGCTGGCGACAAAGTGTCACGGGTCAGCATCTGAGAAGAAAAAAAAGTTTGTGTTAGATGGGGACCTTCGGGCACTGGCCCAGATGTGATGACATTTTTGTTAAGACTTGCTCTCTCTGTGTACACAGAAGCGCCTGTCCCTCCTCCAGGAGTGGGGACAGAGATGTCATCAACATTTTTGCCTGGGGGGGGAACCTACCGAGGCCAAGAACTTTTTTTTTTTTTTTTTTTACATACAGCATATCATATTTTCCACTTTCCATTAATTGTAGCCTTTAAAATTTATTCTTAAATAAAAATACATTTAAAATTAACAATGACTGGTAGGCTACACAAAGAGTAGAATAAAAACTTACATCTAACCTAATGTAGAAGAATCTGCCCCTTTTTCCGACTTGCGTAGACTAACCACTAACTTTGCAATCAACTTCTATTTTCTATGTGCAGTAGGGAAATATCGGAAAATCAGTCCTGAGTTTGCCTGTGCATCTTGCAATATTTGAGGAAAAGTGGCCACAGCGGTGTGATTAGAACGTTCAGTGCATTACGTCATTGCTGAATTTAAATCTGCTCTCGCACTTTTAATGGTGCAGAGCCAGATCAGACGCGATGAGCGCTAGTCATATTATCACAAATATGAAGTGTTTTCAATCATATTCGGCTAATTGTAGGTTTCATACATTTAAAAACACATAAGTACTAGCAAAACCATACATTTATAGTACTTCAAACGAAGGGCTAAGAGAAATTTCCAACATGGCTGCTCGAGCAAGCGGACCCATAAATGTAAGTAATCTTTGCCATTAATAAGAATTTTTATGATAATTTTTCACTATATGTATATTACCATCGGACTTGTGTTTGTGTTTACGGTGATGTTTCTTTAAAGAAACGTTTGCAAAAAAATCGCTAAAGTTTGCTAGAGGATAGTACCGATTGCACAATATTAGGAAATATATTTTTATGTCATATACCCGGTAACGCATTGTTTTGTTTCGCTTACGTGTACATGTACATGAACGGTGCTTACAACGGCGCATGTCCTCTAGTGACAATGGATGATGATGTATAACAGTGTAGTAGTGGTGTCCCATTTCTTAAGGAAAAAATGTTTAACCCTTCCCCTTTCCACTTTATTTCAAGGGGCAAGGGGTAGGCAAAGGGGTAGAAAATAGAATTGGGTTTGGGCCAAAGTCTGTTCACATCTCTGTAGTTAATTCAGTATGCTCAATATTGGTCTTTGACCTTCATTATGTATATTTAAATTATACTGAAAAATAATTAAAAAAACTGTTCTCTCTCACATCTCATCACATTCATTGTTACCTAACTTACCTGACACTAATGGGCCATTAGGGGAGGGGTCTTTGTCTCTTCAGGTGATAATCACTGAATATTAATGGCCATTCACACGCCCTCGCATACAGTCTTTCAGCCTCAAAACATGTCTTTTAAAATTTAAAACACTATGTTATTTTCTCTGAAAAAGTGGAATGATTTTCACTTCATTGTGAAGTAAATATTCTAACCTAATAGTCTGGTTACTCTCAGTATTGTGCATTAGTACTCAGTACGAGTTTCTTGGCCCTATTTCAGCTACTTTAATTTTACAAAATTTACTAACCATGCATAATATTTTTTTTCCTAAAAAACCGAGGTCAGTCACAGCGTGGAGTTTCTGCATTGCCCCATGGTCCGGCCCACTCTTGTGCAGGAGCTGCAGCACTTTAGCCTGGTAGATCAGCGAGAGCGGACGATAGCCTACATGCCTCCCGTGGGAGACGCCAATCCTCAGCCACCAAGGGTCGGCTAAAGGGGCACACGGCACCTCCAAACTGATTTCTACCATGGCGCGGAGGAGCAGAGCAGACAGTTCGGTATCCAACGCGGGCGGGGCAGACATCGCAGCGCGGTGCCCTCCCGAGGTGGCTTCAGCCTCACCATCTGAATCACCCTCTGATGCTGCCGAAGACATCATCCTCTCGGGGCGCTCTGAAGGACACACTCAGCCCTGTTACGGGGGGACTGGTCTCCTTCAGGAGGACCACGGGACTACGCGGTGCGGCAGAAGCCTGTGCGGCTGTCACACCGGACGGAGCATTCTGCACGGACACCTGGAGGTGCCCCAGGCACCTCGCCATTTCACGGGAAGGACGCGAGGGGAGCCATCTCACTGACGAGAGGTGGGACCTCAACGTAGCCATGGTCATATGCTCGCAATGAATGCATTGACCATTCACAAAAGCTGCCTCAGCGTGTGCTCAGCCCAGACACGCGAGGTAATGATCATGCCCGTCCGAAGAGGTGAGGAAACTCCTGCACCCAGAAACGCACAATCGGCTCGACATTCCGGAGAACGCCTCACCAACCGTGGGAAAACTTGCTCTTTCTCCCGGTTGCCCAGGGAAGACCTAATGCGGCAACTCCATGCACTCAGAGGTCTTTGCTCACTGGAATGCAAAAGGTTGGCACAGCTGGCTTTGAAAAAAGCCACCAACTCACAGGATCCGCTGACAGCTGCCCAGTAAACGCTGCCAGACGAGAGAGCAAACGATCGCAGGAACTCTTTTCAGTAGATCAACCGTCAACTTCAATACAGCCAAGGGGATCTCCAGCTCCGAACAGCGATGGCTCTGAAGCGAAAAGCTGCATGTGCACACCACTCGTGCCCTCTTATACTCATTATGTGATGAGCGCAATCAAGTGCATGCCAATATTCATTGGCCTTTTTTATAAAGCTCAAAGGCAATTGGTCTATCTGGCGAGTTGTCATATGTAACGTTAAAGTGATTCGACTGATTTCACCCAAAAATGAAAATTACACCATAAACTACTCACTACACTACTCGTGATGTTTTTATCAGCTCTCATTCTGCCATTGCAGAGCAAGTAATACTATGCTACATTTCTTCAAATCTGCTCACATGAAGAGACAAACTCTAATCTTGAATGGCCTCAAGGTGAGTACGTTTTGTGGAAATTATCATTTTTGGGTAAGCCATGCCTTTAACAACAGGACATCATTGCAGTGAAACTCATTCGGTGCTCTGTACTGTGTCTGGATGGAGCTTGTCTTGGTTAGAAAAAAGTTAGCAATTGATGTGGCCATGCATATTTCAAAAATCATAAATGTTTCAAGTGTTTAGACCTCACAGTTCTGGATCAAAGCCATTCACAAAAAGACACTTCATCTCTTAACTATGTAAAATCATAATGAGATTGTAACCCACATCTCGCGGGTTAGTTCATTAGTGATGAGGATCTTTCTGACTGGGTTGCATTTTTTAAAAATAGACAACAAATTAAGTAATAAGTTCTTTGTTACTTTACGTTGTTGATTTCTTAATTTATTTATTTTTGTATTTATTAGTATCCAAAAACCTCCCACATTTATATATTTCCATTGTGAGATTATTAAGATACGATGCCCGACCCAATATATTTTATCAGAGTAATGCAGTACAGTTAATGTAATATAGAATTAATTTTATTTTACATAATTTAAATAGAACAATATAACTTAAATATATAATTTAATTTAATATTTATATTGGTTAAAACAGTAAAAATTACTGTATTGAGGTAATTAAACGTTAATAAGAATCCTCACTGAGTTTAAAAAAGAAATTATAGAATATTTTCATATTTTATACAATGTATTTGCATATGTGTGCATGATTAAAAATATGCACAAGAAAACATATATCTGATGTTTTCATAATGTTCAGTTGCTTTAAATTCTTTTCAAAACCTTTTAAAGTTTACAGAATTTGTTACTTTATTTCAAAAAATGTTCAAAGATGTTTTATGTGAAAAGATAGTAAAAAAAAGTCATGAAAAACCAATGCAAATATTCTAAAAATATTAGATATAAATAAAATTATTGTAAAAATCTTTATGAATGTATTTGAAAAAAAAAAATATACATTTGCTTTCTTTTAAAGGTTGTAGAATATGCTACTTTTGTACTTTCCTGTAAAGCTCTAACACAAATGATGACATAAGGAGTTAATATTTGATTTAGAGTATTGGATTTTTGCTGGACAGCAGCCGGGGAGAGAGAGCTGGATGAGAGTAAGATAAATGAGCTGGGCTTGAAGTGCTGCAAATGAATCCACCCCGTGTGACCTACACACTACCTGTCTGCTCAGCCAGGTAAACACGGCACGAGCTGCTTCACACCACCCCACTGCACCCATACAAAGTTATGATTCAATGGGTTGTGGCTGTGAAGATTTCTGTGTTTATGTGTGTGTGTGTGTGTGTGTTTTTGTGTGTGTGTGTCTTTGCACAAAGCACAAAGTAACTCTGGGCCTGCAGCGTTTGGGTGTGAAGGCCTTCGGGTGAACAGCTCCCCAAAGCTGACATTGACTTAGAACGCAAATGACATTAAAATCCATCAAACAAAGCCCTGCACTTTTCCTGAAGTTCAAACAAACAGGCTTCTCTAGGGGTACCAAACAAACCTGCCAGTCTAGAGAGAGAGAAAAAACCCTCAGAATTAAAATTAAAATCCCTCCCTTGCTTCAGACTAAATAGGCAATGACTTTTTATATTCAGTATTATCTATCTATCTAAACCTAAACTAATCTCATGTAAATTGAAGTCTTCAGAATTGTCAGGTTTTTGTGTGTGTGTATTATTTTAGATGTTTTTATTAGGATTTTACATTTCTCCCTCATATGCTTTAATAAATACATTTGTTAAAACCAATTAAAACTGCAATGTTTAATCCCAGGGCCATTTATCTATAAAACGATCTTTCCTTCTGATGACAAGGCATTAAATGTACATTTACCTTTTTCATTTTTTTTTTTTTTTTTTTTGATTTTCCATTTTAGCCCATACATCAAATACTCGCTTTTTTGGTACCAGAACAAAACAAAATCTTACTAAAAGCCAATTTTTTGTGATAACAAGTTCAAATTTCCACAACGTTTTTCACGAATTTTTGAGTTCAACTTATTAGATAATATTCATTTTTCTATAAAATTTTTTGCAAATAAACATTTTCAGAAACTAAATAGTTTTTTTTTTTGTCAATGGTCAAGGAGCTCCACACTTTGTACTCCCAAGCTTCGCATTTTTAGGAGAGTTTTTTTACATGAACATTTTTGTTTTCTAAGCATCTCAGAGTAACCTTAAAGGGTTAAAGCCAGAAAATGCCAATTCTGTCATTATTTACTTATTTTCCTTCACGTTGTTCCAAACCTGAATAGTTTTCTCTGAGACATAAAAGGAGAATTCTTGAGGAGCCTTTAAGCAGGTCTTTCCAAGGTAGCTCTAAAAAGTAGCATTATGGAAATGTACTGTATTTTTATAGAAATGTGTGCATTACAGAAATTAAATTTATTTAAATAAAACACTAAAAGTAGTCAATAATTCCAAAACTACCTAAACGTCACTTTTTATTAAAACTTTAATTTTAAGGAAAATTTTGTGTAGGAAAAAAAAAGCTGAAAGCTTTAAACACTACCTGTGGTCTTCCAAAAGAGGTCGGTGAGGAGGAATAGATCTGAGGTAGCACCAGCTCTGTGACAGATACTGATAATCATTATGCTCACATTGTTCCCTGCACACTGCTGTATTGTGTGAGCTCTGGACACCTGTTAACCCACCTCTGATGGGGTGACCAAAATACATCGGAGGGGAAAAGCGACTTTTTGGTCCCAATCTTGCCTGGCTGTGCCGGCTGACAAGAGATTGGCAGCTTGCTGCTTTCACCTCCGCCAGGCTTCTCCAAGAGAATAGTTTAATCTGAGGTCCATACGAGGGGGTCACGACCGAGCACTTTGGCTGAGTTTTCTTCAACAGTCTAAACGTTTTGTGCAACGCTGGTCAAGAGGGGAATGCATGCTTTTAGATTTTTTTGTGTTTCATGCACTGATGAAGAGAAGCCAAAACAAATATAAGTTAAGATATTGCATTAGACATTTTGAAATGAAACAAAAACAAGTAATTCAAAAATGTATTTTCACAAAGGAAAAAAAATATATATACGACCCAGGCAGCCAAATTTTAACACACACACACACACACACACACAAATATATATATATAGTAAAAAATGACCATGATTTTAAAGGTAAAAATGCTACGGTAAAAACCTGTTAAATGGTTAATGTTAAATTCCTGCCAATTTATTTTTTAATTACTATGTTTCTTATTATTATTTTCTTGTCAGTTGGGTTCATTAGGGTTGTATGTTACATGTAATGTTGTTAAATTAATGTTTATTGCATATTTTAGTTTAATGTGTCATCATGATGGTGTTCAGTGTTTGTGTGAATGACACTGAGCTCCTTCTATTTATGTTCATATTTAAAAGCAGCTTGTGATTATTTCATTAATATTAATTAGTTATTATTATTTATAGAATTTCCATGCATTTTATGTAAAAATACAATTTTGGCACATATTAATACTTATATTCAACTGTGTGGGATAAGTTAAATGCCAGCGTTTAATATGCAAGGTTAGGGGTTTGTTTAAACATGAGCAATAAAAACATTTGCAAACATTATTTTAAATCCCACAGCTTCATAAATTGTCCCACCTACAATATCAGCACATAAAAACACGGTCTCATTATCTGAAAGAGTCATTCAACACCTCCATCATTACAGCAGAGATGCCACAGACTCGTGTGGAAATAATAACCAGCAGATCACTCCAGCGAACACTTACTCTCTTGGAAAGCATTCAGCTTCACACCAGCTGAGGAGACGAAAAAACACTGTGTACTCTTTCACAAGCCACAAAAATAGCTAATCAAAGCTTAGAACCAAAGAAGATAAACAGATGAAAGATTGCAAATAATGTCAGCATAAAAGCCCAGGTGAAGTCATTTAAGGTAAGAGTCGCAAATCCCCAGGCTTTTTCTAATATAAAATCAAACATGTCCACAGGCTTATACGAAATGTACAAAAAAGACACTAAACCAAGATAGTGACAGCATGACATGCTTTTTTAGAGATACCAGAAGATTATTTTTGATGTACTTTATAAAGGTGCACATTAAAATGACTATTAATGCAAATCGCTGCTTTGGAAAACAAATTAGGCTTGTTTAATTAAAATCTTTCACTGTTCTAGCATGAATACATTTCTTTAATGAATAAAATAATCATTGCCTGTGTAGTCAAGGGCACACCGTGCTTCATTTTTGCAAAAAAAAAAAAAAAAAAAAAAAAGAAATCTCAATTTTTGCCACAATGCAGAAGGAAAGCATTTTATGTCTGACTAAGCAGAGAATTTGAGCTGACAAACTCCTGCAGGTCATGAAATGGCACACAGAATACTTTATGTGCTTACTGTACGTAGGGTGAAAAACTCTATTGGCTTGTTATATTGTACAATGAATCTGTATTTCCGTAACCCACAACAAATAGGTCACAAGGTCATATTTACACAGCTATGCTGCTTCTGTGCTGGTTTATTTGACATAAGGAAACAAGCTATTGACATTAGTCCACAAAGATCTTATCTTAAAATTTAAACTACAGTAAAATATAACATTTTAAAAATACAAGAAAATAAAATAAAAGTATAGTTTGCCAGTGGTTTGGAAATAGATCAAATAAAATAATCTGCCCATGGCCTGGATAATATGGAGGTCCGTTTATGCCACTGAATAAAAAATGTAAAAAGGTTATTGTGACTTTTTATCTTGCCATTCCAAATTGAATTGTGAGTTATAAAGTCAGAATTCCGAGATATGAAGTCAGAATTCTTATTGGAATTATATCTCACAATTCAGACTTTAGGACTTTAGAAATTCCATCTCGCAAATCTGAGAAAAAAAGTCAGAATTGCAAGATAAAATGCCACAATAACCTAAAATGATCAAAACTAATAATTAATTAACAGAATCCAATTCAAATGTACATGAACCATAATATATATATATATATTATTTCCACTGTGACTCTATAGAGAATAAGCAGTTTACAGGATGGATGGATATGAAATAATAATAAAAATAGTGCTTAATAACAATTTAAATATTAATATTACAATTTAAAGCCTTTTCATTTTTGGGTGAGCCACCCCTGCAACAGTGCACAAACTACGCTGCCTGTTCATTACAAAGGGATTACAAGCGGTAGCATGTAAATCCTAGTGTTACACAAAGGGATTCAGACTTAAAAAGAGATTTGTTTCTTTCTCTTTTATTCCTCCTCTTCATTTACTGAATGAAATCCTCAACAGGAAAACGAGGAGACTGTTTTGAATCGTGCGAAATGCAGATGTCCTCTGCTGAACCGCCGCAGAGGACTCGACTCCGTATCATCCAGAAAACACACACTCGCTCAAGGCCACAGAGAGAGCCTGTGACTCAGCACGTGCATGTGGAAGCTGTTCAACTGGCTGTCTGAAGCAGACTGCTTCTTTCACAGAAGCCATCTGTGAGTTCACCGCTCACATCCATTATAGTACACTCTAGGAAAAGCAAAATGATATGCGCCTCCAAAAAAGGGTCTGAGAAACGAGCTGTTTGCTGAAGCGCCGGGTCAAAGAAGCACAGGATCCGGATCGCCAAGCCTTAATCAAACCAAACACCAGCACTGGGGAAGATCCAGAAAACATCGGCCGCAGTCTGCAGATAAGACTGTTTCCACAGACCGCCTAAAGCCTTCCAGACCAAATTTTATGACATCCTTGAAATGCTCAGCAGGTCACATTCAGACAAACCTATTGGTCCCAAATGTGAAGGAACATTCAGCTTCATTGAGCATATTCGGAGTACACTTTCTTGAAGTCAGTGATAAATTGGCAAATCCATCCGAAAACGTCTTGGGAGTCTTGATCCAAAGGCTCTCCGAATTTTATCTGTGGAAGAAAAAGATACTGATTAATGAACGGTGATATTCACACAGTGATTCGTCTTGTAATCACTAACATCTAATCAAAGTCTTAATTTTTTTTTTCAATATATGGTGTAGTATTACTAGGGGTTTTTCCCCTTGAGAAGTATTCCACATATTGTATCTTCTGCTTCTACAACAAGGCAAGGGTCATCAGCTTTTTTAAAAGGAACGGCAGCTTATAATCAAAGCCGTATCACTGAGAAGCTACGCCATTGAATCACCCACAAAACTCAACGCGTAGCTTGTCTGTGATCTGCGACTCTTTTCATAAGCTGGCGCTCTTTTTAAAAAAGCTGATGGAGATTTACCGCTAATCAAAGAACCAGCTTTACTGATGAGATGCGCACAATATATCGTTCGATATTTATCGTCCAGCCTTAGAAAGAAATCCCAAATAGGACTCTCCCGCTTTCTTCCGACTTTCGCTGCTGCCATCACGCTAGCCGGCGGTGTCGCGGACAGACTGTGGACACGTGACGTCACAGATTACTTGGTGCCATACAGGTTAAACACCTGGCTTAAAACTGGCAGCGTAAAAGTAAATAGATTTTAATTCAACCCAAAAGGCTTATCACAAAGACGAAAACGAAGGACGTTTTTAAACTTTCGTTATTTTTATTTCAGTTAACGAAAATGCTTTTTTAATTGTAGTTTTAGTTTTTTTCGTTCTAACTATAATAAACTATAATACTATTAATACTATAAACTATAATAACCTTGCTTGGTAGAGTAGCAACAGTCCCAAACTGTCTCAATTTGTAGAATTTGTAGAACTGTAGACTGGTGATTTTCTAAAGTCTTTGAAATAACTTTGTAACCCTTGCCAGCTTTGTGTAAATCAACAATTCTTGATTGTAGATTCTCTGAAAGCTCTTTTTGGCAAAGCATGGCTCACATAAGCGTTTTCTTCTTTTGCAGAGCAAATTCCAAAAGTTTGAGGGTTTTTAATCGGTCTATGTATCTGTAGTCCACACCTCCAAATTTACTATCTTTACGAGACTCCAGGTGTGCTAAAACATGACACCAGGTCAACAACTTAAGGGTTCACATACTTTTTCCACAAGCACTATGAGTTTTTTTTGTTTGATTGTTCTCAACAAAGACATGAAAGACCAGAATAATTTTGTGTTATTATTTTTAGACACATTTTGTTTGTCAATACCCTTGACTTAGATAAAGATCACATTTCATAACCAATTTGTTAAAAAAACATTGAAATTCCAAAAGGTTGCCACTGTATATACTGTATATATGGGTCACGAAAGTGTTTAAGCATACAGTAATTACAATACAGTAATTTGCTTTAAATTGTTGTTTTTCCCAAAAAAATATTTTCTGTTTAATATTTTTTTTTTTTTTTACTGAGCAAAAACTAAATATTTTACATTTTTTCCACGGATTTACAGAAAACACCCAACGAAATGAAAAGTGTAAAAGTTTTGTTACACTGAATGACATTTTAAAATACATTTATTTTTGTTGTAAATATACTATATTCACAAAAAATATCAATGTATGATATATTAAAAGACTAATTACCTTCACCTCAAATACTAATTAGTTGTAATCTTACTAATTTACTAATTTAAAAGACAGTAAAATTGTGTATGCTCCCTTATTCTTTTATATATTTTAATGTGTACAAGTCAGAATAAGCATGCTGTTTGAATCTATACATAAATATTGTGTTACACTGAATTACAATGTAACATTGAAACAATGGGGGCAGTCGTGGCCTAATGGATAGGGGGTTGGACTTGTCACCTAAAGGTTGTGGGTTCGACTCCCAGGTCTGGTAGGGTTTGTTGGGGGTGGGAGTGAATGACCAGCACTCTCTCCACCTTCAACACCACGACTGAGGTGAGACCCTTGAATAAGGAACTGATACTCCAACTGCTCCCCGGGCGCTGCAGCTGTGGCTGCCCACAGCTCCGGGTATGTGTTCACTGCTGTGTGTGTGTGTACTTTGGATGGGTTAAATGCAGAGCACGAATTAAGTAGTATGGATCACTTCACTTTCATTATTTCAACATTTTATTCCTTAAAATAAAGTGCCAAATCATCAACAATGGGTTTAAAAACTTGAACGTGAGGAAATGATGGCAGAATTAAAGTTTTTACACAAACTAATGTTACCCTTTCAGTCGAATCACTTCGATGTACATATAGGAACTCACCAGAGAGACCAAATGAATATTGGCGTGAACTGATTGCGCTCAGATGCACCTTATCACTGTGTGAGTATAAGAGGGCACAAGCGGAGTGCACATGCAGATTTTTGCTTCAGAGCCCTCGCCGTCTGAGTTACTACAGGAGACCCCCTCTGCGAGTTCTGGAGAACGGTCAAGGAAGAGTCCTGATTTTAAGAGTTCCTGCTTTCCTCTTTCGTCTGACAGCGTTTCATCTGGGCGGCTGTCAGCGAATCCTGTGAGCTGGTAGCCTTAAGGCTTGTGTGCCAGTCATCTTGCATATCCAGTGAGCAAAAGACCTCTGAGTGCACGGAGTTGCCGCGTTAGGTCTTCCCTGGGCAACCGGGAGAAAGAGCGAATTTTCCAACGGTTGGTGAAGCGTACTTCGTAATATCAAACCAGCCATGCGTTTCTGTATTCGGGAGTTTCCTCACCTCTTCGGAAGGACATGATCGTTGTCTCACCCCTCGCCACTCTCGATGGCGGTGCAGCCAGGGGGTATGCGGGGAACCCTCAGGTAGAGTGCTCAGGTAGACTTCTGATGCACCGCATAGTCCCGTGGTCCTCCTGGAGGAGACCACTCCCCCCGTAACGGGGCTAAGTGTTTCCTTCGGGGTGCCCCGAGAGGTTGAGATGTCTTCGGCAGCATCAGATGGTGAGTCAGATGGTGAGTTATGCGGGGAACCCTCGGGTGGAGCGCTCGGTTGCGGTGCACTTGTGCCCCCGTGGTGCCTCCGCCTGTTGTGACCAGTGTGTGGAGAGGATCTCTTTTTCTCGTTGTGGAGCTGGACTCGGTCGTTCACTGCCCGCCTCTCCAGCTACCGTGCAGGCCACGATGAACTGCCTACATATGTTTAGGCAAAAGACAGCGGCCCCTCTAAAAAGAACCTCCTGGGGCATATGACAAGCCACAGCCGCATGCAAAAATGCCGCTGGGCTGATTCATATGAGACCACTCATCGCTGGTTACATGATCGGGTCCCTAGATGGGCAGCACCGTGGCACTCTCCAGACTGGCGTTTTTCCGCAGTGTAGCCGCCTATTCGGCCTGTGGACAGGCAGGTCGTAGTCAAGAACACGGGTGCCTTTCCCACAGGCCGGGGTGCTGTATGCAATGGGCAAGCAGCCAGGCGTCCAGCTGCTTTGGCATATAACAATTGCCTCGAGTTGTCAAGCAGCCAGCTGATCCGGATGGACAACACAGTGGTAATCACGTACATAAAGAGATACTACTAGAGAGATAAACTAGATGTTTTTACCTCGCTCGGCGGGGATGCACTCGCACAGCTGGCCTCCGGGGCTTAAGTACGCCTTCCCCAGTGAGCCTCCTTGCACAAATGTGCAAGTTCAGGGAGGACGAGGAACAGATCCTGCTGTAGCGGTAAGCTCCTTGCGGCATCCCCTCCCTGTATATCCCCTGAAGGAAGACTTTCTTGTCAGGAGATTGGGCACTAATGGCACTGCGTTCCATGGGATGCGTCAGACTTTTCTGTCATAGAGATCATCTCCTAAGCAAAACGCCCCCTCTACGAGGCTGGCTTACGCTCTGGGATGAGTCTGTTCATAGACTGATGCTCCTCTCGTGGAAGAGAGGACCCTCAGAGATGTAACGATCGCAATTGTGCTTTCTTTCCTGCAGAGAAGTTGAAGCGCAGGCTGTCCCCTTCTACTCTCAAATTGTATGTCGCTGTCACAGCCGCATTTCACAATGCAGTGGAGGGCGCACCCCTCGGTAAGCACCTATTCATTGTTCGGTTTCCTAAAGGTGTGCATCGGGTTGATGAAAAAAGAAAGATCCCCGAGACCACATCTCATACCCTCTTGGGACCTTGCCGTCACCCTACATGGCCTGCGGCACACTCCCTTCGAGCCTTCAGAAAACAGACATAAAAAATATGTGGTGCTGAAGGACAGCGCCTTTCATTGCGCTGGTCTCTACTAACAGGGTAGGGGACCCACAAATCTCTGTCTACAAAGAATGCCTTGAGCTTGGCCCGGCTGAAAATCTGGCCAGCCTGTGCCCAGGGTTCCTACAGTACGTCGTCTTCCGCGTTCAGGTAGGAACCCGCAAGCTCTACCTCTGCTTTGTCCTATACAACGGGCTCTTGGCGGGTCTTAGCATATATTGATAGGGCTGCGGGCTGGGCGACACCCAACACCTTCGCTAGGTTTTACAGAAAGAAAGGATCTCTGCGTAGAGGCCGTGTCTCAAAGGAAATTGGTCTCTCTGGTGAGTTCCCATAAACGTCTCCGTTCGCTCCTTCAGGGAACGTGGGTTACGTTCGTAACCTAGACGTTGTGATGCAGAGTCCAATCACCTCCAGACCCGCAGATTGCACAAATGCCAGTTTTATAATCTTAATGCTGATAAACTAAGAGAAATAGACTGTATAATGGCCAAAAAACCTGTTTTATTTCCAATCACTCTCAGTTTCTCTCTTCATCGTGGCTCTATGCTGCCCATTATTTCTGGCTCAACAGCCCCAAGTTGCTGTTTGCTGTATTTTTGCCCAAGGCTAAAAGTTTGGGATGTAATTGTGAAACTAAAGCGATTCCCATCCCTGGCAGGAGACTCGCTCCTCATCCTGTCAAGCTCACAATAGGCTCAATGTTCACAATGAACCGCTTGCAGTCTTTATGGATGGTCTTGAAGAAAATTGGGACAGCCGGGAAATACATTGCACATTACAAACAGGAAAAGGATTTTACCTAAGAATTGTTCTTTGCTATTAAGAAAGCTGTGTATTTTTTGCCTTCTGAGAAACACTGCACATACATCGCTGCTCAGAAGTTTGAGGTCATCTTAAGCTCATCATTTAGATTTAATTTATTGAATTTATTTATTTAATTAATTTTCAGCATCATTACTCCAGACTTCAGTGTCACATGATCCTTCAGAAATCATTTTAGTTGATTTGCTGCTCGAGAAACATTTCTGATTATTAAATTATTAATAAATGTGAAAATCATAATAGATCTTATTGTTTCTTTTTCTTTGATGAATAAAGTTCAAAAGAAGACCATTTAATTGACAAAGAAATTCTGAAACATTATAAATGCAGTTTTTTGTCCACTTTTAATCAATTTAAGCATCCTTGCTGAATAGGGAAATATAAATGTATAAAAAATAAAATGATAATAATAATCCTGACCCAATTTTTTTTTATGTTGTTTATATCAATGTAATATAAAATATGATCAATCTCTGAGTTGTCAAATGTACTAGTTAACTTGGATTAAATAGCAACAAAATTACCAAAGCAATATTTCTTCATAGAGCTGCATTTAATTGTTCTAGATATTGTTTCTATAAGTTGTGTATTATTTTTCATATTACAATTATATAAATATTAATATTTATTAGATTAAAAACAAAAAATATTTTTATTGCTGATAATTATTTTACTTTTTATAGAATTATTAAAAATACCAAAAAGAAAATCTATATCTATCTATCTATCTATCTATCTATCTATCTATCTATCTATCTATCTATCTATATATATATATATATATATATA